>OX375872.1:46904684-47504684 GCA_947359465.1 Metellina segmentata | reverse complement strand
ATCCAAACCAAAAGTTAACGTTTATGCTTTTGTAAGTTCATACGTTGTCGGCTGGCAACTTTAAACAGACACTTTCGGTTATTCCCGGAACCAGGATGGATTAAATTCGAGCTTGCTTGAAATCATGTCACATTTGGAATGGCATTCAGACTTGGACTGTCAACAAACATACGATTTCATGTCACCGTTGATCCTTCTGCCTAGCAATTTGCAGATAACCTACTTGGACTGGGAAATAATACAGTTGCTTCGGACAATAGAGATGAATGTATAGAAATTGTGAAAACACAACAAAAGCTAAAAGAGGCAGTGCTCCCAAATGTGGCACAGCAGTTTATTGATCACGCATGGCTGTGCCAAAGGCAATTCTGGCACCCAGAAATGAAGATGTCAATGTCATCAAAAAGCAACTCTTGCAAGAATTGCCAGGTAGTGTTCAAAAATAAAAATCTATCAACATTATGTGTGACACAGATGAGGCCGTAAACTTCACGACATAGTTTTTAACACAGATCCAAGCCATCATCAAAACTGTTCGAGTCCACCATTCACACTGTTCAAAGCCACCAACAAGATTGGTATGGTGCAAGGAATTAGGCGTCATGACCATGTCATATCAGGTGGAGGTGGTCCTCATTCTTTTAATTCATGTTTTTTCTCTCACACAGATCGGGCTGTGGTGGACGTAATAGGGCTACATGCCCGTGTCATAATTTTTGGAGAATTTAAGGTGTCCAGCTGCATTTTAAAATTTCAATCAAAAATCTCTATTATAAAAGGAAGTGTTTGTGTGTCTGTGTGAGTGGACTATCCTTTTGGTTATTCCCCGTGGAACCAGGCCAGATTAAATGCAAACCTGCTTGAATTCATCTTACATTTGGAATGGCATTCACTGACGTTCCCAAATGTGGCACAGCAGTTTACTGATCACGCATGGCTCTGCCAAAGGCACTTCTTGTCCCAAGAAATGAAGATGTCAATGCCATGAGAAAGCAACTCTTGCAAGATTTGCTCGGTAGTGTTCAAATTTACAAATCTATCGACACTACGTATGACACAAACGAGGCTGTAAACTACACAACAGTTTTTAACACTGTTCCAAGTCACTGCCAATGTTATTCAAAGCCACCATCAAAACTGTACGAGTCCACCATCCATACTGTTCAAAGCCACCATCAAGACTGGTATGGAGGAAGGAATTAGGCAACATGTCCATGTCATGTTGGGTGGAAGGGGCCTCATTCTTTAAATTTGTGTTTTTCTCTCACACAGATGGCGATGTATTGTAAGAAATTAGGTGACATGCCCGTGTCATGTCAGGTGGGCCTCATTTTTAAAATTTATTTTTTTCTCTCACACAAATGGGGTCATGGTGCAATTATGAGGCAACATGCCCATATCATGTAGCCTATTGACTATGGTTTGTGAAGCAAACCAAATGGGAATGCGTAGCAAACATTGGGGGGGGGGGAATAAGCATTAACAGTGTTAACATCTAACTCCACAAAAGTTATTGTCGGCAATGTTGTGATTTAATCAATCAAAGTATGTATTAAACTATTAACTGACCTAACCAAAACAAAATTGTATGTTTTTTTAATTTCAAATAAATATTTACCAATTATTATAATTACTTAATTTGTAATCGAAAAACTATTATCAGAATACACATAAAATGCTTCTGTGTGAGAAGGCATCTTTTTTATGTTTTAAACACAAGTTGAGAATAAAAATTTCAAAAGGAATCATTTTTGTACTTTGAAGTACTAGTGTAATATTTAAGAGGTTCATTTAAAAACAATTTAATAAAGAGAATGCAAGTTCTAAAATATTTTTATTGCTTGATTTATCACAAAATACATTTGTTTGTAAATGTTAAAGGCTGATTTTCTTAAAAATTTAAGTTTCTTGAAGCTAATGTAACTTTTTTGTCGAAGCGCATTCATATGTTGAAACACTTTGAGTGCAAGCCATATAGAACAAGTAAAAAGAAAATAATGAGACGAAGTATGAATGCTGAAACATGAAATACTATTATTTATTTGAACTTAAGCACCAATCAAAGATGCACTTTCATATAAAAAGTTGACAATTTTAACTTTTTCCGTATTACTCAAAAATATTTTAATTTTCATTACAAATTTTTACAGTTTGATAAATTAGCTATTTACATATGAATCTCAGTTAATTTTTTCAACCAAGTTGGTGTTGTCCTTGGAATTCATTAAAAAACTACTATTCCCCTACTTTTGATAATCTTTTAAAACTAGGTGTTCTGACGTGTGTTAAGTTACCATCACCAATACAAAAATTAACTTACAGTAAAAAGTACATAATATTGCATAGGGTGTCAATAGTATAGTACATTAATACAGTACTGTATGTTATAACTAACTATGTAATTAACTGGTATTCTTCAGTGCTTTTTCTAACTCAGCGATCATTAAAGGTAGAATGAAAATTTTAAGGGATTTGAAATCTGCGAAAAACTTTACATTAGATTGATACCTAATACATTTGATTTTCTTTTAAAACTTTTAATTGAGTATCTTTTATATTTTTGTAAGAGGTTGTGACATCACACCTATTGGATCTCTTTGCAATTAAATGGTAATGTGTAGCTATCACCAATGGGGTTAGCGAGCAGTGGTCACACCTGACCCCCACAAAAAGAACTGTCACGGGCAAGGACAATTTTTCATCAGATCGATACCTTATGAATTATATTTTCTTTAAATAAATAATTTTTCAATTAAAATTTTTTATTTTTTAAGAGATTAGGACATTACACCAATTGGATCTCTTCACAATTCGAATTTGGCTGCATTTGATAATGACAAGGCCATCACAGTGTTCCCGTAGTTGCAAACCAAATGGGACTTTGTAGCAATCACCGGGGGTTAGCGAGCAGTTGTCACACATTACCCCAAGAAAAAAACTGTCACAGGCAATGCCGTGCTGGCCACATAGTAGCTAGTGTTATATAAAATCAAAGGTACTAGCAGCAATGGGGCTTGAAAAATTTCCCAGCTGCTGCAGATGTTGAATAGTATGTGCCAAAACATAGGTTGTTCTGCAAAAAAACGAAATTATTGAGATAGGGTTCTCAACATTGCATTGACATGATCCGTAATAGCCCTGTGCACAAAATGTTTATCCTCTTGTTCTATGGTGACAAGACTGATGCAATCGCTCACATCTGTCAGTTCGTCCCTCATGCACCCACTGATTCCATACTTGCATCACTGTGGCTAGATAATGTTGAACACAAGCACTGATTTCTCAGAATCATGCCGACTAATCTATCTGGTGGTTAAGGTGTCTTTAGATCGGAAGGTTCCAGCTTCGAATCCGGGTCAGTACAAGGATGTTTGTAAGTATATGGTGTAGGAGCTGGCTGGTACACCTAAATCTTTAATGCTGACATTCATCATGTTGAGTTGGTGTGGAATATTGGAGAGTGGGGTGCCAGCTCAGGTGTTCCCTCGTCATATGACCTTGAATCTTTCCCTTAGGGGATTGATCCCTGATCATCGTCAATAGCTCGTTGTGTTGCTGTAGTATGATGTTAATTTTAAAAATTACCGATTCTCAGAATCAGAATCTAGTCTCAATAAGCCACAATTGTTACTCTGTCAAATTCAAAAACGTGCTCCTGACTGACATATTTTTTGATGAGGCATAATTAAACTTCCCATATACCCAAATTTCAATTTCCTTCCCAAATTCTCCTCTGAATACAGCATTCCAAAACTCAAAACTAGCTCTCTGTGTTCTCCCTTTTCATACTGCTCACAAGGGTGCTACTGACACACAAGATTTGTGTTTATACACTGCAGTACTAATAATTTGCATATTTTTCACTGATCCTAAAATGCTATGCTAATTTCAAGGCTATTGGATTCTTCCTTCATGGTGTTTCATTTAGGATGGTCAGTAGTGTAGTTATTTTTTTCCATATCATAGTTAAATATGCCCTAAACCTGAAATCACAGAATTAAAATAGATAATTTTGATATATTCCACACTTACCACCTTTGATTCTCTCATAATTCTAAACATGAATTAACAACTTTATCAGATATGATTGACTAAATATTAAAGAAGAATTACAAAACAGAAATATACATTCCAATTCAAGGGATATGAGACATGATAGTCACTATATATGTGAAGTTCAGTGGTAGTGTAGCGGGGCTTTAAAAACCTCTGAGAAATTCTTTACAAGTTAAAACATTTAATTAAAAATAGCAATTAAGGACAGAACAGTTACAAATATTTTAAACAGAAAAAAGGATGGTGGTCTACAAACACATCTTATTCATTCGTCATCCAAAATCATTCTCCTCTTAAAATGTTCTTACAACCCTTTTATGGATTTTTCATTTTAGTGAGGACAGGTGGTTTCATTTTCGGTAGTCAGTCCCATTTGGGGGAAATATTATTTTTATTTGCAGAAACTTTAGTTTGTGAGATTGGCTTGCAATAAAGAGAGCATTGGGTGTTGTTTTCATGTCAGTAACTAGTTTGAATTCTCAGGGGGAGAGAATTAATGGAAATCTTGCAAAACCTTTTAGATGACGTCACATCATTTATCTGGATTTGTGGAATATAGTCAAGGTGTAGAAAATTTGAAATTGAAAGTAGATCAGTACTTAAATAAAAAGTTTAAAGCATTATTTTTCTTTGGAAATGTTAAATGATTCAGGAAAACCAGAAAAAAGTCTTAGTTCGTTCGGATTGCATCTGACTCCATCGTTACCAAAAATAAATCTATGCAACAATTTAATTATTTTCGCAATTCCAGATTTAAGAGCTTGTGAAATGTTAGGAATATCATTTAATGTACTCATTTTTGATGAATGTACAAGAAATAATTTAGTAAGAAGGTAAACTGAAATTGGAAGTTTAAAGTTCAAGTGCACTGCTCATATTTTTAAGATGAAACCAGAAGAAATCAACATACTCAAATTTTCATTGAGGAAATTCCATCAATGGTGTACACTATATCTCAATAGCCAAGTTGTATAGTAATAGTTTATTTGTAGTTCAATACAAGGACAGTTCATTAGAGTAGAGGTTGTTGACAGTTCAAAACAAGAAAAGTTTCACCCTTGTTGTAATCACATAGAATCTCTAACATTCGCGTTGAGGTTGATAATCTTACAATCCAGGCAGATTAATCCCGAGTTTTCATTGTTGCTGAGTCTATGGAAGTTTAATTACGAGATTGGACCTGCTGAGCATCCATGGGAAGTTCAGTGATAGTGTAACTGGGTTTTAAAGAACATTGAGAAATTCTTTAAAAGGTAAAATATTAAATTAAAAAATAACAATTAAGGACAGGATATTTACAAACATTTAAAACACAAAAAAGGATATCTGTCTGCCATTCACATCTTATTATTTTGTCATCTGAAATCCTACTCTTAAAATGCTTTTGCAACCCTTTTCCAGAAGTCGCTCAAGCACACTTCTGGAATGTTCTCAAAACTCCTTCTATCGGCAGTCATTCATATTTTGCTTCTAAAATGTTCTTGAAACTCCTACTGGAAATCGACGCTGATGACTCAGAAGTAGGATGAGTCATGGGGATCATATATATATTGGGTCATCCGGAAAGTTCTGCGGTTTTTCAAATCAAAGCACGCTTTGTTATTATTATTTTGCTACCGCTGATACGGAGTAACCTTGATTGAAGCAGATGTGTAAATTCGGTCTTTTCTGCTTTCACTGCATAATTATAACTTGTGTTGTGACATAATATTTGTTTCACTGCAGTGTTAAGAATGGAAAACCAAAAAGTTCATTTCCGTCATATTATGCTCTTTTACTTTAAGAAAGAAAAAAATGCTAATCCGACTGCTCATAAAATGTGTGCTGTTTTTGGACAAAATGCTGTTTCTGATGACAGTTTGAAGGTGGTTTGATAAATTTAGGCACGGAAATTTCAGCCTCAAAGATGATGCCTGCTCTGGGCGACCATTCTCTGTAAACGAGGACGTATTAAAAGATACTATCACTGAAAATCCACGTTACAGTTCAGGAACTAGGACACAGACTAAATAATCCAAAAAGTACAGTTCAAGATCATCTGAAGAAGATTGTGTATGTAAGCTGCTACGATGTATGGGTATCCCATACTTTAAACACAGAATATGCTTGCTCGAATTTCGACATATGATTCTTTGCTGAAACGAAATGAAGAAGCTCCTTATTTGAAACAGCTCATTACTGGAGAGATTATAAGTGAATAGTATACAATAATGTTACAAGAAAAAGATCATGGGGTAAGCCAAATGAACCTCCCCAAGTAACATCGAGAGGGGGCTGCATCCCAAAAAAATATGTATGTCCCAAAAAAGTTGTGTATAGTGGTAATAGAAAGGAATTGTTCATTATGAATTGTTGCCACAAAATCCGTCAATAAATTCGGAAAAAAATACAGTTCTCAAACGTCAGTACTAAAAGCAGAAATCAAAGCAAAGCGAGCAGAACTAACCAATTGCCAAGGTGTTGTCTTCCAGCATGACAATGCGCTGCCCCACATTTTGCTAAATGTCAGACAATGACTTATTGAGTATGGCTGATACGTTTTGTGTCACCCAATATTATCCCATATTCAACAGACCTTGCCCCTCAGATTTTCACCTCTTCAGATCACTTCAAAATTCTCTGAACGGCCTGAAGTTCAATTCTTTGGAGACTGTCAAACAGCATCTCGATAACTTCTTTACAAATAAGCCTAATGATTTTTTAAAAGGATTTTCCAGCTGCTGGAAAGAGGGCAGAAAGTCATAGAGCAAAATAGTGTTTAAGTGATTCAATAATATTTTCGTATGTTTTTGTACTGCTTTGTTGGTATTTATCATAAAAAACGCAGAACTTTCCGGTGACCCAATACATATAAACACTTCACTAGCATGACAATAACTGCTGCAGCTTCACATTAGTCACTATTGTTTTCTGATATCATCATGTTATGACCCTTTAAATTAACCCATATTGGTAAGTTAGAGAAATGTGATGAAAATCTTTCCTGATGATAAAGGTTGATACTAGATTGCCAGAATTAACTACATTTTTCAAATTGGTACCTGCAAGAGAAAATGCTGACAATCAAATGGCAGGACAGACGTGTCCTGAAATTAGACCATATAACTGGGAAAAGATATTAAACTGGATACTAAAATACCTGGTATACTACAAACTAAATGTTTCAAATTTAAAAAAAAATTTGCCTTAACATATAAGTGAATGATTAAATAAAGGTTTAAATATATAAAGCATATTTTCTGTATGTATATTTAGTGCCAAAAAATCAAAACAACCTTTAACTAGTCATCAGAGCTAGTTATCACAATATCAACTCTACACTCTTTATTATTGAAGAATTACACACATGAAGTCGAAGAAAACCCTTGTTGGGATAACTTGATGAGGCAAGACATTTCAAGTGACTACTAAAGCTACCTAAGAAAGGGGTGCTGCTATCTAGCGGCCGTGTTATGTCATGATACAGAGGGGATAACAAGGAGGCTGTCTTAACATAGACCAGAGGTGTCAACTTAGACGGACAGAATACGCAGGAAAATCGACGATCTAGATGTAGCATTTTTGCATATCACGTGGTGTCAAAGCGCGAAACACCAGTTTCATTCAGAAGGATGCAACTGCTGTGGAGCAAACTAGTCTAGACAAGTTCCAACGCAAGACGAAATTACACAATTATGTAGTTTTAAAAAAATCAAGGACTTTCAAGGACTTTTCACCAAGTTCCGTAATTTTCAAGGACTTTCAAGGGCCCCTAGTTCAGAAAAAAATTCAAGGACTCTTCAAGGACCGTGGGAACCCAGAACTAGTGATTTTACAATAACATTACATTGGATTGAATCCATTACTAGGAGTGTGACTATATTAAAAAGCTGATATTATGAACTGATAATTTTATTAACAGCAGGCATGAGAATGCAAAATTTCAAAAAAGAGGAAAATTTATCGCTGCCGCCGGATTGAAAACTCCCATTTTTATCTTGATGCTTATACGTACGAAACTAACATGGTTTGTTGTTGGGGGCGGACCCCCTTTTAGATCTGACGATGTTAAAATTTTTACAATGCGATACATCAGCATTCTAGCATCACGATATATCGTGATGTTAACCATGCATTTTATACATAGTAAAAGCTAACCTTGTTCCACATCACCATACATATAATTTTTTTGAGTTCTTTTTTTTCTTTGCTATAAAAAATCGTGGTAGGAAAAAAAATAACAAAGATCTGTGCATTAAGAAATTAAAAACTGTGCATTTAAGAAATAATCTGTTGTAAAATTTTCCACAGATTTCAAATCCGTTGAAATTTTTATTCTACCTCGAACGGTCTAGGAGATAGAAAAAAGAACTGACCCCAGTTAAAAGATTTATCGTCTGGCTGGAAAATCATTCCTTCAAGCAAAATCAAAGTGGAAACGAAAAAAAAAATTTATCAGCGTTCTGTCAGATAAAAAAAACTTGCCATGGTTCCAAGGCCTGACTGCAAGGTAACATTTTGTTTACCACGCCAGCTGTCTGTACAGCCCAATTTTCTACCGTATTTTGTCCATCTAAGTTGACACCTCTGTTTTGTTAAGATGGCCGCCTAGTTATGCCTGCGGCATTCTGACGTATCACAGCTGCTAGATAACGGCTCCGCTTACATAGGAAACCATAGCTTTAAGGATGGCTGTGTAAGATCGGAAAAAATCGCGCTGTCACGATGACCGCGAGACTTGCGCTAGCTAAGTGTTGATTGTTGAATATCGTCTGCAGAAAGAAAGAAAAAGAAACAATTTCCTCTTTCAGACATGAGGCGCCACGGTTCTTAAGATCGGACGATTGCCTGCTGTTGTGTAATCACTCAGAACTTTAATGCACAGTATACGATATGTATTACGATGGAATTGACCCTCGTATTTTTGTCTCCAGTTGAATTGTAAATAGATTAATGTTTGATGTGAATAAAGTCTTATATTCGAACCTAGAGTTACTGGTGTGTTGCTCACCCAAAATAGTGGCGTCCGTGACAGGATTTTTGAAGGATTTACTTAAATATTGATTTTGAAGACATGGATATCAATCGCGAAAGTAAATTAAGTTCGGTCGTGAAGACTTGTTAGTTGAAGTATATATTAGAGAGCTGTTGAAGCTTGTTTTAAGGAATGCAACTGACACGAATAATTCATATTCTTTCTGCTCCCTTTACAATAATTTGGAATCTCGGATGAGAGCACTTTCAACACTCGGTGTAACAACTGAGAAATGCGCAGCTATGCTTTATCCTTTAGTAGAGTCTTGCATGCCCGCAGACTTACTCAGGGCTTGGCAAAGAAGCTCTAATTATGCTCATGGAAATGAACAGGAAAATCCTTTTTAAAATGTGAAGTGGAGTCAGAAGATATATTTAGCGATGTCTGGTTTTGGACAAAACTGAATACAAGAGCCAGAAAAAGGTCTTCCCTGTAATGGAAAATCGATTTTCTACAGCAGTGGAGTTGCTAACCACCAGTTCTCAGAATTATAAAAACTGTATATTCTGTGATGGACAACATGAAAGCTCCAACTGTTTTAATGCGCGTAAAATGAGCTTAGTTAAGAAACGGAAACTGTTGAAAGAGAAAGCTTCTTGCTTTAAATGTTTAAAAAGGGCCATTGAAGTAAAATGTACCGGGATGCATTCAAAAAGGGAAAACTCATATGGCCTTTCAAAGAATCGCTGTTGTACTATAGTTCCTATCTACTCCGCTCTGCTGAAGGGAATGAAGATGCAAGCAGAAAAAACAACCTTACAAAAAAATGCTTGTAAAGGACCTGATAAAAGCATTTGATAGGAACGAAAACCTACAAGTTTCGGTTTTAGATGCGATTAACTATGTACACAAAAGTTGGAGTACAGTTTCATCACAAACTGTTTTGAATTGTTTCTGACATGCAGGGTTCATAGCAAACGCAAAATCAGAAAAAATCATCAGCGAAGACATCATCAACCTGGAACTATTAGAGATTTTGCTGCAAATCGCAAATGAAAAAGAGTGCAGCGTCAATGACATTAATGCGTTTTTCAACATTGATAACGACATCGCAATCTGCTCACAAGCGACTGTAAAAGCTTCAACATGTGAATTTTTGGAAGAAAAACAAAACAGTTCGTGAGGATAGCGATGTTGAGAATATGGATCAAACCACACCCAACAAGACAGAAACAATTGAAGCCCTGGAAAAAGTTAGACTGTACTTAACATCCATTCGAGGTACAACAGACGAAGAATTTAAAGTCTTAAGAAAAGAAAGTTATTTCCAGTAATCAGCACCTTCATCAAACAACACTGTTGGATTGTTTTAATGTACCAAAGAAATAAAATAAAACGTGGTAACTATAAAAAGTGTTTTTATTTTTATTTTCCCACTCATTCATTTGCATGCATTGATTTCTGAAAATCTTGTTTTTGTCACTGAATCCTACAGCAATTCATAAAAATAGTATTTCAGTGCTACTTTTTTTTTTTTTTAAATATCCACTCCGCCTAAGTCGTCAAAAATGTTTGGTCCCTTAAGTGACAACTTAACGAGGTTTAACTGTATCTGCTATTTTACTATTGTAAATGCAAAATTTGCGCAGGAGAGGGGGTTAGATTAAGGTTTTTTCAACAAAAAATGCAAATAATCTGAAATCTGACATGAACTAGGTCCGGAGGATTCCGGATTTTGCACTGCATTGATATATATTAACTACAAGACTTTATGGAAAACATTTTAATAGAATAAGTAACAATTTAGATTTGATTTAAAAATTCATTGGAATAAACAAAATGTAATACATTTTTTAAAATTCTAACTTTAGTTTTAGCAAAGCAATAATTTGTTATAAAATTTTAATTTGATTGTAATAATATTAATTCTAAATTAGTTTGATCGACTAAAATTGCTTTACAATTTGTTGCAATTGAAAATTCTATCTTTGATTTCTGAGATACTAAGTAATGATTATTCACAAGGTTTCAAATTCTTAAATAGTACAGCATTTCCAAAGAATATTAATAAGGGAAACATAAGTGAAGAATTCAACCTTATTTATGTGAAACAATCATTCAAAAATGTCTGTACAGTAATAAAGATATTCTAAAGGAAAGTATGAAAACTGACCACAGTCACACCAGCCAAATCCAAGACAATTTGATGAACTTGGGATTCAAAGAAAGGATCACTCAGAACTCTTTCAGGAATATTTAGGTCGCTCGGTTTCTCAATATCAAGTACACTGCCTTTAGCATGAACACGTATGTTCAAGCAAGAACAAACAAACTGGATCATTTTGGTGTCCTAAAAGAGAATATAGTTCAATTTGCTGTTAAAACTTTTTTTATAAAAAGAATGCATGCAACTATTTTCTAAAATTATTACTTTAGATTGAAATGAATCCAATCACCACCATATTTTTCAGACTAGAAGTACATACCAAAATATTTTATTTTTGAAATCGAAAGAGCAAAACGTTTACTAGCACTACATTATTTTAGATTTTATCAGGACTTGAATTCTTAGTCCCTAAAAGGAAGTGCACATAAGTAGAGAGGGAAAACAAACCACTCCTCTGTATTAGCACCATACCATTCATAGTAGAGAAACAATTCAAAAATACCACTCAATAGGGAATAATGTTTTCTATAAATTTATATGCCTAAAATTTTCTTGCAGAGTTATCTTCATATTGAAGTACATATGAACTTTCTAAATTATAATCATGACACACAATTTTTGAATTTATGTTTGTAGATTCAAGACTACATGCAGGTAACAGCTCAAAACATGCAAATTAAAAAAAAAAACATGCAGTGACATCAGATCCTTGATTCTTTAGAATGGCCTCCAAATTGACCACCAATGGCAACTGTTCTTTGTGTTCTGATCGGAGCTTTGAAAGTTTTAGTAAGCTACGAAGTTATGCAAAAATTAAGAAAAAAGAAGGAATGTTCGTTTTGAGTTTTAGATTCATTCAAGCTTTCTGTCTCGCAGGCTTCGGATGTGCTGACAGCAGAACTATGTTAAATTCTTGTTGTTTTAAATAAGCTAATTTCTGGAGTTGTAAATATATTATAGGAAAGCAAGTTTTATCCATTCTGATGTTATGCCTACATGTTTTCAGTAGTTATGCTAATTTAAAATTGCACTTATAAAAACTAGCATCTGATACAAACTAACCGCCAGATGTTAAAATTTAATCTTGAATAGATTTCCAAGTTATTTAGTCCTTTCTGGATTATGAGAATGGAAATTTGAGAACCCTTTAAAAAAATTTTATGCTTATGAATTTGCAAAAACCATTATTTCCTATTGAATGATTCCTTTGAATTTGTTCTACTAAAAATGATATCCAAGTAAAGAGAGGAAGTTTGATACTTTTCCACATCTACACTTATCTCATGCATTTATTGCACTGATTTATAACTCAAGTCATTCATAGATAATTTCTTTGATGTTAATAATGTCCATTTCTTGAAATTTCTCCTAATGGTTTTGTTTTACCACTCTACTGTCATTGTTTGCTTAACAAGTTTCACAGTGAAAATAAAGAATTCTCTACATCTTTCCCATTGGAAGGTACCTTCTCCCCATTAGTTAAATGTTTAGGTATTATTCAAAAAGTGAAAAAATTAACCAATATGCAACTCTACAGACAATTGTATTACTGGAAGATAACATTTTACAAAAATATAAAATCGAACAAATTTATAAAGGTCTCACATATTTTACAGGGTTCATACAGAATTTTGAATATAAAAATTAAGGAGTATATAAGGAATATTTAATGAGTTCTTTTGAAATTTTTAAGGAGTCGTAGGTATATACACACACATTTTCAAGTGTGAAAAATAAAAGTGTTCCAACATTTTTAAGAACTTAGTTCCACTTAATACCTACTATATTACTAATAACTGAAAACAACAAAATTATACTTTGATATTTCAACTCAACACAAATTCATTTCCCCTGCTCACTGGAGCTGTTTTATCTAGGATGCTACTGTAAACAGTTCTCATACAGTGAAATATCAGTATAATGCTTCTCAGTTTAAAGTACATACTTATCTCAAATCCCAGCTAAAACTCACAATAATAGAAATCCAAGCATATTTGTTTTCAATATAAAATATTTCTCAAACTAAAATATCAATCAAATATTTTTAGGATATAAGTTATACTGAGATTTCACTGTATTCTACAAGTATTAGATGTAGTAAGAAGTTTTAAAGCGAGTTTTGTATGACGTCTACTGCAAAATAGCATACCAATCAGTACACCACGCTTGTGTCATGTGATAGAAACCGGATCAGAGATATCAAACTATATCAGAAGCTAGGGAAAAGGAGAACGTAAGTTGAAATTTTGAAGGTATAAGATGTCATACGATAACACATTTATTCGTCACTGCATTCGTTACGAATTTCACAAGCACAAAAGTGCTGCAAAAGCATGGCAATCAATTTGTTCTGATTTAGGGGTGAATATCATATCGAAAAGCACATGTGAGTATTGGTTTCGATGTTTTAAAGATGGCGATTTTGAGGTTAGTGATCGACAATGTAGCGGAGCTCCATTGAAGGCTATACATGACGATTTGCAAGCACTTCTCGATAAAGATGCATTTAAAACACTAAATGAACTTGCTGAACAGTTAGGAGTAACACAAAAAATTATATCTAAACGTTTACATGCAATGGGAAAGATTCAGAAGGCAGGAAAATGGGTGCCACATGCATTGAGGATGACCGTGTCTTGAAGTGCATGAATCTGCTAAACAGGCAACACAGAAAATCTTTCTTGTAGAAAATCGTGTCAGGAGATGAAAAATGAATCTCTTATGACAGTCCGAAACGCAAAAAATATTGAGTGAATCCCGGCGAAGCAACAACATCAACGCCAAAAAGAGACATTCACTGCAAAAAAAGTTCTCCTATGCATCTGGTGGGATATGAAGGGAGTACTCTATTACAAATTGCTGAAGTCGGGTGTAAGTGTAACTGCTGAACGCTATAAACAAAAATTACTGCGATTACAACAGGAAATCGATCGAAAACGTCCGTTTACTGGCAAAGGTTTGCAGCACGTCAAATTGCTCCATGACAATGCACGGCCGCATGTTGCAAAAGTGGTCAAGGACACGTTAGTAACACTTGGCTGGGAAGTTTTGGAACACCCGGCGTATAGCCCCGACATAGCCCCTTCGGACTGTCATTTGTTTCGGTCTATACAGAATGCCTCGTCTTCTGTAAACTTCCGGACAGTGGACGACGTACGAAAATGAGTTGACGACTTCATTGTGTCAACAGAGGAATCTTTCTACACTGCTGGCATCCGTGAACTAATTGACCAATGGCAGAAGGTATTAGATAATGATGGAGGTTATTTTGATAAATAAAAGTATTATTATCAGCTCTAAAATACATATTCATTTCTTTGACACATGCTTTAAAACTTCTTACTACACCTAATAAATACAAATGACAGATTTCAGACAGACAGAAATGAATGAAATCCACAATTATTTCTAATATAAATGAATAGGTAAATTATATTTTAACTTCAATTATTCAAGTATGAAATAATCCACTTTGATTATAACAGATTGTGATTTTCAATACATTCACAATGTTACTCTTTCATCAAGATTTAATGTTGAATTAAATTCAAAATAAATTAAATACGATAGTATTTTGTTTACTTGATAAGTAACTATCGCTTTCACTAAAAAAATTAAAGTTGTAATAATCAACTTCGATGATAACAGATTGAGATTTTCAGTATGTTCACAACGTCCTTCAATATTTAACGTTGAGTTAATATCAGCTTGATATGTCCAGTCTCTTAACCTCTCCAAGCAAGCTCAATCTGTCTTCTTACTCCAGAACCCGAAAATAAAACGGGCCTGCTGAGACAGCCCTCAACGCTTGATTTGTCACAATCATCCTCTTGCAGTTGGATGGCTACAATCCGGAATGTCCATTGGTTGCTAACCTTTTAACGATCCAGCTGATACTTTTGTTACCACTAAAATACCATCTACACCAGTGGAATTATATAGATCTGTGTACAGTGGATATTATCCCCCTTTTAAGTGACTGCTGGCATTGATCACCATTTACGAGCTATCAGCGATGGACCTTCTAGAGGGTTCCTCCTTTTGTTCAACCCCATCGAACGTGAGGTGTGAACATGCCGGTGATATCTTTCTCGTGCCAAACGATATGCCACACAATACTATGAAGGGAAAGCGTTAGTCGTAAATGCCACTCAAGGCTCTATTGCTCAAGTTTGGTAATTAGGTAAGAGGGGTCGGACATGCTGGTGGCCTTGCTTCCCTTCAACTTCACCCCTTTGCCTTACTGATGATAACCTTTTCTCAGGGGAAACTTTCTAGAGCTTGCTGCCAATGCATAGCGTGCAATGTGAAGTATCCTCTTACAATTGAAACGGTACATTTTTTAATCCATTCTTGCAATGGGCGCGCATTTCGAAATTGAAAAGGAGAAAAAAAATATAAGGAGTTTTTAAGGAACACGCGAACCCTGTTTCAGAAAGTCTTATTTATAAAAAACAAGATACATAACAAATGAATTTAGTAGGTCCACATAAGGCATTGAATTTTGAAATGGGTAATAAGCAGCAAAATAATAGTATAAAATTAGGTGGTATATGGAATACGTAAAAACATGCTATTGTAGTAAAAAAATGTTTAAATGTAGAAATTTAAACCACAACAAATGTATTGATCCATGCAATTGAATTTCAAAAATTTATCAAATAAATGCAACACTGAAATCAGCATCATTTCAGAATTGAAGCATTTTTTAATCTTGTGCATTGGCACAACATTGGAGCACGTCTATGAGTATGTCATTGTCTGCCCCTTGGTTGGTCAACATCTGCTGCACCATGGAGTAAGTGAAAGGAATCTTATGCAATGGATTCCCTTGATGCTGAATCACCGACACCTGTGGCTACAATGGGCTTACCAAATCAGCTAATGGCGAGCCAATTGGCAACAAGTCGTCTTCTCAGATGAGTTCAGCTACAATCTGGACTATAACGATGGATGCGTACTCGTCAGACACTACAGAGTTGAACGCCTTCTCCTGGAGTGTCTTATTCAGCGCCATACTCAGGGGTAAAAACAGTCAAAATGTAAAAAAGAGGAAAATATATCAGCGTTATTTTGAACAAATATAGCTGAATAAGAATAGTATATTTGTATACTAATGCGAGTACAGAAGAGTGGTGCAGCCAGAAATTTTTTTCCAAAGAGGTAAGCAAATTTAGTCTGATAAAGCCCTATTCAGTCCACTAAAAACAATAAAATTTGTTATTGAAGCAGGGAGATGAACCCATAACCTCCCATGGCTGCGCCACTAGTACAGAATATATGTTTATGATAAGCATGCATTTTTGCCTATTATTTAGCTTTATAAGCTCTATAAAGTCCAGTATAAACAATGAAATTTGTCTTTTAAAGGGGGGATTTTAATCCATAACCCCGTCATCGCGGCTGCATCAGTGGTACAGAATATGAATTTATGACAAACATGTATTTTTATAATTCAAAAGCACTTTATTCTATTTTTCTTTTGAAACTTTTCAAACATACTCTTTATAGTTTCAGGCATAAGAGTGAGAAAAGGACAGCAAGTATAAAATTATGCATAAACTCAAATTTTGCAAAAAAAGAAAAGGGACGCACGAAACTGTATTTCACATTAAAAAATATATATATCTTGGCAACTCTATAAATAGTATAAACTAAGTTGCATAAAGTTGAAAATGCTATTTTTATGAATATTTTTTTAACATCTCATCAATGATGAGATTTTTTTTAACAGTTGCAATTTTTCCAAAACTTTTGATACAAAAATGAACTTAACAGGAAATAAAAACACTATGTTACAAAAGAATAAATCAAATAAATACTAATTCTATCAAATAGCAAAAATGTTATCTAAAAAAAAAAAAAGTAGACATTAAAAATTAAAATCGTACAGCTTCAGTCTACGTTTATAGCAGTGACAACAGTCTTGGTGCACTTTCTAATAGCGAGTAATGACTGATTAAGGTATCCCATTTGTATTATGGTTGTTGCAGATTTTAATACAACCTCGGCAAGCAGAAAGTTTAAAATTTCCATTTTGAATATTCTACAAAGTTCTTTCAAAATCTGTTAAACTGTTTGATTTCATTAGTTCATTTGAAAGAATTCTTTCCTTGGCGACTTGAGAAGTGCGCAAAAAAACCACGCCAGGGCCGTTGTCACTGCTATAAACGTAGACTGAAACTGTAGCACTGTAGTAAATTAAATATAACTTAATTCAGTTTAAATTTACAACTTTTTTTCCAACATAAAATATCTTTTTAAAATCTCTAATCAACTTCTGTTGGCTTATTTTCTAATTAAATCAAATAAAACTTAAAATTAATAACTCATATTATCCAAGAAATAATTTAACTTATTAAAACAATCATAAATATTGACTTTAAAAGAAGCATCATTTTGAAGATTTCCGTTGCAAAAAATAGCTGCAGTCCATGTTTAAAGAGGTGGCAACTGCCTCAGCGCACTTCTACAGTCGTTAAAGAAAGAAGTTTTAACGGATTCTGAAAGTACTTTCTAGGATATTCCAAATGAAAATTTAAACTTCCTGCTTGCCGAGGTTGCCATAAAAGACGAAATAACCTTATTGGTTAAATAACCGAGCATCTTATTTTCTGGTTCAAAGAAAAATCACATTAAAAAGCTGATAAACTTAAAATATTTCATTTATACCTTTTGCGCCGCATCATGACATATAACGACCACTAGATAACAGCTTAGCTTTCTTAGGAAACCGTAGTTTTACCTAAGAAATTTACAGAAACAATGTACGTTAACTAGTTCTACAGGTTTGCTATTAAACTAATATGCTTCTCACAAGAATTCTTTTCAAAGAGGAATTTGCATGACTTAAAACAGCTTGACAAAATTTAGGAGTACAATGTTAAAGATATATGTTGCATTTGGAGCATTTTACATTTATAAAAGACAAAAAAGGGCTAAAAGTCGGAATTTTTTCTTAAAAATAATAAAAATCGATCATTTTCTCAAAAATTAAAGAAAAGTTGGAAATACCTATAAAAGTTGGAAGACTCTCATCCCTGTAAGTTAGGATATTCACTTTCCTTATTATTTTTTTACATTTATTCTTTGGATGTAATTCCATGATTTTATTTAATTCTAAAGAAAAAATTGTAGAAAAAGCGAAACTTCTCAGAAGAAAAAAAAAAGCGGAAATCAACGTAAATGCAGAAGATTTTCACCCTTGCATACTAAACGAACGCTTGCCATTATGGTCTGGGGTGCTATTGGATATCATAGGCGATCCTACTTACTCCAAATTTTGAGGGCCATGAACAGCGGGCACTACATCAGAAAAGTTGTAGAGCTTTAGGTCCTACCTCTACTATAACGCATTCCCAGAGCTGTATTTCAGTGAGACAATGCCCATCCACATGTTGCTATGAATATAAGATTTTGTCAGTGCACGATAGGCTCCACTTCTTCCATGACCAGCTCGTTCCCCGGATATGTCCCCCATTGAACATGTCTGGGATTACATCAGTCGGTGACTTTGTCATACCGCTCGTTGGGCAGGGAATATGGTTTAACTTTGACATCTGATAGAGGCCATCTAGAATTCCATTTCTCAACATGACATTTATAATCTATATGATTCGATGCCACGTCGTCTACCAGCTCTCATCACTGTGCATGGCAGATGCACAAGATATTGATTTATGGCATTTTTTTTATTATTCTGTAAATTTGATTTATTCAAACCTCTATAAGTGATATGTAGAGTAAATTTCATTTTTTCCTGATGATTCTTTCATTGTGTTGCAACTTTCACAAATAGTAGTGTATGAGACATAGTGGCATGCAAAATTTCAGTACTCTTGTTTTGTTACCCTGGAAATAAACTGAAAAATGGGCTTAGGCCAATTCCAGACCTCTTAGGAGTTGAATTTTTTTTAAATCTTTCTTAGTGCACCTCTACAGTATAAGAAGCATCAACATGCAAAATCTCAGTTTCGTAGGTTTTGTTGTTCATGAGATAGGTATAGTGATCAGTCAGTGAGTGGTATTTGAATTTAATATATATCGATAAAAACAAAGATAAAATTTGAACACATAATCAGAAGATTAAACAAATAATAAGATGATACAGTAAAACCACGATTATCCGAGTTTCCGCTTTAACCGAGCTATCAAATATTTCTAGGATATTTTTGGTTACACATTTTTAATTTTTAAAACTACCAAAAGAAATTCTGAATTTGACCTCACAAAAATTCCGGAAAACGAAATCCAACAACACTACCCCTTTTACTTTTCATTGTATCATGCACCTCTGTACCCCTCCCCTTCCTTTGAAAGGAGAGTATTGCAATGCTCAAGGTCAGGGTTCCAAAAGAGAAGTATGCAACATCAGATAATTTGCAGAATACGTAATTAGAATCGGGAAATGGTTTTGATTGATCACATGATCCCCTCCCTGTAATCAGAAAATGGTTTCGTCCAGTGTATCTGGAAAGTACGGTGGTTACATTGTCAATTCTAGATTCGAAATAAGTAGCAATAAGAGAAAGCGAGTTGTTGTTTCTCTATCAAAACAAAATTAGAAACAATCCCAAGAATAGATAATGGTGAATCAATAAAGTAGTGGAAGATCTCGGTGTCGGAGCTGTTACTGTTGGAGACTGGAAAAGAAAGAGAAACGAAATAGAAAACTGGTGTGCAGAAAAAACCAATTGCAACTTACAAAAAACAATGAAAAAGTGTGAATTGGAAAAAATATCAGAATCATTATTCCTATGGTTCACACAATTGAGAGAGAAGGGAATCCAATATCAGGGCCTATGCTACAAGCAAATGCATTGGACTTTCATAAAATGTTCTATGCTGAAGAAGATTTTACTGCTAGTAGTGGATGTTTTGATCGCTGGAAAAAGAATTATGGAATTTGGCAATTAAATATATCAGGATAAATATTATCAGCTGATTGTGATGTGGTAATAAATTCAAAGAAAGTTTTAAAAATCTCATTGCAAAAGAAAATCTGAAAATGGAGTAACTTTTTGACTGTGATGAAACAGGACTGAACTTTAGAATGTTGCCTTCAAAAAATGGTCAAATCTTGCGGCAAAGGATGAAAGGTCAGCTCTGGGGTACAAGAAAAATAAAGAAAGAGTAACAATATTAGCATGTTCGAATGCATCTGGAAACTTAAAACTAAAGACAATGCTGATTGGCAAGTTGAAAAAACCTAGAGCATTTAAGAATGTTCATATTCAAAGTTTACCAGTGAATTACAAGAATAAGAACTCAGTACAATAGACTATAAGTCGCGGTGATGGCACTCTTCAGAGTCACCCCTTTGCAAGTCAAAAGTCATTACAAGAATAAGAAAAGTACTTGGATGGATGCAGATTTGTTCAAAAAATGGCTTTTTGATGAATTAGTTCCTAATGTAGAGACATTCTTAAGAAATCAAATCTTCCAAGGAAAGTAATATTATTGCTTGCCAATGCTACTTGTCACCCAAATGATGATGAATTGGTGAGAGGCAACATTAAAGCTCTTTTTTTGCCTTTCAATGTCACATCACTAATTCAGCCTTTAGATCAAGGTGTTTTGGAGAACATGAAGAGAAATTACTGAAAAAAATTACTAAAAGCTCTTCTTGAAGAAAGTGAGGAAAATAAAAGTGTCCCCGAGACACTTAAAAGTTTTAATCTAAAGGATGCTGTCTACTGAATAGCTGAGGCATGGGATGAAATAAAATCAGCCACCAATCAGCTAAGTCCAATGAAGGTAGCGATGAGCTTTTGGATTTAGTCATGAAACTGTCATTGTCTGAGCCAATCAACGAAGAGGATATACGTGACTGGGTAAATGCAGGCGAACAACAAGAGATTACAGATAAAATTATCATCAATAAGGAAAATGCATCGAAAAAAATAGCGATGATGATGAAGGCAGTGACAATGAAAATCACCATATAAAAATCTCCCATACGGATGGACTAAAAGCTATCGAAAGTGCTATTGAATATTTTTTTAAGTAAGAACTATAATTATTGTAACAATATGAGAATTGCATGTGGTGTATCTGTATAGCTTTTGAATTTGTTAAAATATGCATTTAATCCTACACAATTTATTTATTTACAATTTTTGCTTTAACAGAGTTTTTCGATTATCCAAGTTAGTCTTGGTCCACATTAACTCGGTTAATCGGGACTCTACTGTACAGGTGAAAATGAACAGTCGCCACTCGCCACATGGCGACTGAATGTTTGAAAGTGGACACTGAAAACTTTTGCTACAGTCGAAACATTTACTTAAAAACATTAGTTCATATGGAAAAACCTCCGATTTGACGTTTTTTTCTGAGGACCGTAAAAAAAGTTTCAAAAAGAGAAAAAACACGAGAACAAAAACATGGAAAATAGTATTTGGAATTTAGGGGGGAAAACGCAGATGCTTGGAGCGAGAAAACGCAAAGCAATCTAGGGGAAGAAGGCTGAAGATTAGTACTTGTGTGTGGACCTAACCTGGGTTATTTCTGTTGTGCTGGTATTTCGCGAGGTGAGAAAATCTATTTTTGATTCATATATAATTTGTGTGTATTCTACAAAATATATGAATGCTCATAAGTGGCCACTGAATGAAACAAGTTCAGTGGCCACAGGCCACTAAAAAATTTCTTAATTTTCACCTTTACTCTACTGTATTAAAAACAAGGTATGACATTTTTAAAGTTTTTATGGAAATACCGACATAAAAAATAGATGAAATCATGCAGTTTAAAACATGACAGATGAATTTACTATATGAAATTGAAAAATTGAATGCAATTGCTAAGTAAAATTTTAAAAAGATTTGAATGGGGTTTATCACTGAACAAATGCAGCAAAGTTAAAATAGAGTTGTTAAAAAAGTATCTGCAATAAAGATTAAAGATTGGACAATCAATTAAAATATGAGGAACTGTAAAAGGAACAACACACATGCTTTTATTGCAAGTTTTCATCATATGCCATTCATTCCATATGTTAGAACAACTTGAGACCATTGTATGGAACATGAGTAATCATAAAGATCACAGCATTCTTTACTTCATTAGCCAGCTCAAAAAGTACAAGGTGTAGCAGAGACATAGCACTTGCTGCCAGAATTCTGGACCTCTCAAATCACTTGCTGCATCACTCAAAGAACATGTTGTTGGTTTCAGGTTTTATGGCACAACAGCCATATTGGGTCAGACTGCGCCAAACACAAGACAGACAATGCAATGAGGGGAGAAAAAGCAGAAGGGTAAAAGTAAAAGAAGAAAGATTATTTGGGCACTCTGGGTTATGATGCTTGTACACCAATGGATGACAAAAAATAAAAAAATTTAGTAGCCAGCCCATTTTTTTAGGAGCCAGGACACCCGCGTGCAGTACATATACTAATACTTTTTCTAACGCTGAGTATATTGCAGAAATCGTTACACATGCGCAGTAAATAATATGCTATTTACAGTAACTGAGGCAATAAAATATAAAATTTTTAACATCTACATTATACATTTTACTCCATTTTTGACCTTTTATGGCCATGAACATGTGCTTTAGAACTGAAATACCACTTTTCAACAGCCTTTGTGGGATCGAAATCTATCATTTGATAGTCCATTTATATTGCACCATCATCAAATTACATAAACTTTCCTCTCACATTGAGGACCTAAACTTATTTTTAATCAAATTCATCAAACTGAAGACCCACTCGCTCACAGCTTACAGCAGAAACTGAAAGCACACACACTATGGATAACTGTCCTAAAATGGGGAATCTATCATTTTATTAGATACTGCTACTTCTAGGTCTTTAAATTTTTTTCTTTTCCTAAGTACTTTGAATTCATACCACTCACTGTGTAAAGAGATATTGCAGACAATTTTTATTAATTTTTAAGGACGATGAGACAAGAGTTGTTTTTTATAATATTATGCCAGTTCTACTATCTCTCTCACACCATAACTTATTAAAGAATCTCCTGTTGGCCAGCCGAATATATCAAAAACATTTATGGCTTTGTTACAAAACTGGTTCGAAAATCGTTCTCCCAGGTATTTAACTCCGTGGTAAAGGTGAAAATTAAGAAATTTTGTTAATGGCCAGTGCTACTGAACGTGTTTCATTCAATGTCTACTTACGAGGTTGCCAAAATGCTGTTCCAGAACCCTGCTATATGTAGAGGTGCGCCATGTTGCATCCAAATGATGTCATTCATTGCATTTCGCTGCAGCAATTCTGGTATGACATAGTTTTGCAGCATGTCTCTATAGCGAGAGCCTGTCACAGAACTAGTTACAAACTCTGTTGGTGTCGCTTCGTCAAAGAAGTACGGGACGAGAACAATTGTGCCTGCAATGCTGCACCATACAGTAACTTTGGCATCATATAAAGGTGCTGGTGCTACTGCGTTCGGATTCGTGTCTGCCCAGTGTACACAATTTTTGGTGTTAACGTTGCCAGTTAAGGTGAAATGCGTCTCGTCGGTCCATAATATGCGAAGATGCCAGTCGTTATCGCCATCATATCGGATAAGGAATTCATTTGCAAAGTCGATATGTTGTTGATAGCCCCCTGCATGCAACATTTAGATGTGCTGGTACCGGTATGGAAACATGCGGAGTACAGAGCACAGTAGCTTTAGCACTATTGTTTTCGACAAATCCAATACACAATCTGTACCTCTTGCAGTTTGCATATGCTCTGAAGTCACTGTGTAATGCACTTCCGTAACAGCGTCCTCAGAAACAGTTGGTCGTCCGGATCGCGGTCTATCACAGGTGCAGCCAGTTTCTTCAAATTTCTTTGCTAAATTACACAGAGCTTTCGGGCTACATGGGTCATGTATTTGGCGATGGTTGCGACGGTAAACACACAAGGCTTTAGTGGCATTCATCCCATTTTGTCGGCATGTGCGAGCTCCCGACTGAAGATCTGGCGAAAGGCGTTCTGTGGTTGGTATCTTGCCTACGACATATGAAAATTTCCTCTGTGGGCCCTGATCGGTGTTTTGTTGGCCGCTCGCAGAGCTGTTTTTTACGCTTCCGTTTTTTGTGATACACGTACCGTTCCAACACTCTTTAGGGTTTTCGCATGCGCTGAGCATTTTGAGATGGGAAAAAATTGGGCATTGCCATTTGAAAATTTCGAGTTTCTCTAACTATAACCATAACTGTGAGTGCCACTTTGTCATCATTCACAGAATCCTGAGCTCATACCTGAAATCTCATCTTGATTGGTTGAACGTAACGGCCGCTAGAGGTCCATATATCGGCCAAGTACTTTTCTGACCACCATGTATATATATATATATATTATAAAAAGATTGTGTTTGTTTTTTTCACGGCCGCAAAATCCTGACGATTCTATGGCACTTACAGGCACAACAAATTTTTTTCAATTTTTGGTTGAGGCGAAATTTTAAAATTCACTCTAGGAGACTTTAAAATGAATTTAATAGTTTTATTCTCTACCTGGTTCTTCAAACCGGTTTCTTCCGGAGGAAAGAAGAAATCCCCGAAAATGAACTTTTTCTACCCATATGACTTTTTTTTATATTTTCACAAGAGATTGTAATATCACGTAAAATTTCTCTTTACAAAAAAAAAAAAAAAAAAAAACAGATAGCATCTTCTGCCCTTCAAGTTTAAAAAAAAAAAAAAAAAAGATTCCATTTCCTGTCCCATTCCATTTCTGCCAATGAGAGCAAGAAATAAAAAACATATTGACTGGGAATGTTAAGTTTTTTTCGTAAAATCGGAATCGCTATAGATAGACAGAAAATTTCAGTTTAGATTGATGCTTAAAAATATGATTTTCTTTAAATAAATAATTTTTAAATTGAATATATCTTAAACGGATTTGAAATCTGCAGAAATTTTTACACCAGATTAATACCTTACACCACGGGCACGGGCAACACCTGGCTAGCCACGCAGTGGTTAGTTAGCAATAAAACTTAGTTTCACATATGGCTCATTCCATAGATTTTGAAACCAAGGGCCAATTTTTTTTTTAATAATAAACATGATTGTGGCACATATTTTTAATGAAAAATATATGATCTTTCTTGTAATTGACTTTATTTTTGTTTAAAAATAAGAGGTCTCATCATAAATAGCATATTTCAAGACCTATGACAAAAATTGTAAGTAGTCTGTTTTATTAGAATGTTTCTTAAAGGCTTCTACAATTCATTCACTTATAATATAGGTATCTATCATATTTTAATTTTCAATTACTACTATATTTTTAGTAAGAATATATCAAAACATAACAAAATAATGTCCATTTTGGTATTTTTTAAACAATCAAAATGTATCAATGTTGTGTTGAGTCACATACATGACCATTAATACATGTTTTTTTATTTCCTATGTCATTAAATTAACAGAAAAATTTTAAATTATTA
This sequence comes from Metellina segmentata, assembly GCA_947359465.1. Taxonomy (NCBI): domain Eukaryota; kingdom Metazoa; phylum Arthropoda; class Arachnida; order Araneae; family Tetragnathidae; genus Metellina; species Metellina segmentata. The sequence goes on along the minus strand of OX375872.1, from coordinate 47,479,089 downwards.
TTTACAAAATATAATCATACTAATTGATGAAATAATGTCCAAAAATTAAAAAATTATATTTAAATTATAATTTTCAATGGTCATGTATGTGACATTGTGGTTAGGTATGTGACTTCAAGCAGTCATGTATGTGACATTGTGGTTAGGTATGCGACTTCAAACAGTCATGTATGTGACATGAAATAGTAAAATGCAAAGATTGCTCTTGTATTGCAAGTAGATTTTATTATGAGTTATTCATGTGAGTGGCTAAACAAAATACAATCTGCACTTTGAAGCATGGAAAATGTAACTTTGTTTACATCTGCGTTGTTTGAAAATAATAAAAAAAAAACACTGTTATCTCTTATTGTAAGTAATACCAAAGATAAATCTAAGCTATCTGTATCTGCTTTCATTTTAAAACTTCTTGAAATTATTAAATTTCAAACAAATGAACCAAAATTGATCATCTGGAGTGATGGCCCATCCAGTGAGTTTAAAAACAAATTTGTTACTTTATTTTTTTTGTTATCCAAAACAAAAAAGCGTTTTTCAGGTTTTTAATGGAAATGTTCAGCAATTTCCCATGGAAAAGGAGTTGTTGATGGTATAAGCGGTACCGTTAAGTCGCGATTATATGCAGAAGTGAAGGCAAGAAGATTCATAGTACAGAATGCAATCAACTTTGCTACAGTTGCTGCAAAAATAGTACCAAACATTACAGCCATTTCTATGTTGCAGAATGAGATAGATAAAACCCAGATTGATTGGAATTTAGCCAAGGATGTTCCCGAAATTAAAACAGCACATATCGTTAAAAGTTCTGATGACCACATTTGTTTGTTTACCAGCCAGCAAAATTTGGATACTCCTATACAAGAGTTATGCTATGGTGAAAATACGGAACAGAGTTTCAAAAGTACCCAACCACCAGCAGAAAATCACACTTTATATGTAAATATTTCACTTGCCATGTTTGTACTAGTAAAAGCGTTTGGGAAAAGGTAGTGGAAGCCCTACGTTGCACAAACATCTGTTTTAGATGAAACCGATACCAATGTAGTTTTCGTAAAGTAAGTGCTTGTAATTAACTTCATTTATCAAGAAAATGATACAGAAATTATTCAACATGAGAATATAATTAAAGTGCTGCCAACACCAATAATTAATGGTTGCAATATTGTAATATTTCTAAATTCAGTTATGTAAAATTGAACGATGTCACATACATGACTTGCAAAATTATATTTTGTTAAAAATCGAAAAATATAAAATTATTTAAAATACTTTTAACTTGGCTTTGCCAATCCTTTTTCTAATGCCAAAAAATTTTTAAACATATTTCATGCATATAATTCACTGAATTCTTTAATAAAAATTAGTGTTGTCAAATCACACTTCTGTTTTTTGTCACATACATGACTAACTAAAAAGAATATAAAAATACCATACAAATTTTTATTTAAATATGATTTTCATTACTATTTACTAGATATTCTTTTAAACTGTTTAACAAAATAGATTTTTGTCTTTTCGCTAAATTTATACACACATTTATCAAATATTTATACATATCTTGTTGAGTGATTGTCACATACATGACCATGGAATGGGCCCTATATAAAAAAGGCTATAACTGAAATTTGTAATTCAGAAGAAAAAAAAAGTTACTATAGTGGAGACGGTTTAACTTCTGAAGAAATGGACAAATATACGAAATCGCCCTAATGACAGTTATTTTGAATATTCTATTTTACAAAGAATAAATCCCACTAGTATATATATATATATACTACCCTACATTAATGGATCGTACGCCAGCAGATTTGCATAAAATACGACTACTTGTTTGGGGGTGTTTTTCGTGATACTGCCTGGGACCTTTGCATGTTGTTCCTGTCCAAATGAATGCCAACGCCTACATGAAAATTTTGGACAATCCGATTCTTCCTACGCTCTGGCAATTTTATGGAATGGACGAATATTACTTCCAGAACGACAATTGTCCATGTCATATTGCAGCCTCTGTCAAGCAGTGGTATCAAGATAAGGATGTAAAATCTCTTCTTTGGCCTGCTCAGAGTCCCGACCTAAACCCCATAGAACAATTGTGGGACGAGCTAGAGTGATGCTTACGGACCAGGGAACCACGTACGAAATCTACAGCTGAGCTGGCAACATTTTTGCAGCAGGAATGGACACAAATACCCATAGCTCTGTATAAAAACCTCGTTGAAAGTACAACAGCTTTTTGGCTTGCCTGGGGCCACATCGAGTGAAGAGCAATTGTTTTGGAGATTATGTGTATAGATCTTCAACCATTATATATATTTGAGGTAATTAGAACTTGGGTCTAAAATATTTGTACATAAAAATATTACAATTGTTTTGGAAATTATGTTAGGAGACAACCAAAATCAAACCAAATAGAGCTTAAACAGCTACATTTTTGAGATAGTTAGGACTAAGGTTTAAAATTATTGCACATAACAAAACCTTCAGTAAAACATTTAAAAGTATATCATAGCTTCGCCATTTCTTCAATATCTAAGTAAAAACAATATAAACTTTCTTCAAAGCTAAGCACCAAAGGTTCCAGAATTTGTTTTCTGTCCAGAGAAATGAATTTCGCTATGTAAAGATATTGCAGCTTTTAAATAAGCTGAAATATCTGAATTGTAAACACCTGACATTATTTCATTATATTCACTCGAGCTTAAGTGAATCAATTAATTCGTGATCATTTTTAAAAACAGTTCTGCGCCATATTATGCATCATGGTCATGATAAAAATACAAGTTCTAGGAACTATTTCATAAAAAAAGAATACTGTTCACACAAGATAACTTTCGCTTGATAAGAAAACATTGAGTAGAGGGTAAACAAAGAGAAAGTAAATATAATGTTGACAAGAAGGATAATTTTAAGAAAGCTTGGTATGGTTAATGATGAAACGCGAAATTATTATTGTAACAGTGTGCAAAATTTTTGAACAATTCATATCAGAAATAGAAAAAAAAAATCAAACATTACACAAATACGCATCACAAAATTCAAATTAAAGTACCATAAAGGCAACAATTGTTTCAAAGAAAAGATAAAAACTATTTTTTCTTACACTCGTGTTTGAATTTCACTTCAAAATTTTCTCACCACATTGAAACGTTGGAGCTATTAAACCTCGACTATGTACTTTGTTTACTATGATCAAGTTAGTAAACAAACATAAACAGCCTAAGATATCGTTAGAGATTGCCACCATCCTTTGCGCTGATTAGTTCAAAACATCGTACTGTCTGTAATGGGTAGAAAGTGGGCGTGTCGGGACAAATCCGTGGCCAACGAAAATAGAAGGCCAGGGAAGATAAGATGCTCACATGATCTATCGTCTCAAATGCCGTCTCGGGGCCAAAGAGAAAACAGGTCGTGGTTCTGAATGGTACTCGGCCGACCAACCGGTATAGTGGTTAAGGTGTTAGCCTCTAGATCGGAAGGTTCCTGGTTCGAATCCGGGTTCGGGCATGGATGTTTGTAAGCGTATGGTGTAGAGGCGGCTGGTGCACCTTAAATCAGTCGTGGCCGAAAGTCCTCACGTTGGGTTGGCGTGGAAGTTTGGAGAGTGGGGTGCCAGCTCAGGTGTTGCTTCGTCATCTGACCGTGGTTCAAAATTACGAGGTGTTGTCCTCGAATCTTTCCCTTAAGGGACTGATCCCGGACCGTCGTCAATAGCCCGTTGTGTTGCTCTAGTACGACGTTAACTAAAATTACCATTACCATTACCTGAATGGTACTCGAGAGGCTACGTCATCATCAACTTAATCCAAAATTATGGTCCCACGAAAAATACCTCTTTTCTCCATACAAATCTTTCTCATGCGATCTTTCAAATTCGTGAGGTCCAACACAGTTTGCGCCGACCAACCGGTATAGTGGTTAAGGTGTTAGCCTCTAGATCGGAAGGTTCCTGGTTCGAATCCGGGTCCGGGCATGGATGTTTGTAAACGTATGGTGTAGAGACGGCTGGTGCACCTTAAATCTGTCGTGGTCGAAAGTCCTCACGTTGGGTTGGCGTGGAAGTTTGGAGAGTGGGGTGCCAGCTCAGGTGTTGCTTCGTCATCTGACCGTGGTTCAAAATTACGAGGTGTTGTCCTCGGATCTTTCCCTTAAGGGACTGATCCCGGACCGTCGTCAATAGCCCGTTGTGTTGCTCTAGTACGACGTTAACTAAAAATTACCAATTACCAACACAGTTTGCTCACTTTTGTTGCAAATTTCGAACTACAAAAAGCGAACGTAAAAGTTTCCTTCGTCTGAATGCTCACTCATGAGTCATGACACATATCGGGGTTACCTTAAATTGTAGTTCAACGCAGTTTGGGCTGGGAGATACGCATTTCAGGAAGTCGTGAAGCTGCTATTTCGTTGCCACCGGATTTTTGATCACCCTTCTGGTCATTCACCTTTAATTCTTGTGAAGGCTATATCTTTCTTTGGCTTCTTCCATCTCATGGCAACCTTTAGCAATGAATCGAATGTTTTCCCTCCAAATCGGTCGAATTTTATTCAATTTAGTGTGTTGCTTTTCCGAATTCCTGCTTGACGCTTTTGCGTGGTCGTGTATCGTGTAAATTATTTCGGCGAGTGACTTTTTCCTTGTATATATTTTTTATTTGTTCTGTTTTAATTTATTGTGTTGTGACAGGCGACTGTTGTCAATGTTTCATTAGTGTCATAAACATGATACGTTTATATATAAAGGTGTCAACCATACCGGTTATTCAGTTCGTAATGGCGGTTTATATGGACGGGTGGCATTTCAGGAACAGGTGACGCTGCTATCGTTGCCACCAGATTCTTGGTTGCCCTTCTGGCGATGAATGGCTTGGCGCGGTTCAGTGGCGGATTAAGCGGTACGCGGACTAAGCGGCCGCGTAGGGCCCCGGAATATAAAAGGGGCCCCAAGGTCTGAAAATGTATTTTCATTAGGGTTCGAGGAAAGTTGTGACCGGTAAAAAGTGATTGCGAAAACGCAGAAGATATAGTCCAGAAAGATGCCTCGATAGAGAAGACATCGAAGTAGTAAATAATATAGCTTTATGGTCAACAATATTAACAGATGCTGTTATTGACCATATTCTTAGTAACAAACCAAAAAATATCGGGAATATGGAGAATTTGAAATCAGTTTATAAAGACATAGATGAAGTGAAAAAGAAGACTTTCTTATGATAATTTTTACAGAAAGAAATAAAATGGAAAAGAGAAATTGGTTGATATTTTCAGAAACAATAAAAAGTGTCTACAGCTACCCTTGCAAACTTTACTCAACATCAAGTCTAAATCAATAACTGGTTTGCAAAATTGGAGATCAATTACTGTTTTTTTACCGGACTACGAAGTTTCGAAAGAACATGTCAGTCATCTGTACTATGTATAAAAGATCAACAAAATTCATTAGAATTGCTACTCAACTATTACAGAAAAAGAAGTATGTTACTGGAGAGGTGTGTTGAATAGAATTATATCAACAATACAATTTTTGAGCCGCTTAGGATTAGTATTTACGATGAAAGCAAATAATTCAATGGGAAAGGAAATTATTTAACCTACTTGGACTCCTGATAGGTTGGAAGTTACACCTACAAAAATATACCAACAATGGACGAGGAAATAGAAACTATTTATCTCATAATATTTGAGACGAATTTGTAGGTCTTATTTGCAATCAAGTAAAAGCTGAAATAATTGAAGGAATCAAGTGTGCGACCTATAGTATAATTGTGGACTATACTCCCGATGTTTTGCATGCCGATCTACTAACTTTTGTGGTACGATGTTTCATCCCTGTGATGTTTCATAATATAAAGTACGTGTTTGTGGAATTCATTCCCATAGATCATATAACAAGAACATCAAAGAACAAAGTTTTGAAAACTTTAATAAAATTAGGAGTGGATATTGAAAACTGTCTAGGGAAATCAGTTGGTAATGCTTCTAATATGTCATGGAAGTACTCAGATTTGCAAGAACATATTAAAGAACATAGCCCAAGTACGGTTTTTATTCTGTGTGCTAAATCATTCCTTAAACTTAATTGGAAATTTCTCTGCAGAAAGTTGTAGCGCTGCAATTCAGTAATGTGTTTGTGAAGAATTTATTCACACTTTTTTCATCGTCAACCCATCGCTTGAAAATTTTAAATGGTGTAAACATTCCGTCTCAGTAAAAAGAGTTTCTAATACAAGATGGTCAGCAAGAGCAGATGCTGTATTAACTATGAAACTTGGTTTCACCCATATAAAAGAGGCTTTAACTGAAATATGTAATTCGGAAGAATAAAAAAAGTTACTATAGTGGAGGCGACTTCGCTTCTGTAGAAAATGGACAAATATGAAATCGCCCTAATGACAGTTATTTGGAATACTATTTTACAAATAATAAATGCTACTAGCTAATCACTGCAATCAGTGTGGAATGCGAACTATTGAGAAAGGATCTATCCTACTGAAGGGTCCATTAGAAAATTTTATAAATAACTTCAGAGAAAAATTTGAAAAAGAGGTAACTGATTTATCAGGGCTATCTTTTAACGTGGAAGATAGAAAACCTCGCAGACAAAAAAAAAAGATAAAATGTTTTTGGATGAATACAAAAAAGTCGGACATGTGAATTTACAATAAGAAAAAATTCCAGAGTCAATTCATTTTGTGTCATATGTGATTACACCAAGGCAGAATTATTTCAAAGAACTCAGACGTATGAAGTTGTAGTGGAGCCTTTTCGAATATTTTTGTTATTGGGATTTATCAATAGAAGAAAAGAACACGATCAAAAAGTTGAAGGATATTTACAAAATTGACATTGATGTTTGTACTTTTGAAGATGAATTTGACCATTTTTTGATATTTCTAAAGAAAATGAGGACACCATAAGAACCACACCATACATCTATCGAGCCGCCAAAGAAATGTCTTGCACATTTCCGAATGATGAAATAGTATTTAAAATTTTTTTTAACAATTCACTTATCTAATACGTCAGTAGAAAGATCGTTTTCTGTTTTAAAACGTGTAAAAAATTATTTAAGGAGCCTTATGGGAGAAGAAAGATTAAATACTATGGCCATTCTGTATATAAAGCAAGAAATTTTAAACCGAATTGACACTGCCAAAATAATTGATGAATTTTAAGAAATAAGCAAGACGGAATATCATGTAAAAAATGTTGTTTTGATAAATTTATCTAATGTCTTATGGTATGACATTTTTGATTACTTTGTTTTTGTAAATAACTTAGTGAGAGTTTTTTTTTTTTTTTTTTTTTTCTTGAAAATGTTTTGATAAATTTAGTTTGAGGGCACCGAAATTTTACCGCTTGGGGCCCCCACTTGACTTGATCCGCCACTTTTATACTTTAAAATCACTCTCCTGAAAAATCACGTTTTTTGAGATGCAAGATGCAATCCCCTTCCCTTTTCAAAGTCACTGTTGAATCACGTTCCAGGAAGTCTGAAAAGAATATATTTGTTTCTTGTCCCCATCCCTCGGACATTCAGAAACAAACATGGTTACCAACATTTAAGATGAACAAAAGGTAGCCAAGAGGAGAGTGGTTGTCATCGCCAAGGCGCCCATTCAGAAGGGCAACCTTCCCGGTGGCAACACGTGTCCTCAATTCCTATCCATGCTTTCCCTATGGGAGTGCTCCCCTCCCCCCGCCTTCTCTCGAGAATCTGGCGAGGAAGGACTTGGCGTGTTTGATTCACAAAAAGCGATAAATGATTAAAAACAGGAATGACTAGATGCTTGGGCTCGGGGTTAAAGGTCAAAATGAGGTAAAATTTATGCCCTTTAGTTTTGTGTACGTGATGTCACTGAATTGGTACAACACAAGGTATAAAGGGTTGATGAAAGCTTAAATTAAGGCCCATTGCAAACGAATTTGATTTGGTTTGTCATTACATTTTTGACACACGATAGCTTATTAGACCGGGACCACCAGCTAAAAGTAGATTTTCTGAACCCCCCTACGAACATCTTCGTAGGGATTCGAACTCAGAGCCTGTTGTGAACCAGAGACACTGACACAATAGCGAAATGATTGAAAGTATTATGATATTCTTGGAAAATTCATGTGAATGCTTCAATTTAGAAATGAGCTTCTTTGTAGAAGAGACATGTAAACGAGGCTAATTAGACAGGGATCAAAAGTGGATTTCAAACCACGGCAAACATTAATGTCAAAGCGGGATTCGAACCCAGAGCTTGCTGAACCAAAGGCCATAGCACCGTCCTCTCGGCTGCCACAACCAGCTGTTTTAATTAACGCCTTTATAAAACTACAGATACATAACGAAAAAAATTATTATTATTTTAAAAACTGGTAAAGTTTTTTACACGAATTATGTGTTAATACATATTCTCTACATATAAAGAAGAATTGGCAAACACAGAAGAGAGACAAATGTACACCGCTTGACCAATCAAAATCAATCCATATCTAATTTGGTACACATATCATTTAGAGCCATACGGGTAGCCTAGTCTACATATTAACCCCTTTCTATTTGGCCTACTTGAACAGAGGTGGCTAAAAACAATTCATAAACCCATAGGAATAGCATTGAATATTATTACTATTGCGGTAGGCAACTCAGATTATTTTACCAATATTACTCGAATTTCAAGCTATCAATAATTTATAAATATTTGACTAATGGTACGAAATGATTTAAAACATTAAATTTTGATTTACCTACATTTTGTTAGCAAACGAGTCTATCTAACGCGAAAATCTCAGCTCAGGTGTTGCCTCTTCATCTGACCATGTTTCAAAATTACGTGGTGTTGTCCTCGGACCTTTCCCTTAGGGGACTGTTCCCGGACCGTCGTCAATAAACCGTTATGTTGCTCTAGTAGGACGTTAATTAAACGATATTCTACAAAAACTAGAAGCGGTACACTTATAAAAACGATCCGTGTCATAGTAAAACGTCTTTAAAATTGTCGGAAAATCATGTGCTTGGGCTTACAGTTGATATTATTCTTTCTATGCATCAATATAAAATTATATAAACAATGTAAAGAATCATAGGCACGTAATTTTGAACCACGGTCAGAAGACGGGGCAACACCTGAACTGGTACCCTACTCTCCAAACTTATACACCAACCCAACGTGAGAACTTTCGGCCAATACAGATTTAAGGTGCACCAGCCGCCTCTATACCATACACTTACAAATATCCATGCCCGGACCCGGATTCGAACCAGGAACCTTCCGATGCAGAGGCTAACACATTTAGTTGGTTCTTCAAAAAACATATTCTAAGTTAAACATAAAAAGCAAGTGAATAAAAATTTCACTTATATGCCGCGCAATTATTTATTTTTAATGTTTATAATGCCGTGCAATAGCCATAAAACTTAAAGCTGCGATTTCTCGTCATCAACAAATTCGATTATCTTATTCGAACTGAATGGGGGGTTGAAAAACCAACTCCCCCTGACTACGCATATGAATTAATGTACCATTGTTTCATTGATTACATTTATTTATTACACAAGTGAAGCATGAATTAAAATTAAGTTATGAATAGTTAATATAGAAGACAATGTTACACAACTGGGCTGTATAAGTTTTGGCAGGAAGGATATTTTACGAAATCTGAATATTGTATAGGAAACAACTATTCTTTTATTTCTTGGTTATTGTTGGTTAAGTATATTTAAATAAGTTATATTATCAGAACTTATACTAGAATTCCCACGTCCTTCTCCGTTTAGAAAATGTCCGCACAAGAGGCGTTTTTCCTGTTGGTAAACAGTCTTGCCAAGATGGCGAGGTGTGGCCACACCAGTTAAAAACAAACTTCGCGGGAAATCGTAACCCCGCCCCTTTTTCAGTGACGTCATCAGTTGTGATCAATGGGAGAGGAGTATCCTATTTTGCATATAATTAAATCTTATTAACTGTGTTCATAACTGTATTTTTGTATATATAAGGTTGATATTTTGTTTCTGAAGTACTCTTCTCCAGTTATGCTGACCTAACGTTGTAACTGCTCTCCTGACTTGTTTTAGAATAAAAACTTTGTTTTTATTTTGCCTGTTGATGATTTTATCAGAAAGTTCAAACCAGAACTTAACACGGTTATGGGCCGCTAGACATAGCCCACTGAAGGAATATTTTTTTTGAGGACGCCAGCGACGGGAGGCCCCGAGACTGAAAGTTATGGAAGCAACGTTTACAAAGTTGAACCAAAGCAACTATTCAACATGGGCCGAAGATGTGAAGGTTTTATTGATGGACAGAGGCTCGTGGTCGTTCATCATTGGAAAGGAATCGGAACCTGGCTCTACCGCCACTTCAAAGGACCTCCGTGACTTTGAAATTAGGAAAAACCGTGCCTTCTCCACCATTTACATGAACATAGAAGCAGAGTACCGAACGTTGCTGACCGGAATAGAAGACGGTAAGGAGGCCTGGAGAATCCTAAAGGAGCATTTTAGACCAGACAGCCGTGCAAGAATAGTGTCTTTGCTGGACGAATTCTTCAACTGCAAGTTCGAAGGTGAAGAGATCGGACTGTTTGCCGCTCGAATGAGGGGGATAGTGCGTCAACTACAGGATGCCGGACACCCTTTAGAAGACCTTTATCAAGCTTTTCAACTGATACGATACTTGCCAGTTGAATACCAAGGAATTGTCCAGACCATCTACAGGTGGCCAAATACCGACTTCAAATTTGACCAAGTACTAAAAGAACTTATTCTTGAAGAAAGCCGGATAAAACAACGCATTGGGGATATAGAATCTACGAGTGGCATAGCACTGAAGGCGGAAGTTTCCCGACTCAAAAGTTCTCAAAGATGGAAAACCAGTGTAAAGAAAAAGGGTCCTTGCTTTAGGTGCAAGAGGATGGGACATTTAATTTCGGAGTGTACCTGGACGGACAAGAACAACCCCAAGAACAATATCATAGAAGCTCATCTGAACCATGGAAAACAAAATGTCGATTATTTGTCATGGGTTTTCGACACTGGAGCAACAAGCCATTTTTGCAACAACCGAGCGTTATTCACCGACTACGAACCGGTAACCAACACCAGCATGACACTAGCAGTCGGAAATGCAACAGGCCCTGTAGAAGGAAGAGGAAACGTCGAGATGATCACCAGAACTTGCAAGACGCGGAAACACATCATACTTAAAAACGTCCTATATTCTCCAACTCTGAGAAGAAACCTAATATCCGGATCAGCAAGTGCCAAGACTGGAATCAAATTTATTGGCAAGGGTGATAAAATTGATGTATTTGACACGAACAATACTTTCATGTACTCGGCATTCAAGAAGGATGGACTATACTTTCTGAAGCCCGAATATCCTAAGAAAAATGCAGAAATAAAAGAAACCCTGAATGTATCGACAGCTGCAGACAAGGAGCTTGAAATTTGGCACAGGCGCTTCTCACACGTGAACAATCAATATATCATATCGACAAGCAAGAATGAGAGCGTAAGAGGCTTACCAAAATTCAAGGAAGCAAGTTCTAAATGCGAAGACTGCAAATTAGCCAAAACTAGAAGAAAATCGTTTAAGTCGATATCCAAAATTCGGTCTACTAGACCCTTACAGTTACTACACATGGATGTGTGCGGACCACTGCCAACCTTTTCACTAGGGGGAAACAGATACTTCCTCACAATTACAGATGACTACTCCAGAAAGGTCACAGTATTCCCCATGAAACGAAAAGATGAAGTTTTTGATTTATTCAAGAGGTTCCAGACAAGAGCAGAGCGCTTCCAGAACTCGAAGATACTCAATATAAGGACTGACCAAGGGAAGGAGATATATATATCTGCAATAAAGAATTTGAAGGGTATCTACAGTCCCAAGGAATTAAAGGCGAGCGCACGAACACATACAGTCCTGAAATGAACGGCGTGAGTGAACGCTACAATTATACAGCGCTGGACGGTGTAAAGGCCCTTCTGAAGCAAAGTGGACTACCTGACCGATTTTGGGCAGAAGCCCTGTTAACCTTTACATACACCTGGAACCGAGTTTGTCATGGCAACTCGCAGAAGACGCCATTCGAACTTTACGGCGGAAGAACACCCTCAGTGAAGCATTTGAAGATTTTTGGTAGCACAGCCTTCGTCGGAATCCCCAAAACAATGAGGAGCAAACTCAACATGAGAACGAAGAAAGGGATAATGGTGGGATATGCTAAACGAACGAAAGGCTACAGAATCTGGATACCCGAAGAAACACGAGTCGTAGAAACGATCAATGTATCATTCAACGAAAAATTGCCGGAAAAGAAAGTGGAAGCTGTCCTGTGCCATCATCTGAATTATTCGAAAGACGAAGATTCAGATGAAGAACCTGAACAAAGCCGAGAAGAAAGCCAACCTGCACAGATATCCTGTGAAGATATCGACTGGTTCCGTAAAACGGTCCCCAGACCTGATGGATCAAGGACAGATGTATATTACGGGGTACAAGGAACAAGTACTCGTTTAAGATCCAATAAGGACGCTGAGACGTACTGCAGATCCCGTAATATCACGTTTAATCCCAGTTTCTTCAACTTTAGCGGTAAAAACCAGTACTCGGGAAAGGTTCCACAACAGACCTCGGATGATGATGGAAATTCGCCGGAAGCATGCCACATCGAAATATCAATCCCAGGGAATTTTAAAGAAGCCATGAAATCTCCACTCAAGGACAAATGGCAACAGGCGATGGAAGAAGAAATGAAGATGATGCAACAACGGGAAGTATGGACACTTGTACCGAACGGGTGCAAGGCCGCCCTAGGAAACCGCTGGGTATATTCAACGAAGACTAACGAGAAAAACGAAATCGTGAGGTATAAAGCCCGTCTGGTAGCCCAAGGCTTCAAACAGCGAAAAGGGGAGACCTACGACGAAGTTTTTAGTCCTGTTGTGAACTTCTCGATCATACGCCTGTTCTTTGCAGTATTAGTTTGCCTACTAGGATGGTCGCATTGTCAACTTGACGTAAAGAACGCGTATTTATACGCAAATCTTAGCGAAGAGATCTACATGGACCAACCCAAGGGATTCGTAAACACAAAGTTCCCGAGCCACGTCTGCAAGTTGGAGAAAGCCCTGTACGGACTCCATCAAAGTGGACGCGAATGGTTCTTTGAAGTACACAGCATTTTAGAAACATTGGGGTTCAAGAAATTTAAATGGTGCAACTGCGTATTTACGTATAAGGGAAAAGGTTTGCTTCTACTTTACGTGGATGACATCGTAGTTTTCGGAAAAACGGAGGACACTACAAAAGAAATAACAAGAATACTAGGATCTAAATTCGATTTGAAGACCTTAGGAAGGACACAGAAGCTGTTAGGTGTACAATTTGAAGAACACGATGGTAATCTCATGTTACACCAGAAACCCTACATCGAAAAAGTGTGCAACACCTTTAGAAATTTTAGATTCCCAATGTCGTCGCTTCCCACATTCCAAAGGGTATAATTCTTTCAAAACTTGACTGTCCTAACACCGAAGACGAAAGGAAAGAAATGACCAAACTGCCATACCGAAGTGTCATCGGCTGTTTGTCATATCTTGCAAGCCGCACCAGACCTGACATCGCCTACGCCGTCAACATCCTATCGCAATTCCAAGAGAATCCAGGCAGAGCTCACTGGAACAGCTTGATGAAGCTCCTGGGGTATGTTGAAACTACTAAAGATCTAAGACTCAACATGTCAAATATCAAAGACCTCAAAATTAGATGCTACAGTGATTCGGATTTTGCGACTAACAGGGACGACCGCATTTCTATGGGTGGAATTATGTTGTTCATCGATCAAGTTCCAATTTTGTGGCGTGCATTTAAACACAAGTGCGTAACACTATCTACAATGGAGGCCGAGTTCCTATCATTGACTGATGCTGCCAAAGAGTTGCTGTGGGTTTCCAGAATTCTGGAAGAATGTAAAGAACATTCGCTACCGGAAGTTAACCCGTTTAGTAAAGAACTGTTATGTGACAATAGAGCTGCAATAGATTTTTCGAACTCCCCAATAGAAAATAATAGGACCAAGCACATAGATGTCAAGTTCCATTTTATTAGAAATTTAATTTATAAGAAAATATTTAGTTTAAAACATGTTGCTTCCAAACAAAAAATTTAGCTGATGTTTTCACTAAACCACTACCAAAGGAAGGTTTACAAAATTTTTGTAATGTGGTATTTGAAAGAAATTGAATAATTATATTTATTTAAGTAGAATGAATACTACTTTTATTTATATTAGCATTTGTAATTTTTAAGATATCCTTAAGTAAGAAACCAGTACATATTTTGAAGTTTTGCATTGAATGTATTTTTTTTTATTATTCCTAAAAGATATAGGAGCATTGAAGAACGCGGGAGGGAGGCCACTTGTTGGTTAAGTATATTTAAATAAGTTATATTATCAGAACTTACTAGAATTCCCACGTCCTTCTCCGTTTAGAAAATGTCCGCTCAAGAGGCGTTTTTCCTGTTGGTAAACAGTCTTGCCAAGATGGCGAGGTGTGGCCACACCAGTTAAAAACAAACTTCGCGGGAAATCGTAACCCCGCCCCTTTTTCAGTGACGTCATCAGTTGTGATCAATGGGAGAGGAGTATCCTATTTTGCATATAATTAAATCTTATTAACTGTGTTCATAACTGTATTTTTGTATATATAAGGTTGATATTTTGTTTCTGAAGTACTCTTCTCCAGTTATGCTGACCTAACGTTGTAACTGCTCTCCTGACTTGTTTTAGAATAAAAACTTTGTTTTTATTTTGCCTGTTGATGATTTTATCAGAAAGTTCAAACCAGAACTTAACAGTTATTAATATTTATACAGTGCTGTTCTGTTGAACAGACAATTTCAAAACATAGCAAGAATCTCTTAACTTCCAAAGTGTAGGGCGTCGCTAGTACGCCCTCGAAACAACGACCAAACTCTTCTCGAGTCTGTCAAAGAGTCCTCTCTCGCAGACCCAATCCTCCCTGCAGTAAGCCTCGAAGCTCCCGACCGTGGGAAAAACCCTTGGGCAGTTATCCATCGTCTCAAAACTCCAAGAGGCGAGCTCCCCCGTCTTTTCAGTTCTATTCCAACAGAGGGCCTAGCCAGCCATTGTCCGACAAAGAACGATTTCAGCCGGCTAGGCGACTGGAGAAACAAAGAGGTCCCCTTTTATCACTTCGTCACATTATATATATATGCAAAATTGATTTTCTCACCTGAATGGAGGGGTTAATGTTCTTTACAACGCCCCCCCCTGATTACGCATATGTAAAGTTCATTAACTAATTTGTATACACCGTTTGTTACTCTTATGGGATCATTATCACTAGGGCAACTTTTTTGTTGCAGTAAAAATGGGAAAAGTTGCATTTGTCATTCCCTAAAGTTGCATTTATGGAAATAAAGTTGCATTTATTTTTAATACACTAAATTCTAAAATAAATTATTCGTAAAAAATGAAAAATATATTGACAATTTTAGTCGTGTATAACAATATTATAATACATTCTTAAATACAGACAAACATTGAATGGCCGATCCTTGGCCAGTAGTTTCTTTAACATTGAAAAACTGCGCCAGCCGCATTAAAATAATGTGCTATATTATATAGCAGAAGCGCCAAATCCTTTCGCTCAACATTCAGCGGATTTTGAAACGTCATATCTACAAGGCGAACAGCATATTTATGATTGACACTCACCTCGCAAACTCTGCAGTCGATTAAGCAAGTTTTCTCTGCATTATCAAGGGTGCCAACTGATGTGTTAAAAGTACTTCTTGCCATTTCAATTTTGTCTGTTAGGACAAACAGCTTCTTTCCATTAACTTCTTGTTTGATCGCAATACTTCGGCGTTCGCAAGATCAGACACACGTGATCGAAGATTTGGTTCAGAGGGCAAAAAATAATACAGTAACTTCATATTAATTAATTTTAAGCTAAATTTTAAAAAGTTGCAGGTGGTTGCATGTATGCAAAAAGTTCCATTTGTGCAGAAAGTTGCATTTATGTTGCGGTTATAACTCACTTACAATACACCCCATGAAGGAGGAATTTTTGTTTTAGCATTTTACATGCAGCGTAGAACGTGTGAAAAAAAGTTGCATTTGTTGCAAAAAGTTGCCCTAATTATCACGGAAACTTAAGCTGTACCACAAATTCTCACAACTAATGTCTTATCAACTGCTCTGTAAAAAGGTTACGTACAATTTATGAACAATCTTTAGACATATTTTGTCGAACGATAATATCAGAAATACAATTATAATGAAGGCTGTAATGGCGCTGAACAGAAAATTTTCTGGCAATGTTTTTTCAAGAAAATATCAATATGAGCAAAGTGTGTTTAGCATTTCTTTGGTGCCTTTGCTTGTACTAATAAGGGTAAACAGATTATCTGTCACAATCTTCTGTTCCATCCTCAACTAGATCTTGTCGCTCCATCAAATATATTTTTGTCAAGTAATTAATAGATTTAACTACTAGGAAGTTATTAATGTGTAAGGTACTTTAAAGTTGACTGTTGTTTGGATAAAAATCACTAAATATTAAACAGGGAGTACTAACGATAGAAACATCGCTCGTAGATTTTTTCTTAGTGTTCTTAGTATTCTGCTGAAATAACTGAGCTGCGTACCCGCAATAGTAATAATACTCAGTGCTATTCATATGGGATTTTGAATTGTTTTTAGCCACCATTGAACAACTAGGCCAAATAGAACGGGGTTAATATGTCGCTCACTCCTTTCACCAACTTCATATCTCGAAAAACGGGATTTTTCAGGAGAGTGATTTTAAAGTTTAAAAGTAGAATAAAATGTATTAAAAATAAATATTACTTCTGCGCTCTCTGACGGCTAAACATTGAGCGGTGAGATATGACGATCTTACAGGAATATACTATTCTTTCAGGGCTTTCTGAATACAGGATGGATTAAAAAAAAAAGAGATGTGGATTGATTTTGATTGGTCAAATGGTGTAGATTTGACTCTCTTTATTTGCCAACTCTTCTGTATATGTATAAATTTTTAGCCAATATGTATTAACACATATTCGCTAAACACATTACCAGTTTTAAAAAATAATAATAATTTTCTTCGTTATGTATTTGTAGTTTTATAAAGGCGTTAATTAAACAGCTGGGAGTAGCAGTCGAGGGGTCGGTGCCTGTAGTTCAACAAGCTCTGGGTTCGAATCCCGTTTTGATATGAATGTTCGTCGTGGCTTGGAATCCACTTGAGGCCACAGATTCTTGCTAATTAGTCGTCACCTAACCGTGGGTGAAAATTACGAGGTGTTTTAATATTCAACTAACTTCAATAAAATAGCATGTCTCTTCTTCATATTTATTTCATTTTCAATATTATTACACATAAAACAGAAAGGAAATGAAATTAAAATTCTTATTTAAATCACTGATTTTTAAAAATAATCACTTAATTTTAAATTTGCATTCCCTGTAACAATCTAAAAATCGAAAGAAATGGTCCGTTTTGATAGAATCAGATGTATTCAATTTGTGGACTTTCATATAATGTAATCTCAAAAACTAGATTACATCTAATTATAAATCAAAAATTAAAACTACTGATCGCAGAAAGAACAATCTCACTGCCTCTACTAAAATACTAAGATTACACTTCACAAATATAATTAAACGCAATAGCATAAAACAATTCAAAATCAAAGCTGAAACTAATTTTTCTTGCATCTCTAACGCATCAAAAAAAAACATTTGAAAATTGAAGGAGATTGGATGTATAACTGAAAAGTAAATACAATCTTTCAAAAGAATACGCCTAAAGACAAATTAACTTTTCCTAATCAAATTATTCCGCTTTCAATACAAAGACCGTTGAAAAACATGAGCTCCTCACCTCCCTCACACATTCTCATAAGCATAAACAAAACAGAATGCATTCAACATCAGAACAGCGCGCGATTTTTCAAACCGCCGACAGAACTAATATGCCTTCTAGCGGCAATTCCTCTAAGTTTTAACATTGGGATTATCGTAGTTGGCGATACAGGCATCAATCGCCAACTCGCCAAGGGGTGCTGAAAGCGTGAGGGTTTCCGCGAATGCTTCCCGGAACGTGATTCAACAGTGACTTTGAAAAGGGAAGGGGATTGCATCTTCGGCATCCGAGGAAAATAGAGAATGCTCAATTTGATAAGACAATTAGTTTGAATTAGTTAGTTACCATCATTATGAGAGAATGAAACATTAAATCTATACGATATTCATGATAAATTTCTTTGGGAACGAAACATTTATTAAGTGCAAACTCCATGCAGCGTTGGGGACCGCGGAAACCCAGTTGGTAGAGTCACGGAGTAGCAACCAGAGTCGCGAGTTCGAGACTCGATCCAATCAATGACCGTAGTTGAAGTGGGGGCTAGTGCACATGAAACTGTCCTGACTTCAAAGGTCCTCACATTGGTGTGGAATGGACATTAGGAGTAGGTCGAGTTCACTTACAAAATTGAAGTTATGCAAAATTAAATGTTTTTTAACCTTTACACACAATTTAAAGATTAATAAAATTTTGATATTTTGGGAAAAAATAACCTTTTAAACATTGGAATTGGATAAAGTGTTGGAAAATCCACTCTGTATAAAAAATAGATGTATCCTATTTTTCTATAAAATCGGGTTTCAAATATTTCCACTCTTTCACTATTTGAACACTTCAAAGGTCCAGAACTTGAACGGGATATCACGATGCTATTCAATCTTTAGTGCTTCGGAACGGGCACGTATGTTTGAGTTGAATATTCTTTCTGAGAACAATTTCTTTCCTTGTACAGTCAGCCAATTAAAAATCCGAACAAAGGAACCATTTCAAAACATTAAGCTGTGGCATTTTTTTTTACAATGAATAGTTTCAATTTCTTCGATTTTTTGGAAAAACATAATAGCTCAAATCAAATGGTTTTTTCACAATGTTGTACTCGGTGCTTTGGCTCAACAAGCTCTGGGTTCGAATCCCGCTTTGACATGAGTGTTCGCCGTGGTTTGGATTCTTGTCTAATTAGTTTCGTTTACATGTCTCTTCGAAGATGTTCATAGGGGGTTCGGAATCCTCTTTTAGCTGTAGGTCCCGGTCTAATAAGCTCTTACGTGGTAAAAACTGTAGTGAAGAACCAAATC
The DNA here is from genome assembly GCA_947359465.1 of Metellina segmentata. Taxonomy (NCBI): domain Eukaryota; kingdom Metazoa; phylum Arthropoda; class Arachnida; order Araneae; family Tetragnathidae; genus Metellina; species Metellina segmentata. The sequence goes on along the minus strand of OX375872.1, from coordinate 47,459,898 downwards.
GAATTCGTTAGGAATTGACCTTAATTTAGCTTTAAGCAACCCATCACGAACACAAAAGTAAAACTACAAATTTTATCTCAAAATTTGCCAAAAAGGAATTTTAATTACATTGATAATATCATTAACTAGCAGAAATACCCGGCTTTGCTCGGGTTGACTTAATAATAACTTGATTGAAAAATCATCAATTATTTTTCATAAAAGAATGTTAACATCATTTAAGTGAACAGGAAAAAAAAAATTCCATTTGAACTTCTCCCCTTGCTTCTACAATTTACTTCGGACGCAAATATACATACATGTTGTATCCATCCATATAATCCATTTCATGTTCGTTGTACTTCTGCTGAAAGGTTTTTCTTTAATGTGACTGACTTTCTAATTTGCTTCTGACATGAATTGTTCAAAATACTTTATGTAACTGTCATTGTAAATGTATTTGACGAGTCCACAACAAATTGAATTGTACACCCTGCTGTACATACATTGTTTTTTTTTTTTTTTTACTCTGGAAATAAATAAGAAAACTTCTTTAACAACTCAAATGTTTTCTTGACCAGCTTGTGGTTTAAACTATGGTCAGGTAAGCTAATTTTTATTTCAAACTCCAGGAACTTTTTTGCAAGAAAACAAAAAACATTTGAGTTGTGTTTATGTTAAAGCATTTTGAAAAAAAACTTTTTACTTTGATCAATATGTAGTGGTTTAAGAATTTTTTACTCAGGTGAATCACCATCCAAATAGTCTTGCTTTATGCAATAACCTTGGTATAAAACAAGAGAACTCGGGCATCATTTGCCTTGAGCTGAGCTCAACTGCTCTCTCTCTCTCATGATAAATAGAGAAACCTGTGAAGCTACCACAAGTATTGAATACTATAGAAGTATTAGATGGAAAAGGACATTTCACTCCGAGGGAAATAAAATTGATAGAATGGAAAAACTACATGTCATTCAAAGGACCAGAGTCATTCGTTTTAGGATTGGGTATAAACGGTAAAGATGTATTTTCCCTCGAAGATATGTAGGAAATACCTTTTGAGGTATATAAATGTGAAATGGATTTCCTGGTTGGATATTACCAAGACCTGGTAAAATAAAGCAAAGGGGGAACGTTGTGTTCTTATTACTCAGATGAATATTGTTGTTTACATTGTGTATTACCAGGAAATGTAAGATATACAGGAATGCACCGTTATTCATTTACACATGTATGATAACTGATAGATTTGTTGTAAATAATATATAAATGTGTTTAGTTTTGATATTCTAATAAGGTGTCCCTTATTATATTTAGAAATACACACAATTTTAAAAGCAAAACATCAAGAATAGTGTGAATTCAATCTGTTAATTCTTTTTCTACATTGGAGTTTGTTTGACAAGTATTATTTACTCAAGCAAAAATTTGTACGAATATAATATTTATAAAAAACTTGACTGATTTAAAACAGGGTTGTTAAAGTATTTCGAAAAACATACCCGATTAGATATTAACGCAGCCAAAAAGTAATTCCATTGGAATAGGATATTTCAAATAAATCACAAACTCCAACAGAATTTACCATTTAGCAAACACAAATCTATTAAAGAATAACACAATCCATGTTTAAAACTCTTCATCTCAACATGTTCAATTGAAGAAAAACAAGGTGGAGTGGTCGCAAACGGGACTGTAGCGCTAAGGCGTTTGTTTTGGTCGCCAAACCAAGATTTCGGAGATCGCCATAACAAGATGGCGCGGTGTCCATGTAGCAAAATTCACACTGTGAACCTTTGCATAAATGGATTTGACAGTAATTTCTATGGATTTGATAGCAATTTCTATGGATTTGATAGCAATTTCTATGGATTTGATAGTAATTTTTTGCGAAATGGTATAGAAAAATGAAACTTACCCTCATTTTGTCGCCACATTATAAATCGCTAGAAAATTCGATGCACGAAAGAATATTCGTCTTTTAACGGAGGAAGATGCCCGGATAATCTCTCTCAACGGTCTCAATGTCACCGTGTTTTAGCGGCAGCAAGTACATCTGCAAATTTGCTACTGCCTACATTAGTTGCGGGAAGAGTACCAAACTCCTCGAATATACCATCCTTTCGGCAATATGCTGCACATTCCGCTGGTGATCCACGAACAGCCTCAAAATTCGAATCATTGTCAAGCTTCTTGATCTCGGATATTCTACGCCGTTGTTTAAAATAAATATAGCCCTGACAATGGACGCGTTTAGTCTTCGGACAGATCTCCCTACCGAAGCAAATATATTCATGGCAATCCGAGTTCGCGAACGGCTCATTCTCAACTTGAAAAGAAGTAAACACCAACCATTACACACAAAAAAAACACGGTAATTAACTGGTAATTTTTAGTTAACGTCGTACTAGAGTAACACAACGGGCTTTAAAAAAAAAAGACGGAGTAGTTAAACAAGAAAAAAATGCACGAGGAACGATAAAACACAGACCACGGTGAAACGATAAAAAACAAAGTGGCGGATTAAGCGTCGTTATCTCTTATCGTTAAACGAGAAAAAAAAATCTAAACCAATCAGAGCACGTTTAATTTCACTTCAAAACACGGTTTAATTCCAATCAGATAGCGTCTTTAATCCAAATCTTCTTAATAGGGTTGCCATAAAAACACTAAAAGGGAAGGTTACCACTTTGGCGAGAAAAAAGGACTGTCCCGTTTGCTACCACTCCACCAAAAACAAAATTGCACGCCCATCAGATACATGTCTCACCCAAATTGGATGAAAGAATTTGAACGCTAAAACAAAAGCATCCACAATAGTGTATTTTGAACAAATACACTCTAAATGAAGCATATATTCATATTCAAAAGCCTAAATTCCTATAAAAACTAACGTATAACAAATGTAGAGAAAAGGTTATAACATTGTATTAGTATATAAAATTTTAACTTTAATGTTTTAGTATAATTTTTTAAGAGAAACTAACTTTGTAGTCAACACAAGAAATAAAAAAAGGTATTGTAAACAACAGGTATATATATATATTACATTGTTTAAAACTCTTCATCTCAACATGCTAAATTATAACAAGGAAAACAATTTTAAACAAGAATACGAAAAACATTGGCTCAATTAATTGTATTTATGTACTCAAGTGCATTCAGAATAGTATTTAGCTTTGCACTTCCTACTATTGGCAAAACAAAACTTCGATTTGAATGACACTTTCTAATCGCACAGTACTTCAAAACCAGAATTACTAAATTTAACCACAAAAATTACATATTCTTAGAACTGCTCGAGATGTTTACAGTTAATTACGTCAACTACCATAAAAGTACAAATGTTAAATAAAAACATGAAAATCAATGCACATGTGACACTTTTTGCATTTTGTCTTGCATCTTAAGATTGCTTTAAGTCTAAATATCATTATGAATACAGATTTTCAATTAAGTTCACTAATTGGTAAGACACAATGTGTGATTTTTTGTTTTGAACTTTTATATATGAATCAGACCTTTTGTATGCAAAGCACTTCATTTTTTATTAATTCCATGGGAGACCAAAATTTATACTTTAAAATTATTATTCAAATTAATTAATTAATTCAAATTATTATTAATATTCAAATTAACTGAAAACATTTCCAATTAAAAATTCCTCACTACACTTTCAAAACCTTGCAAGTCTTGATAAACATGTTTAGAAGCAATGAAACACTAATCGAAAAAATTAGATTCAAGAGATTTTGACAACAGTACACACTGAATTTTGGTAAAAGCAATAATAAGTGTATCGATTTCAGTCACCAGCACAAACACTCTACATTTGACAGTGAATATTGATCAAACTGATTTGAACTTCCTTCAAATTAAAAATTGATTTTTAATGCTGAGTGAATGTTTTTGATACTTATAACAAAAGAGACTGCATAGAAACTTGAATCATAAATCTGTCAATGTACTCTTGGTGCCATGTTACATATTCAGAGCACACTCAATACTGAATAGAGTGTACATTGGAATAGATACAATTGGATGTATTACTAGAACAAAGATACAATGTGCACATTTGATCGTTATCTCAAGAAATTTGAATTTAAGTACAGATTTTGAGCCAAGACAGTAATTCAAAATTTAGTGCTTTGCATACAAGTCTGGTTAGTACATAAATGATAAATAACTTCAAATCTGACCTCAGTAAAATATTAGTATCCAGCCATTAGCTAAAGGGTGATTCTCGCTTTTACAAATAGCTTCCACTTAATAAAAGTTATAAAAATAAAGAAAATTTTCGTTCTGACACAAAGTGACACTTGAACTCAATAACCGAAACACTATTTGAGTGGAAAATGCAAAAAGAAAACTATCTGACAAGATTTTCACAAAATATAAACCGCCATTATGAACTGAATATCCGGTATGGTTGACACCTTTATATATAAACGTATCATGTTTATGACACTAATGAAACATTGACAACAGTCGCCTGTCACAACACAATAAATTAAAACAGAACAAATAAAAAATATATACAAGGAAAAAGTCACTCGCCGAAATAATTTACACGATACACGACCACGCAAAAGCGTCAAGCAGGAATTAGGAAAAGCAACACACTAAATTGAATAAAATTCGACCGATTTGGAGGGAAAACATTCGATTCATTGCTAAAGGTGGCCATGAGATGGAAGAAGCCAAAGAAAGATATAGCCTTCACAAGAATTAAAGATGAATTACCAGAAGGGTGATCAAAAATCCGGTGGCAACGAAATAGCAGCTTCACGACTTCCTGAAATGCGTATCTCCCGTAACGGACACGAAAATCGATTATTTAAGAGTTCGAATCTTTTGAAATTAGTTATCATCTTATGGATGATAACTAATTCGTGATAGTAGCCGGTGTGTCTATCTACCAGATTTAAAGGAAAGGAAAAATATGTCCAAGATAATTATTTTCCTGTGAGCCAAGTTCAATTTTAATGTGTTTGGGTTGAGACGCTTGATTTTGTTTTAGAAATCAAACAAATAGTACAATTTTATTTGTATTGATATGACAAAGCCGTTTTTTTTTTGTATTTTATATTAAAAAAAAAAAAGGTTTTCCAATTTATAAAGAAAAATAGTTTGTACATTTTATAAAGAAAAATAGTTTGTACATTTTATAAAGAAAAATAGTTTGTACATTTTATAAAGAAAAAAGTTTTCTGATTTTGTTAACTTAATTTATTTCTCAATATCCTATTGAGTTCCGCCAGTGCGACTTAACATCAACTACCTATCTAGTTCAATTATAATTATTTTCGTGTTGCTTACAATTAATTACGTTTATAAAATCTGAAAATGTGTCCCTATTTAAGGCCGACTTCACGTGCCGTTTTGTACGGAGCAAGATTTTGTTTTTGTTTCCCAACCTTACAGTCATTTTACTAAAAATATAAATTTAGTCTAGTTGAAAAAAAAACTTTTTTATGACATATTATAATCAATAGTCGTTTTTCAATGTAATGCAAACAAATTACTGGGAATATCATAGATCACAACAATTCCTGTGTGTTAACCGGTGGATTTGATATTTCATGTTTTAAATTTCACATTTTTAAAGTTTTTGGTGAAGTTTTAATTTTAATGACGATCTCCAAAAATAATTTTTAATCTGACTTTTAATGAATACTGAATAACCCCCAAACCATTTTTGCCATTCCGGCGTGATTGTTCTTTCAAGGAAATATGGATGATAACTAAAAAATTTATTGATGTATATTTATAAAATTTTTTATGCACATTCGAAATTGTGCTTGCTAGTGCATGCACTAGAATCAAATTGATATATTTATTGTTTTCTTATTTATGAGCTTGCATTTGAATATCAATGTTGCAAAATGATCAAAAATCCTTCAACAATTTTTCAATGAGTCATAAAAAATCTTTATTTTTTAAAAATATCTTTCTACTTCTAGTAGAAGCACTAGATAACATCATGAAGTTTACTCTGGCCATGTTATTTTGCTGCTAATTTAAACTGTATGCCCTGTATCAATTTCAAAATTTCGAAAAAAAACTTCAAATTTACACACAAAATTTCACTTTTTTGTTAAATATATTTTTTAAATTTAATTATTGATAGTGCACAATTAATTTTGAACACAAATAATTATCAAATTAATATTAAATTGCTTCTGAATAGCATTTTTTTAAAAGTTTGCAGATCGGCACCACGAAATCCGTCGAACTATTTCCAATATCTTTTGTCCCACATGGTATGCCGGTTTAAATCAGCCTGTTAAGTCTCGTGATTACGTTTAAATCACATTATACGTTATACATTATCACGATTTAAATAAAGCGTGATTTTTATTTTTAAAAATCATTGATTCAAATTAAAATTTTAATTTTGATTTCTGTATTATGTTAGTGAGAATGAAATAATTATGAAAAAGATATATGTCATTTTATTTCAGATAAATTAAGTACTTTGCTCTCACTCAATTCATCCCAACAATTATACTAAAAACATATCCTTCCCTTGAAGACACTATTTACCATTTTTTATAATACGATCTTGGACCATTGACCAACAGGTGTTGCTCACAAGTCTGTTTATCAACATGGGTTTTGTTTTAAACATTCAATGGGGCTAATTCGCACATGTCCTATTTTGAACCGTTCTCTCCATATGATGGGTAAAATGATGCTTAACATATACTCACTCAAATTATTAAAATCATAGCAACTTCTATTCTTTATTAAGATACTAGCCACTGCGTGGCTAGCCCGGCGTTGCCCGTGCCCGTGGTGTAAGGTGTAAAATTTTTCGCAGATTTCAAATCCGTTAAAGATATATTCATGTAAAAAAAAAAAATTCAAAATCATATTTTTAGGTATTAATTTAAACTGAAATTTTCCGCAAATTTTAAATCCGTTGAAATTTTTACTCTGTCTTTAACGGTCTAGGACATGGGTCGGCAACCTATTGAAACGGAAGAGCCAAAAGTTGCAATTTACAAAATTTCCCAGTTTTTGAAGAGCCACTAAAAATTTTCGTTTCGATATTATATTTTTGATTTTTGATTTAAAATAAACGGCTTTAAACACGGAATAATATTTATTCATTTAAAAACACAAATATAGATAGTTACATCAATGGGAGCATTGGCTTTGCATGCCTTTTGAAAGTTTGATTAAATCTGGCTTATAACTTGTTGTTTTAAGTTTAAAGCACGACTCTAGATTTTTATTTGTTAGTTGACTTCTAACTTTACTTTTCATGCAAGAGAACGCTTGCTCGCACGAATATGTCGACCCGAAGATCGTCAGCACTCCATATGCCAACTTCTTCACCTCGCTGTAGCATTCTGGAAGACTATTCCATGCGCCGAATATGAGGGCCTGAACTTGTGGAATTTCTTTTAGAGCTGTCCACTTGTGCTGTGCGATGTGCATGCATTTCTGGAACTCCCAACTTGCTCTTGAGTTCTGTGAACTTGCCACTCCACAAGTTTTTGGTTTTCAAATCTAGCAATTGAATTTGAAGCGATCCAGCATCAATTTAAAATGGCTCAATGTTGATCTCATTTGTATTTGTGTTGAGAGGATTTACTATGAACGCGAGAGAACTTTTGTTTGTTTTGAATTGCTCGAATCTCTCAGCGAATTCACCCTTCATGTTTTTTAAAGATATGCTGAAGTAATTCGTGTCAATAGTTGCATTGGTCTCATCGACCACTTCTTCAAGCAAGGCGTAGGCTGGGTTGCCCTTTCCTTGCAGTTTTAGATTTAGTTCATTTAGTTTCATTGTGGTATCTACCATGAAGTTGAATTTTTGCAGCCATTTGTCTTCTTCCAGTTCGAGATGGTCAATGCTCTTTTCATTGAAGAATGTTTTTATTTCAATCAAGCACAAAGCAATACGTTACCTCTGGAAAGCCATCGCACTTCATTGTGCAGAAGTAGGTCAGAAAACTGGCTATCTATTTCTTCAATGAAATCTTTAAACTGGCGATGGTAGAGTGCTTTTGCCAAGATGCTGTTAATAATCTTAATTACCAAGTTCATAACCTCAACTATTTCGGCCGGAAATGTTTGGGTACATAGCGCTTCTTGATGAATTATGCAGTTAAACGTTAGAATTTCGTGGTTTATTTTTTTCTGAAGAGTTGATGTTACCTCTCTATGGTATTCCTGTCATAACTTCTGGCTCCATCAGTTGCAAAATAAACGATTTTATTTATATCGATTCCATTGTCTTCCAGGCATTTTTGCACAGCATTTGCTATATCTTCTCCACGAGTTTGCCCTGAGAACGGTAGCAATCCTAGCAGTTCTTCTTTTGGACCTTGGGACGACATATACCCGACGTAAAGGGTAACTTGTGCCGTGTCTTTTATGTCGCAAGACTCATCTATAGCAAGTGATAAGGCAAAAGCCAGTTGAATGTCTTCCACTTGCATATGTGTTACATCTGAAGACATTTTAGCAGTTTTATCTTGTACTGTTTTAGCAGATAATGGCAAATCTTTAATTTTTTCATGATTTCTGCTTTGTTTTTAAAATTGCAAAACAGTTCTTCAGATGCACGTATAAAACAATCTTTGACGTACTCACCATCTCATCATCTAGACGTATTGTCTAGACTCTAGACGGTGGCTGTTTGGGTGAGACGGAAATGAAATACAACTGGCTGAAAGATAAACATGGTCACGGAGTCTCATCTCTAAGAACAAAACAATAGTTCAAATTTATTTCATTACGGTCATGTTAAGCGTAGATATTTGTAATTAACGATTATGAAAATAGAAGCTATTGAGAAAATAGGTACTTAAAAATATATTTTCTTATTTTTTTAAAGGTTTTGTTGATAAATTATTAATTTTTTCGTATGGAACTGGAGAGCCGCAACTTTACATCAAAAGAGCCGCACTCTGCTCGCGAGCCGCAGGTTGCCGACCCCTGGTCTAGGAGATAGAAAAAATAAATTTGATCTCCGTTAAAAGATTTATCATCTGGCTGGGAAATCAATCACGGAAAATCAAAGCGGAAACAAAAAAAATAATTTTCTACGCGTTCTGTCGGTTGAAAAAAACTTGGCATGGTTCCAAACCCTGACTACAAGGTCAAGTGGGTTAAAAAAGTAATCCGCGTTTGAAGAACCAGGTAGAGAATAAAACTATTAAATTCATTTTAAAATATTCTAGATTTAATTTAAAAATTTCGCCGCGACCCAAAAATTGCAAAACATTTGGACTACCTGTGTGCCAAATTTCATTGCTGTAAGTGCCATAGTATCGTCAGGATTTTGCGGCCGCGAAAAAAACAAACAGACAAACACTTCATTTTATAATATTAGATATTCCAGTTATTTATATAGTAATGTAGAGTGATCTTGAAAAAATATTTATAAGACATTTAGACACAAGAAAAAAGGTTTTCTGCAGTATCACAAAAGCATTTCAGTTTTGTACATAAATCTTAAAAAGGGGTAATTTTAATATTTTCATTTTGTTTCGTTTTTAAGTAGTTAATTTTCATTTAAATCTGATTTGGAAATTTTAAGCATTGATCCCTTGGAATTAGTTACTCAGCAAGCATAACTATTCTGTATTTATGGAATTGAAATTTGGGAAGCGAAAGTTAATTCATTCATCTTATAATTGCGGATATTTAGAAAATAGATTATGGCAGGTATTTAATTAATGCAATTAGAGCAACATAATGTGCTATTAGCGGCGCATAGTGTGTCATTTTCACAATCTAGGTGGATAAAATTATTGCATCAAAAATACACTGGTTTTGGGAGATTATAAGAGGATGTGAGTGAGATGAAATACTCATTTGGCATATATTTAACGTTTTTTAGTTATTATTTGGATGCACTAAACTAAAAAGTTTTTGTCAACTTAGCTCCATATATTAAATGTATTTAGAGATCAATTATTAACCGTATATTTTGCAATTTTATACCCATAACAGTTACATTTAAAAATAAAGATGTATGTAATATAGAAAAAGCAAAATATTACAATGGAATCTCAACTACCTAAATAGTCTACTAATGTATTAAAGGAAAAGTTCTTCAAAAAAAAAATTCAACCTTTTTGGAAACATTTCGCTGTGTTTACTTTTAGACCTTGATCGTAAACTTTCAATTAGTGGATCTGAGGAAATGACTAATTTATTCATTAAATCTATTGGTATCAGTTCTTGACATTTTTATAGAAAATATTTCCCTTGTCGCCTATTGTGTTTTTTACTGTCTCTTGCGCTTTTAAGAAGTGGACCAATTACCAATTGGAAGAATACAAGTGAAAAAATATTTCCATTGACCAGTATGTTATGTATAGTTTCGTGGAACTAGGGGTACCAATGATACTTTCTGAGGTATATATATATCATTCTGAGGTACAGCTGAAGTTTCCGTGATAATGATCCCAGGAGCAATAAAATTTTCGGGGGCCTCAAACTCAAGGAAGAAAAAAGTTTCAAGAAAACTCTCGTACGTTATTAGTAAAGAGAAAATAAAAAATTCCATACCCTAACAGATTAAATAAATTTATTTAAAAAAAATTTATACGAATTTCTGTATTTTTTTTTTCTTTCGAATTTGTTAATTATTTTGGCATTATAAATTCGGTTTTAAATTTTTTGCTCTATATACTGAATGGCCATATTAATTAATCTTTCTTTTCTCACAGTACACCTTTATTAATTTTTTACACGCTTTAAAACAAAAAGCGATCTTTCTTCTGACGCCCATAACTAAGGCAACTGTTAAAAAAAATGTTTAATAATGTTTCAACATTCGCAAATGTGCTAAACATTTCTTTGAAGGCTCGATAGATGTTTGGTGTGGGTTTTATGATGTCCTCGCTTTCTTTTAGAAACATTAAAAAATTGTCAAATTCATCTTCAAAAGTACAAACATCAATACATTTTTGTAAATTATATATTTTTATATATTATATATATTATTATTTATCTTTTCTATGGGTGAAACGAAGTTTTATAGCTAATACCGCATCTGCCCCTCTTGCTGATCATCTTGTACATTATAAACTCTTTTCATTGCACTTAAAGGGGCATATTGTAAAGACGCTGTCACATCTTTCCTCGAACACTAATGAAAAGTCATTTTAAGACCTCGGGGCCACTTCGTAATCCGGGGCCCTACGCTGCCGCTTAGTCCGCCTCTACCCAGAAGAGTAACAAGCATTTAGCTCATTTTTGTTATACGGAGTATACAAATTAGAGTTAATGTTCTTAACGTTGTTTGTGAAATTTTATAATGGAGCATAGAAAGATTAGTGTCAACTATTAGCCCAAGCACATGATTTTCAGATAATTTTACTGACGTTTTATTAAGACATGCATCGTTTTCATAGTTGTACCTCTTCCAGAAAAGCAGCAAAGAGCTAGCTCACTGACGACTTGAAGTAGAATATCGTACACCTGACTTTCGTAATTTACTTACATCAGTAATCATTGACAATTCTTTATGACGTTGTTTCTACAAGATTACGAGTTTCGTTTTTTATACTTGGAACTACAGGCTTAAAAATCTTTTTGAGACCTCCTAGAACTATTTTTCAAACTTCCTTATGAATTACTTGGTAGGTCTTGAATGGCAGTGTGAGGAAATGCAAGATTTCCTTGGTCAAGAAGAATTATTTCTGAGGAATAGTTCTCTGTGCCCGTTTAATTTACTCCTCTTTTATTCAATTATTTGGCTAGTAATTCGAGAATTTTCTCTTTAACACTATTTAAAACATTAAAATCAGTATCTGGTAACAAATATTCTTCCATTTCTTGAGGAATATAAGTTAAAATAGCACCGATTTTCGTTTGCTATGAATTTATCACCCAAATGTTAAAAATGGACTGACGAAAAATTTCCACAGTGACATTCTGAAATTTAAGGACTATATCAGTTGCGCAAGAAATGTTTTGTTCTGCGCACATCAAGTGAATCAGGCTATAATGCATATGTAATAATTTAGTGGTATACGGTGGCATAATATGTTAAAAGTCTAGTTGAAATTTGAAATCATCAGTTGCGTAAGACGCTAATTAGCTATAAATTTAAAAGGATCTTGGAAATTAATGAAATAGTACCCCCAAAAAAACTAAAAGCGCGTAAACAAACCTCGATCAACAGAAGTTAATGATAGTATCCACGAAATAGCGCTAAATAAAATATATAGGAGCTATACTTTTCAGTTTTCCTCAAAGTACTAATACGCATTCGCCAAATTGGTTTTGTAGCCAACGCAGAAAGTTCGACTTTGGATCCCTGTTAGGAAGAATTATTTAGAAAAATAAAACCTTAGTCTTGTTGAGGGTTACTTTGAAGATATGATGTATTTTTTGACAATCTGCGACACTAACAAAATTGGATTTTTTCCACCTAGAATCGAAAATGACACACTGTGCGGCGGTCCGGGATCAAACCTAGAGGGAAAGATCTGAGGACAACACAACGTAATTTTGAACCACGGTCAGATGAAGATGTCACACCTTAGCTGGCACCCCACTCTTCAAACTTCCATACCATGCTAAGAAATTTTAGGCATTTTATTCATGTATAATAAATATATAATGCAAAAAAATTCTGAAATTTGTATTATTGAACAATTTTATACAAAAATCAATATGGTTTGCGAATCCCCCTACCGTACTAATATGTCTAAAAATTTCACGCCACTGGTTATGGGTAAAACTCAATGTAATCTAAACCAATTGAGAACCAGATGGGAAAACATTGCTTATACTTAGGTGCTTTTTTGGTGCTGTTCTATTTACTCTACCATTTGATTTACTTTTTTAATTCCTATGTCAAATTTATTCAGCTATATTTCCTAATACTTTACTGCTATACATCAGATATATTAATGTTTAAGATAAATCAAAATCATCTAAAAACTATATTGATTTGCAGGGACGTGCCAACGTTTTGAATAGAGAGGGGGCGAGCATAAGCGTAACTAGGGTTGTTGAATAAGGGGGGGGGGGTCCTCCCGAAAAGTACCCTTGTAAAAAGTTGGAAGAATAAATTAATTATATTAATATTGATTAATTATTAATAATAAATTATAAACAATTAATTCATTTATATAAAAAGATATTCATCAATTAACACTTGATTTTTTTTAAATAATATTTTTTTTCTTTTTACAATATTTACTAAATGACTTTATGATGATTTTTAAAACTTACAATACATTTAAATTAGAAATTAAAACGTCGATTTTTTCGTAAACGTTTCGATTTTTCTGAACTTTTTAGATTTATATTTGATTTGCTTGAGTCACATGGGTAAAAATTATCTCGATTCTGACTCTGCCGCCTATGAGTGCTCATAATTTTTTTAAACGGTATCTAAATTTAAAAATTCGGTTTCATTGAAGCACAGTAGGCAATATTTTTAAAAACCAATGAAATAAGATTAACATTAATTTTAAAAAGTTAAAAACTAATAACAATAATTAAAATACAAAATGTATTTGAAATTTTTTTTTAAAAGCACAATTGACAATAATAAAAAAATTCAATTTTTAATCGAAACATTTTCCTCTGACCTTTTATTCTGCATAATCTCGTATGAGTTCTTTAAAACACGATTTATTACAAAACTCATTTTCGATAGTTATAGTCAATCTACTTAGTCTATGTAGAGTTATTGTGGATCTGAAATAATTTGTGATGATTTTTAATTTGGAAAAACCTTTTTCACCACTTGCAACTTACATAGACAAAGTTTTAAAATTCTGAGTGCAATATTAATTTAAATATGATAGATAATAATAAACCCCTGCAGAAAATTATATTGAAAATTCCCCGTTTTTTCGAGAATGGGGAAATGAGTAAATTTTCTATTAATTAAATTTTAAGGGTCATATGTCGGTAGTTGGTAATTATTAGTTAATGTCGTACTTGAGTAACACAACGGGCTGTTGGCGACGATCCGGGATTAATCCCATAAGGAGAAGATCCTTGAACAACACCTCGTGATTTTGAACCACGGTCAGATGACGAAGCAACCCCTGAGTTGGCACCCCACTCTCCAAACTTCCACACCAACCCAACGTGAGGACCACAGATTTAAGGTGCACCAGCCGCCTCTACGCTATACGCTTACAAACATCCATGCCTGACCCGGATTCGAACTAGGAACCTTCCGTATATATATATATATATATATATATATATATATATATATTTATTTTAAGGGCGGGCTGCCAACTGCGTACTTCATAAAAACAGCGCCCCCACCCCGTCCATTTTTTTTACAAAAAAAAAATGTCCAAAACTATCATTTAAATAATTTTAAATAAATCCATTCAACAACGCGCTGGAGAAAAGTCATAAACCTTTCTGATAAAACCTTTGTAAGAAGTTTTTTTATGTTTGGAATATTAAGGCATGTGTGTGTGGAGATGTACGACGGAAATGACTGCGGTAATTGTTTTATTTTAATTAAATGATCTGCAGTAATTTGTCAATGTCGTCGAAGGGTCGACCAACTTTCTTGAGTACATACAGAGTGATGACAATGTACGAAAACCTTCATGTCCTATAATTTTTTATTTGTTTTCATACATTATATTTTTTAACACTAATTTTTGCGCCCCACCTACGAAATCAGCTGCCCAGAGCAAATGCCAAGTTTGCACTCCTCTAGATCCGAGTCTGCATCTATTGACAGGAAATGAAACTAGAATCCTAATTTGCATTTAACGGTACTTTTTAATGTTACTTTTGAAGTTAAAATCTTAATGTTCCTTGATAGTGCGTGTGTGTGTAGGGGACTAAATATGGCTTTCGCCCCTTCTCCTCAGTGACAGGAGGGACCAAATACACCCTGCCCCCCTGTTGGCAAGTGCCTGTTGCCCTCCTCCTGATCTGGGCCTGCATCTATTGACAGGAAATGAAATCAGTCCAAATTTTTTTCAACGGTACTGTTTAATGTTACTTTTGAAGTTAAAATGTTAATAATGTTCCTTGATAGTGTGTGTGTGTGTAGGGGACTAAATATGGCTTTCGCCCCTTCTCCTCAGTGACAGGAGGGACAAAATACCCCCCCCCCCCATTGGCACGTGCCTGTTTGCCGTCCTCTAGATCACGTTTTGCATGTATTGACAGGAAATGAAATTAGTCCAAATTTCCTTTAACGGTATTTTTTAATGTTATTTTTGAAGTTAAAATGTTAATAATGTTCCCTGATATTGTGGGTGTGGAGGGGCGAAATATGTCTTTCGCCCCTCCTCCTCAGTGACAGGAGGGGCCAAAACCCCCTCGGCCCCCCCTGTTGGCACGTGCCTGTTGATTTGCATCTATGTCCGACAAACTAATATTTATGCGGGCAAAGAAATAATTAGAATCATAAAAATCCGATTAAAAGTTTTTTAAATCCAATTTAAATCAAGTAATTCTTATGTTTTTTTTTTTTTTTTAAATCATTATTATTATTATTATTTTTATGCCCTGCTTTTTCACAGAAGAATATATTTGTAAAGTTTTATAACCCTGCAATCGTTTTGAAAAAGGTGTATATACTATTTCAAATATTTTTACTAATTAAAGTTTGAAAAATCGCCCGTTTCCATTGGTAAAGGCTTTGGCGCAGACGTTTTCTCACCGAGGTCATTAGTGAGTCATTTTTTCCCGTCTTTCGAAGAATGCTGTTGATTAGAAGAAACACGACCTGCTACATTCCGCTTCTACAAACCTGAGAGATAACACAATAGAACAGGAATCTTTCCCATTACGACGGGGATAGAGACCCATCTACAAACCTCGCGGTAGAGAATTTCTCAAAAAGTGACCTACGGGGGGCTATATTCAATCTAAGGTGATTAGTAGGCAACATAGCCCCGTAGGAATATTTAATCCCATGTCTGCAAATAAGACATAAAAAGTTAGGCATAAAAATAGGAGAGTTGATCAGTTAGGAATATGCTCTGGAGATTAAATTAAAGTCATATGAAACAAAAGGAAAAAAGAAGAAGAAAGGGAAGTGAGGCGAAGGGGTTTTTCATGGTTATTCCGAGAGGGTATCTACTCCTATCTTTTCAAATAGGTTAAATAAATTTTGTATGGAGTTCGATTTTCGTTTTTAAATGCCTTAAGGGTTTCTTTGATGCCGGAGAGTCTCCGGAATAACTTAGTAATTTCTTTGAAAAATTCAATCATAACAATAATTTCTTCCCCTGGGATCAGAGGGGTCTCGGTTCAATACTCGGCGTTGCGAGCAGTTGGATTAGGGTAGCTCTCTTGAGAGCATGGAGGGTGATCTTTTCAATTAGATGTGTTATGTTCAGTGGTTTTGTTTTAGATTACATCTGCATAGCTCAATCCTTTTTTAATTTTATTTTTGCCGGCAAAAGTGGTTTTATTTCTGCTACCTGTGGAAGAACTCACATCTCCTCCAGGAGGCAACATGGTTCTTACCATAGTTACAGCATCTAGGCTCCGAACCTTTGTTGGTCTTGCATTAGTCGGATTTGTGTTCGAGTCCGCAACGGATACATTTGAGCCGCATATGGCAATTATTCGAAGAGTGGTGGAGCCCTTGGCAGTTAAAACACTTTGAGGCCGTTCTTCCTTACAAATTTCTCTCTCAACTTTAATGTAAAGGAAAAAAATAACCTATCCATTTTTTAAATATTAGTAATATTGGTGGAGTTTTTAAGTTCCACCATGGAAATGGGTAGGAGATTTTTCGTTTTAACTTGCAGCAGTTGGGAAACTTTATTTACAGTAAATTTGAGTTTGGCAAGCTCCACACTTAAGTCATCAGTAGTTGTATTTATGGGGAGTCCTTTAATTACCTCCTTAATAGGCGTATCATATTTATTATTCAGTAGTACGAATTCAAGTTTTTCCTCGTTCAGGTATTTAGTAATGTCTGTGTGAATCAGTCTTGGGGAAATACTTTAATGTATTACCCAGAGAGCGTGGTTTTAATTCCAGGGAAGGATTCATTTATTTGACATAATGTGGTGCTGTAATTATCGGTTATGGCAATTAAGATGGGAAAATCTGCTGTTGTTCGCAGCTTTCGTTTATTGTGTCCATATCAATGGATAAGTGATTGAAACTGTTGACGGTAGTTTCGTCAACAATAGATTTAGTAGGGGGTGTATTTACCGGTCTAGCCGTTTTTTTTTTTTTTTTTTTTTTTGGAATCTGAAGTCATCAGAGGATGAATTGGGTCTTTTATTATTTTTAATTACAGCAGTATCATTGCTGGGAATATCATTTACTTTGGGACTTAAATCTACAGACATATCATTCACAATGGGGGATTTTAAGGCAATGTCAAAGTTATTCAAATTAGTTAAGTTACTAATTACATCACTAACCGGGGACATGTTATTTCCACCTGTCATTTTTTTTTTTTTTTGCTTAGAATGGAACCAGTTTGAATCGCAGAGGAATCTTGCTATCAAGGGTGGGTGGGGTGAAGAAATGTGGTGTTGCTTGTACTATATTGAATTATATCACACCTTGACAAAAGTGACACAGGTCAAAAAATAAAAATTTTGATGTTATGTCATTGAAAAATATGTATGAGGTGCCCCCGCGTGTTATATTACTATTCTATAGAATATAATAGAAGTTACCAACATAAATACTTACCGAAAATTTAAAAGAGAGAGAGAGAAGGCTTATACTATTTCAATATACGTTTTATAGCATACTTTAAGTTGATGTTTCGCAAATTCTGCAATTTTGAGTTGCGTCACTTTTTTTGCCGGGGTGCGATATCATATACTATTACTATAATTATTACTTGAACTATTACAAATTTCCATTATAAAAGATTCAGTATATATAAAGTATTCTCACTTTTAATATCAATAGAGTAAAATCAAAATCATTGCCGCTTCAAAGCAAACTCAATCCTTTATTTAGACAAAAGTAATTTATTATGAAATGAAAACGCTTTCTTTCAGTCTAAAACAATTCATGTCCGTAACCTTTAAATTTTTTAAAATATGAATGATTCAAAAACACTAAATCCTATTCCTATTTTTGGGTACCTGGTATAATCCACGGGAACATCACATTTTCTAAGTGAGAGGGAAATAATATTTTGTGGTCCCTAGCTTTTTTTGTGATGACAAATTGTAACTAGATATCTTAACTTAGTATCAAAAATTATTTATATTTAGAAATCCTAAAGAATTATTAAATGCAATTCTCATTGTACGTTAGCTCAATTCGATTGGAATGGGGTTTAAATGAAGACCTGGTCATCCTGAAATAATTTTTTGGTTTTGTACCTGGGTTTGAGTTCACTTTTGATTTGTCACTCTATGGTCATTATTTACTTCATGACGTCAAATAAGACTGAAACCTACGACTTAAAGAGGATTTCAAACTTAAAATGGAAGATACATTTTTTCCCAAAAACATATTGAAAAAATAAAATCTCATTTATAAAAAAAACCATAATTCTATTCAAGCTCTTGGATTTCCTTACAACACTTCTAATTTATGTCCCATTGATAAATACGATGTATATCTTGTGCGTGTAATGGTTGTCAATGGATCAAAAAATAACCTCAATCGTAACCACTCGGTATCTGAGTGAGCATATTTTTGCCAAAGGAATAGAAAACCCATCTGTCTCCAAGGGAATTTATCCATGTCTATCCAAAAGAATTTCTTCGTTTTTTACACCCAGAGGCTTTGATTTCAATTGCCAGTTCCTTTCGAGTAAGATACCGACTATCGCAGTTGCAACCTTCAGAAAAAGCAGATAGACTGCATAGCGAAGTGGAAAATAGTAAAACCTGGACTTTGGAGTTCCATTCATTGTCCCTTGGTATGAAACGAATTTAACTTTATGCCCTGTAAGTAGGTAATTTGCTTTAAATTTTTGATTCCTACAATTGCGAAGCATCATTAACTTTCATTTTGAATAAAGTGAAATTAAATATGAAAAAGAAACCTCAATGTCTGTGTAAAACCTGTAGTTCATAGAAGAAAACCTTCGTTATAAAGATTAGTATCGTAGAATGGAGAAAAAAAAAATTTCAGACACATTTAACTCCCGATTATCCGCGGGCGAATTATCGGCTTTGCGGTTTAACCACGGTCACTTTGTGACAAAATTTTGTTGTAAAAAGTTTAATCTCAAATAAAAAAGATGTCTTGACCCAAAAAGCTATTAACTAATATATTTTGTGAATAAGTAAATAAACTTTTAAGTACAGAAATCTACTGTTTATTAATTCATAATTGTATGTATAGGCCCATTACACACTGAAAATAAAAATTATTCAAAAAACATTTTCGTGTTGAATTGTGCCTTTTTTCGGATTATCCTCGGATAATCGGAGTACATACTGTACTTGTTTTTATATTTTCCCCTCATACATATTATCATTAATATAATACTTATATATAATTAAGCATCAATAAACTAACTCTATGAAGCGCTGTTAACAAATTAGCCTGTCAACATAAACGTGCAGAAAGGAAATATTTTTTTTTCATAAGTTTTGAACAAAACATTGTTTTAATCTGATCACCAATTGTTTGTCAGCCCTTGTACTTCGAAAGTTATTAGATGCAATAATTAAACCTGATAGTAACTAAATAAAAAAAAATCTAAATAATCTTGACAAAAAAACACCTTAAAAATTTGATTGAACTTTTCAGGTTTCTCTTGCCTATCTTGAAGGCTTTATTTGTCAATACAAATAAGTCCTGTAAAGGAAACAAGATAAAAATGCCAGCTTTTGCATAAATGGAAGCTTAGATAGTTTTTAGTTGAAAATTTTTAGTTTGCTACAGGAAATTGAGATTTTATTCATTGGTCTAGAATTGCCAAACTGAACAAAACATCTACAAGTTACTCTCAATGAGATCATCAAATCAGAATAATTTTCTATGTCCACAAACAAAGTTTTAAATATTCAAACCTTCTTCTCTTCACTTAATCTACTGAAATGACAGATGCAAACTTTAAATGGACAACTTTATTCAGACTTCTAAAATTTCACAAAGGGTAGTTTTCTTCCTATACGGTATAAAATATAGGGTTCTACAAAAATTTATAAAAAAACACTCAATCCCATTTTCTTAAAAAAAAAAAAAAAAAAAAAAAAATCATTAAAATAACCAAAAATCATTTTGTGTGCAAATCAATCATGAAAGCTGCATGATAATGCTCAAACAAAGCCCCCTATACCAATATATTTATTACAAAACGCATTTTATTCACTTGGGCAAGTCTGTCTTTCAAAAAACAATGCAAAATCCTACACTAAGATGATTGTTTAAAAAAAGTTTAGGTGTGTTCGGTAGTCAACACACTTTTTATATACATGAGCGCTGATTACTGTTTTTAATTATTAGTTATGTTTAAGAAAATTTTGAAATGTGCTCCCCTCAAAGTCGAAATCATACTTATTTTTAACTAGATATTATATACAAATTGAGAAATATCACAATTTTCACTAGTTTATCATTGCATTAAAATAGAATCGATGGATACAAAACTCTCAGATCCCCAAATTCTATTCAGAACAATAATATTCAACTGAAAAATAGGAAGTAGGAATGGTAATCTGTAATTTTTCTCTTATGATAAACTTTTAGATGCTTGGTGATTCTAAGGGATAAATGATTTTCCTTCTCTTAAGAGCAAACAAATTTTTGATACATGAACGAAGTAATAAAATATTTCTGGAAAGTAATAGAAACCAGTTCCTGCATGTTCAATATTTATACAATTTTTGTTTGATGAATATGGTACCTTTATAGTATACCTTACAGCATGTTGTAATTGTTATCTACTGTGTGGCTCAACACAACAAAACCCTCCATTTTGATGAAGAAAATTAGTATGAATTCATTATGAACCAGAGCAATATCCAAGAACAAAATAATTTATACAAACAATTTGCAAAAAAAAAATCTCTATTCTACATGAAAAATAAATTTCTTCAGTTAACAATTAACAAGTTGAATCTTACACAAATCTACTATACATATTTACTAAAGTAAACGTAAGAGAAGATAAGATGTGGATATTCTGTTGGGTAACATTAAAAATCCAAGCTGACTCTCAACATCTTTCCTTTGATAAAAATATAAAACATGCATTATGAATCAAACTAGAAATATAAATACAAGTAAATGGATTCAAATATTGTTATCTACCAAAGTTTACATCCCTAGCTATACAGTGATCACTTGCAATTACCGAGATTCAGTTGGTAAAAAAACTTACATAACAGACTAGGATATAACAAGTAACAATTCATAAATGTAAATAGAGGCGTTATCCAAAATCTTTGATTATCAACCGAAAAGTAGATTCTATTGGGCAACATTAAAAAAATGCTCCCTCAACAAAATCCACCATTTGGTACAACAAAAGCAAAAAACACGTATATAGATCAAAATATAAAAGCTATTTGTAATTTTTAATAAAAATGGTATAATTTATATCTTGAAGATTGTGTGGACAAAACAAAATGTTGTGATCAAATGTGGTACCTTTCTTGGTGAATTACAATGCAACCTGGTGTCAGGTAATCTGAACAGATTGCAATAGCTTTTAAGCAAGACACGAGAATAGAGTTCCCAGTCGTTCTTCACCCGACTAGAACTGTGGCCTCTTATATCAAAGGTTCCACTTCTTAATCAGACACAAGATCTATTATTGGATAATTCCAGCAATAATTTTGAATTTCTGCTAAGTAGCATTCAAAACCAAGACCATTTGGCAGATCGTTACTTAAGTAGACTTGTATCCTTAAATATCTAGAATTATACCTTGTGCGTAATAGTTCATATTAAGCATGTACACTCATCTTTAATAGAAAAACAAAAAATGCCTAAAGGTAAATGGTCTGAAACTGAAAATGCAGATAGCATGTATTATGAACCATAAGTGTAACAATAATGGCTAAATTATTATGGTTTCAATGAAACAATTAGTATACCAACCAGAGCATATTTTCTAGGAAACATACAAGATCAAGTCGACTTAACAGTATCCAGAATCTGCATAAAATATTAAAATAGGAATAGAAATTACAATCAATGAAAAGCAGATACAAATATTGTTATTTCCCAGCTTTCATTAACATAGCAAAAATAGCTAAAGGGAATTTTGAAGTTAAACATGCACCCATGTAGAAAATTTGTATTACGAACAATAAATGAGATATCCAAGAGCATAAATACAGAAAATCAAACCTCGTTGAGACGAATTTCATATTAAGGGTAGTTCATGTATTTGCATTACTTATTACACAATTCCTGGTTCATATAAATTGTATTCTTCATCACAAAAATTGTTTGTTTTTGATTGATTATTTTTCAGATAATTTTTGATTATGTAAACTAAACAGTGAATTTTCATCACCAAACAAATAGCGGTGAACAATTTTTAAGCCAACAGTAGCTTAGTTTCTTTTAAAGACTTGCTTGTTCCTGTCTTTAGAATCTACATTTATTTTTTCATCTTCGCTCTTCTACAACTTTGGAGTCACTTAATGCTTCTATAATTAAAAAACGTTTGCCCCTAATAATGTAACCAGCATTTATCTAACAATTCTAATTAACAATGTTTGAATTTTTGATGGTACTGGAATTTATTCTGTATTACGAGTTAATTCATATTGAGTGGGTCTTTAATGAGGTTTGGCTGGCTAACTGCATACTAATATATCGAGAGAAAAATCACCAGAAGTGTTTTTCCTAAATAGGTATCAACAGAAACAAATGATCTAAAATTAATTTGCCGGCAAATAAAAGTATACCTTACTTGTTAGCATTCCAAGGAAAGTTGACTTAATAGAACGTACCATTTGGAAAATTGCGAGGCAAGAGATTACAATTGTTAATGAAAGCAGATATAAACATTGTTATTTACATATATTTAATCCTTACGTGTATTAGTTCTTCGTATTCGATGGAACATCCAGCTGTCATCAACGTTACAATCATGGCTCAAGTAGAAAACATGCATTATGAACCATAAAATACAATATACAAGAGCAAACCGATGTTGCAGCAATTAAACAGAAATATTCTTTCTTTTGCGAAACATTCAAGAAGTTGGATTACTCAAGGAAATCATTTGGGAACGTTACTTCAAGCAAACGTAAAAGAACATACATTTAAGATCACAATATGAAGTGCCAAAAAAAGTGTAATAAATGCTGTCACCGTACCTTGATTTATTCATTTAAAGATACCTAGATTGAAATATTATAGCTTTCAAGGAAAATAAAATTTTCACAGAATATGGCTACGCAACAAGCATTTGTCATGTCATGTCATGTCAAGGTCAAGGGCCAACTGAAAATGGCAGAATTAGAATTGCGAATGCGATTGATGGAGCAATTCCGATTAATCATTCGTTTGAAAACTTCGATCTAACAAATGTGGCCAAACACTTTATTAGCGCCAAAAAAAAAGTCACAAATGTAGAGTAACCCGGCGCACCCGTCACGTGACACCAGCGTAAAGTTGTCCTGAAATGAGTAAGTTTCCAGTGCTATGTCATCAAAGTATGGGTTTACTGCAGGCTCCTTGTCGAAGATTTCATCCATGGTACGTTAAAATTTTTCTGGAGCATTATTTAGGTCAAATGGTGGGACAAGAAAACGATACCTTCCCCACGGCGTTGTGAAAGTGATTAAATATGAAGAGTCTTTGTGCAACGGGAGTTGCCAGAATCCATTCTTAGCGTTTAGGATACTAAATATCTTGCTACCCTGAAGTTTCGTTAAGAGGCGATCAGCAGATGGGATTGGGTAGTGGGGTCTTTGCATAGCCTCATTTAACGGCCTTGGATCCAGACAAATTCTTAGCTTTTTAGGGATGTTGACAACAACCATGTTATTAACCCATTCAGTAGGTTCATCGACTTTTGTGATGACACCTGTTTCCACCATGCGCTGTAGTACTTCTTTAACTTTATCATGTAAAGCTAATGGTATTTTACGTGGGGCAGCTACATTCGGGTTGCAATTTTCCTTCAATTTAATTTTTACCTCACGATTCAATCTTCCCATACCACTGAACACATCAGAAAACTCTTTGATGATTTGTTGAGGTGTTTCTACTATTCTACTACATCCTGTGCTTTTCTTGACATTGTATAAGCGCTTAATGAGTCCTAACTGTTCACAAGTAGATAAGCCTAGCATAGGACTTGACTCAAGAGTTGTCACAACAAATTTCAAATCCTCTTTAACTTTATTAGTTTTGAAAGTAAGTGAACAATCACCCATGATTGGAACTAAATTATCACTGTAATCCAGCACTGGTTATTTTGTATTTTTCACCAGTGCTTTCCACCCCCCCCCCATTTTAGGAGTTCACTTTTAGGGATGACGTTTACTTGAGCACCCGTATCCAATTTGAAAACAACATCATTTTCGTTGACGGCGATTTTTTTTATACCAAACATTGCGTGATCTGTCTCTCTTTAGAGACTCAACAGTTATTATCTCTCCTAAAAACATAAATTCCGAGTCACTTTCGTCATCGAACTGTTCAACAGCATTGACTCGGCGGCTGATTAGTTGATAATTTGAATGCACTTTCGACTTGCAGACAGAAGCCCAGTGATTTTTTAATGAACAGTTCTTGCACTTCGTTCCAACCCAGGTAGCACATATATGTTGGCCAATATCGAGAACAAATATTGGCCAATATTGCCGTCGATATTGGCCAACGTAAAAATGTACCCCCCCTGGCGACGTCGCCCCAATATCGTTTTACGACATAGGCCAACATAAAAATGCCATCGCCCCAATGTCGTTTTCCGACATTGCTCAATATCGTTTTCCGACATTGATAGATATTGTTTTCCGACATTGCTCAATATCGTTTACCGACATTGATAGATATTGTTTTCCGACATTGCTCAATATCGTTTTCCGACATTGGTCAACTTAAAAATGACCCCCCCTCTGGCGACATCGCCCCAATGTCGTTTTACGACATTGATAGATATTGTTTTCTTGACATTCAATGTTCGTTTTTTATCATTGCTCAATATTAGCTTTTAAGATACTTCTCGATGTTTTTTTTCCAACATTATTCAATATCTGCTACATAATATTGGGATATTTTAATTAAATTTTCTTCTTATGGCATGTGATTGTTTTTTAGAGGGTACACAAGATTAAAACCATCTTAAATTTTGTAAAATTTAAAAAATAGTAATCATTAAAAAAATATTCATATAATACAATATTTTAGAACATTAAAGAGAACATATAATATTAAATTGTTAAAAATATGTTTTTATTACAATTTGTGTAACTGTTGTATAGTACATGAAAGAAAATTGTGGGCAACTTGGCTTTTTAAAACCTAAACAGGCATCCATTATCAAATCAGACATTCTAAAATCCATTTTCCCCTTTAAATTTACTCCTTGGTAGCTTGAAAAAAAATTTCAAACATAAAACACGTACAGGTACCATTTTTGTGATTTCAATTCAGAAAATTGTTTTAGAAAAATATTCCAGTCAAAAATGTTAGCTAAGCTGCTGATATAGCAGCTAATATTTTCATTTATTTTATTAAGTGCATATTTTAAATAATTGTTCCATTTCTTTTGTAGAAATCTAAGGCTATTAAAACTCATTATTGCCAATTGTATAAACTATATCTCAAACCAGTAAAATAAATACAAACATCAAGCTGATGCTTGTATTACAATACAACTTGATAAACAGTTGCTTGGTATGTAATTCTTAGAACTGATTCAGATTTATTTAATTTTGATTTAATCTCAAAATGGAATGCTTCCCGAAACTTCTGTTAAAAAATCAATATTGTTAGAAATGTTAAATAAGAAAAAAAAAGGGCACATTGCATATTGGCAGAAAAATTAACAGTTCTTACAAATTTCATTTAAATAGAATTTTCCATAAGTTTTTAAAAAAATCACAAATCACAATAAAATAATTATTTTTATTCTTAAGACAGATTAAACCCTGGGAACTGTCAAACATTCCAATCAGGTACATTCTTCGGAGTCACCCCTTCAACAAGTCAGATTATCCGGTGGGTGAATTCTTTTGCCATCTCAAACTGCCGCACCAGCGAATGCTTTTCCAAACAACTATGACAGATAAAGTCATAACAAATCATGAATAAGAACACAAACAGCAACCTGTGACACAACAGAAGTAGACAATTAGAACAAGTGTTACCCGATTGCTAAGCAAAGATGAGTTACAGTTAGTAATTATTCTCAACACCCTCCCTTAATAATATTAACTTACATTTTTGTCTTAGTTCAGTCTAGGTTTATGTTAAGATTTTGTAAGCAAATCAGCAATTTGGTATTCAGTTGCAACATATACAATATAAATGTTTAATAATTTTACAATATCATGAGCATACTTCAATTTAATATTGAAGTGTTTTAATCTGGAACAATAATTTTCATTTAATATGGCCTTAATGACTGACTGAAGCACAAAATTTTGTCGCATGTGTATCAATACAAAAAAAAAGGCTTGTTTACAAAACAAAAATAGCTGTAGAAAAAGAGAAGGTGCAGTTTTTCAGTGGTGGTTTATTTTAAAATAGTACTGATCCAATAAAATATTATTTTTCAGGTCATTTAACAAGAAATTAATAATTTTCAGTGAATTATCACAAATCACTCAGTTGTCATCAGAGTTAAAACTGGCTTTAAAAAATATATATATCAGCTCACTGTAAAAACTCTTGTTTTGATAAATGTCTTAATGTAATAGAAATTACTAAAATAAAATAACACTAGCAAAAAATAAGTTAACTTTTGTTGTATTTTGTACTTAAAATGCAATTATCTCAAAATCAGTTTTTTGCAATTTTGCCAAAGTTCAAAGTACTAAGGCTTTTTGATAAATAAACTTAAACTGTTTACATTTTTTAGGTCTTGAATAACTATTTGATAAACACAGGGAGAACTTTTTGTATGAATAGCTCAGAAAAATTTATAAAAATTAATAAACAAAAAATTTGACATTTTTATAGAAATTTAACACATATCGAGTAAAATATTTTTTTAAATGAAAACTCGTGAATAAAATTTTAAAAATCTATCCCTAGGTCTTTTGCATATACTATAACAATATTGTAAAAATTTATTTCACCAAAAATATTGAAAAATGACAGATTGAATTGCAAATAAAAACAATTTTTTTTATTGATTATTGCTTTAAATATGTGCTAAATTAATGTTGTGTAGCACAAATACATCCTGCATAGCTTTAGCCAAAGCCAAAATTTCTTCCTCCAGGCAGCTTCTATTGGCTGCTCTTGAATTTGGCTCAGACAGTAATATAAATTATCACAGAATATAAAATATCTGGATGTGTTGTCATGGATAGGTAGAATAATGCACCTACAAATTCCTGATTGGGTCCATGGAAAGTTTCATCTTGCACGAAACACGATGGTGTCGCTTTAGGCACTAGAGGAGTGTCGGCTGGTTTACACCGAGTCATTTTGAATTTATTTAAAATTTTCTCAACATAGGCCTTTTCCTCTAAGCAAAGTTGTTGCTGAGAAAACTCAATACATATGCCCAGAAAATCTTTCACAACTTAAGCCTGGACATTTCGAACTCATCACTTAGAAGTTGTATCACCACCATGACCACTGATTCATAGGAACCAGCAATCAGTAGGTCATCAACATACAGCACTACTAGGGGGCTCCGCCCCTGCTCGTCAACCCCTGTGTACCACTGTCACTGTGCCTATTTCAGTTTTTAAAGACTTTTTAAAAATTTGCAAACACGACTATTGTTGTTGTTGTAGCCCATGGGTTGTACCCTAAATAAGATTTCATCGAGTTCACCATTCAAAACAGTCTTAACATCTAGTGCATAGATCTTCATTTCCCTATGGAGAATAATGACAAAAACCAGTCGTAGTGATGCCATACTGATGTTCTTTAAAAAGAAAGAAATAGCTAGTAAAATTATGTATAGTTTTGTTTTATCACTGAATATAAGCTGCAAATTTTTTGTACAGTTATAAATCTTAAATGATAAAAAGTTAGGACAAAAAGCATACATTTGGTACACTCAAATTTATGATTTGTTAATTTTTAGAAGAAAAATTTGGCGTAAACTAATTTTTTAGAATGAATAATATTCACAATACTTCACCTTTTGAAGTTAGTTTTTTTTAATGAAATTAATCAAATCACACAAAACTTGAAAAGAACAAGCAGTTTTACCCATGGTCACAATTTTTAAGCTTCACATCTCAAATTTATTTATTGATTTTTTTCTATGTTAGAAACATTTGGTATAGTCTTTATATAAAACAAAAATCAGTTAAATTTTTAAATGTTATGTTATGCTTGAACAATATATTTAAACCTACTTTGAAAATGTCCCACTAATATTAATAATTTATGCAAACAGAACTCTGCTGACATACAAAAACTTACTTTCCAAAACAAAATAATCTATAACATAAAAAGATGGAAATAGCATTCCACAAAATCGAATGTAACTTGAGAATTTGATACAGTAAACGATGAATATTTACACATTAAAAAATAGTATACTGACAATGTAACAAACTACAAACACGGGCTAAAACTTCATCAATGAAACAAGTAAATATGTTTAATTCGTATTTAAATATTATTAACATTACAAAATAATGTACAGAAATATCCTTACCTTATAAGACTTGCACTTTTAGGGATGACTGCTCTTATTCACTGCTAGATTCGGCGAAAAATCGCTGCGGTCTAACCCAAACAACGAACATGTGACCAAGCATAGCTTCAGCTCAAAATTTAAATATCGGCCAACATCAGCTTAACATAGGTTTTTGGATATTGTTTTCACAATGTCGCCAAATATCGGAACAATATTGGGAAAAATTGCGTAATATTTAAATAATAAAAAATATGGGTAAAACAACATGGTGTCATTATTTACAGTATTACTACATGATTATAAGGTTATTAAAAGCGTTATTTACAGTCTTCCTCGTTTTATACAACTAAACGATATCTGCCAACATCGACAGATATCGTAATTCCGACATTCGACATTCACAGACATTCAAAACATTGGCCAATATTGGTAGAATGTTGGCCAATGTTGTTGTGCTACCTGGGAAAGGCAGGGCAATTGCGAGGTTCGTGAACACGGCCGCAATTCCTGCACTTAAATTCGTTTGTCTATCTTACGGGACGATTGGGAACGCTGTTGTTTTGATTTTCTCGTGATGACGCATTCGGAGATTTGGCGCGATTTACGGCGTCAACTGCTACCGGTTGGCTCTCATTCATTTCCCGGGCTTGTGCTTTGCAGAAGCGTCTCAATCTCATGATAGTACCTTACGCAAGTCCAACTTGATTGGCTAGTTTCACGGGCTTGGCTTCACTTGGATATCTCGCCAATCTGATTGTTGCAGTAACCATTTGATTTTGAATATGCGCGTTGTTTCGTAGAAATACAATACTTACACTATCGCCTCAGCGTACAGCGTAAGTGTCCGACAAGTTGACTCTGATTTGCTCCTCATTTTCATATATATGTTGTATGGTTGTTGTTAGTAGTATTTCTTGCAAACTTATATTAAAGGGTACTTATACTTTAAAGAGCTTCTTTTCGTAAAGCAACGATGGCCTAACGGCTAAAGTCACCCACATTCAGATTAGCGTCGGCAGCGGAGGATGACTACCCCAGTTCGAACCCAGCTGGCGGAAAACTTTTTAGATCCTCCAAATTATTTTTAAAAAATTCAAATTTAATTCCTTTTCATTCTAATTTACTTTTCCCAATTTTTAATACCCTTTTTATATTTTTCCAAGCTTCCGTTGATTTTACATAAATAATCTAAGAACCACTCCTGAACTCACTACCAACTGATATTTTTCGAAAACTTTTTAGATCCTCCAAATTATTTTTAAAAAATTCAAATTTAATTCCTTTTCATTCTAATTTACTTTTCCCAATTTTTAATACCCTTTTTATATTTTTCCAAGCTTCCGTTGATTTTACATAAATAATCTAAGAACCACTCCTGAACTCACTACCAACTGATATTTTTCCGCCCCTCTGCCGTCCCCTTTGCTTTAGGATGATTGTGTCGTATCCACCGCTGGCTTAGGACCATTCTGATGTAACAAAAAGCATACATAAAACACTAACTTATATAATTATTAACTTTTTTATAAAAGGATACAATTTTCGGCTCCCACCTCTACCCACCCATAGCCATGGGTCTGAAAAGAAAAGAAGAAAGCAGAAAAGAAGAGATAAATCGCCAACAACTATAAACCGTGATGACATACGTATCTAGGTCATGTGATCCGATTAGCCAATCAAGTTGGACTTGCGTAAAGTCCTATCATAGGATTGAGGCGCCTGTGTCAAGTAGTCCTTGAATTATTTTGTCGCGAACCATGCGTTCTGCAAAATTTCCGTAGTTACATTCCGTAACTGCACTTCTCAGTCTGGAATAACAGTCCGAAAATTTCTCGGCTCTTTCTTGCTTCATTTCCAAAAACTTGAAAGATGCATAGATCTCGTTCTCATAATCTTTGAAAAAGTTATCGAATTCGTCAAGAATCTGTTTTAGGGTGAGCACCGTAGTGGCTCCTTCGGGTTAAAGGTCGAACGATCGGAATTGTTTCTTCAATTCATCATCGCAAATATGATGAAATAATGCCGTTTTCGTCCTTTCCGGCTCTTTGCTATATAGTAGGGCTTCAACATAATCTTCAAAACTTGACTCCAGTGCCTCCATGCTTCTCGTGGATTTGTTCCGGATTCAAACGGTGGTATCGTCGGCAAGTTACTGGCCATTTCCGCAGGTTGCCTTTTCTTTTCAAGATTTTCAGGATAAATTGGATGAGCAGCTTTAAATATGTGCGTAGGATAGGTGTTCTGACACCATGTAATATCCTAGTTACAAATATCCTAAGATGTTAAGACAACTGAGAATTGACATTGATGTGTCAAGATTGACATTAGATTAGAGACATGCTACAAGCTCTAGCTCCAAGTGTGATCTGAACTGTGAGTCAGCATCACTGTATTTATTAAATTACTTCGTGGCGCCATCTATTGATAGATTACATAATAACATCACAATAATAACATACATCACACTGAAGACATGGGTTGTAATCAGGGGCGTATATAAGGAGAGGGCCGAGGTAGAGTGCCTATATAATAAGAGTGGCGACATACGGGAAACACTTTCTGATTGGCTTAGAGACCTTTTCTACCGCCCGAAGCGGTATTTTCCCAGCTCCCGTAGACTTAACATGGGAACTTTTTGTGTGTTCGAGAAAAACGTGTGTTTTTTCAATTAAAAAGAAAATATAGCTTATTCGTGTTCCATTTCGTGTTCTAGAAGGTTTATTTATAATTATTTTAGTGTTTTGTCAGTGTAAATTTGAAGACTTTTTAAGTAAATAGCTTTTTTTGAACAACATGCTGTTTCCCGCTACTTTGGCGATGTAAACATCGCGCCAAAGGCAGTTAGCAAGTTTTAAACTTTTGATAATGCGTTGTTTTTTTTAGCTGTTTCCTTATTATAGGTTTTCAATAACCTAAGCCGAATTGAATTATCAGAAAAGCAGAGAATAAATTGTAGCAATGCTTTATATAAAAAGAATAAAAGAAATGTTTATATTAAAGTGTTATTTTTGATGCAAATTTTCATCTTTATTTTGCTGCTAGATCTCGGAACAAAACCACCACATCAACATTTATCTGTGAATTTGGATATAAATGCGTATAAATGCTGTTAACTATTTTTTATCTTGAGATTATTCTTGTATGTTTAGGCCAATATTTGCTCATAATTTAGTTTCAATCTGTTAATTCTATTTTTCATATGAAAATGTGGTAGATTTTTTAACAAATGTGTACTGATGGTGTTGATTATTTTTGAAATTACATGTCTTTTGACTTGTATAAATAGATGAAACTTAAAATTAAATTTAAGTGGGTTAAAATTTTGTGTTATGCATTATAAAAAGGTCAAATAAAAATGTTCAGTATCTTTTCTGGTTCGGTTAATGTAAGGAAAGGATTAATCACGCTAAAAAAACTACATGTGTTGAACAGTTGGTCGAAAGAAAGTTTTATTTTAAGGAACTATCCATTAATAGTAGGACATTTCAAATCTATTTTTTATTTACTGTTATAAAATTAATGCGTAAACTTCTATCACACAGCATGGAAAGAATTTAAAGAAAAAACTTGTGCCTGAGAGAAACAACACATCAGATCTTATTTTATTTAACACTGAAGTTATAAGCTTAACTTTATTCATTTTCTTGTTAATATTCACGAAAACAAGTTCAATAAGTCGTGAGCATAAAAATTACGGGACATAAACACTATCGCCAAAAGAAAGAGAGAAGAGGAAATGTGGGAAACCGATGGAAGAAACATATTCGCCCAGCAACCGATTCTGGTAGAAAAATGGCTGCCGCGCATGTGCATGAAGCCAAATTTGGTCCCTTGTCGCCACTCTTATTATATAGGCACTCTAGGCCGAGGGGGCCCGGGCCCCTCCCGTAATTTTGACTAGGTTCAATCATGGTAACTTTTTATTTTGAATTTTTTAAAATTAGATTTGTATTCTTGGCGGAAACAACTTTCTTAAAAATTTTATTATTTGGACACATTTAAAACTGGACATAGAAGCTATTTCCTTTCCTGAGTAAAGTAAACACAGTGGGCTGGACACAGGGATCACCAAAATTTATGATGGTTGATGAAAGATGTGCTGTGACCACGTGGTTGTGAGAGTGCTACTCAACAGGGAACATTTTCTTCCTCCGCTGCCTGCAGAATCCAATGGACACCCCCGACAGTTTTACGACTTTGCGAGATCAGAAACCCTCTGTCTAGCTTCCCAAACAACCTTTTGGGCATTTTACTTGTTTTACGACCCCAGCCTTAGAAATTACAATGTTGCGTAACGAACGACCGTTAACCATTCGTTATATATGCATATTTTCAATAGAAAAAATGTTTTGAAAGAAAATAAAATGTATTTGAAACGTTTTGGGTAAAAAAAGTTCTCAATTAAAAAAGAAAACAAAATTTAAATTTTTATTCGGTGTTCTAGTTCTATCAGTCATAATTAGTAAACTAATATCCAGATACTCATACATTAAACAAAGAAATTTCTATTGATATAGTAATTAAAAGTAAATTACCTATCCATCAACTTTAAGAGTGGGCCCCCTGTATATAAGAACGAATTATAGAATATTTTATATAAATAAACAAGTTACTTTTTTCTAATTAAAGAAATGTATATGTCACTATAAAAATAATATTTATAATTATATTTTCCAATTTCTAAAAATACATTTAAACTGTCCTTTTTTTTTTTACCTATGTCTGACCTTCTATTTCTTTTAATATTCATGCAGGTTTTAAGTCATTATTATATACACTGACATTATTTAATATGCATAACTACATATTTTTAGAAATAAATTTTAAACAATTTGAGAATTTCAAATTGTTGTTGGAATTATATTGAATTGTTATTATTTATTCAAATTGATATCCTGTAGTCCTAAATAACTTTCGAATGTTTACTTCCCCCAAAATTAATACATTTTTACGATGTATACTAAATTGCTTTAGATAATATTTGGCACCCCCCGAAATAAACTCCTATATACGCCTCTGGTTGTAATCCTTCAGTTTTTCATCTAATTTCTCATACCAATTTCTTCCGGATTGTTTCAGTCCATAAAGTGAGCGTTTTAATAAGCAAACTTGATCATTGTTTGAAGTACTTTGGAAACCTTCTGGTTGTTCCATGTAAACTTCTGCGAAATTTCCATTTACATAAGCCATAACAAAATCTAATTGATATGCTTATCTAATTCATATAAATAATTGCAAAATCTAATTGATATATGTGTAAGATTATTTTCAACGGCATGTGCGATAACAGTTCTGATGGAATTTAATCTTGCGACAGGTGAGAAATTTTCCTCAAAGTTAATTCCCGGTTTTTGAGAACGATGTTTATCCTTTCTTCAGAAGAGGTTTCTTTCAATGGAAAAATAAGTTCTAATTCTGCTTGAGAAGAGGGATTGTTTTCAAACTCGTCAATGAATCTTACGTCACGACTCGTAGTTACTCTTCTAGAGGATTTGTCCCACAGACGATATGCTTTTGATTCGGATGAATATCCAACTAAAAATATGTTCGTGCTATCTTGGATCGAATTTTCCTTTAAACCGTTTATTGTGAACATACTATTTTTGACCGAACACTTTCAAGTAAGACACACTTGGCTTGATATCAAACATTATTTCGAATGGAGTAGCATTTGCGGTTATGCTTCTTGTTGGGGAACGATTTCGAAGGAAAGTGGCACAGTTCACAGCTTATGCCCAAAAGCTAGCTGGTAATTTCGATTGGATTAATAAACACCTGGCCATTTCTACAATAGTACGGTTCATTCTTTCTGCTACGCCGTTTTGTTAGGGTGTTATTACAGCCGAATTTTCTCTTTTCATTCCTTCTTGCTCTAGGTAGTTGTTGAATTCGGTTCCAAAATATTAGAATCCATATCTGTTCCGAGTGTTTTTATTTTCTTCCCAATTCGATTTTCCATAACGGCTTTGAATTTCTTGAAGGCGTTTTTAACTTCATCTTTTGATTTTAGAAAACTTATTTCTACATATCGAGATTTGTTATCAATGAAAGTAAACAAAATAACGTGACCCACCGAGAGATGGAACTCTCATTTTTCCACACACATCTGAATGAATAAGTTCCAATTGGTGCTCCCTTTCATATTTTGATTCATTAGGAAATGGTTTAGCAGCTTGTTTACATTGAATACAAATTTTACAGTCTTTTAGAGGATCAGTATTGTTAAAAGACGTACCTCTGACCATTCCTTCTGTTTTCAATTTCTTTAAATCTTTTTTGTTTAAGTGTCCGTATTTCTCATGCCATTTATGGAATTCGGTAACTGTTGCAGCGATTTCGACAGTTGGTTCAACGTGATATAGATCACCACTGCGCTTTGCATACAAAAGTATAATTCCATTTGGCTCTAGTATTTTCGCTTCTCGTTAGGTGAAAACCACAGATGTGTTATTCGCAGTAGCTTT
This sequence comes from Metellina segmentata, assembly GCA_947359465.1. Lineage (NCBI taxonomy): Eukaryota > Metazoa > Arthropoda > Arachnida > Araneae > Tetragnathidae > Metellina > Metellina segmentata. The sequence goes on along the minus strand of OX375872.1, from coordinate 47,424,792 downwards.
TGACATAGAGAGAAGAAAAATTTTTTTCAGTTCGGGAACACACAAAACATTTTCGAGACGGATTGTTTTTGTTTGATTCCCTGCTGGTACGGTGATGCGGATAGACCCCTTTCCAGTTACTTCAGTTGATTTATCGACAGCTAGTTTCACGACTGAATTCGTTTGCTTGTTTATTTCGAAGAAGAGGGTTTCATCGTTGCACATGTGGGAAGTAGCTCCACTATTCAGACACCACAATTTCTTTTCTTTATTGATGTCACTCAGAGAAGTAGCTGTTGGTGCGTATTCATCGTTTCTTTTCGCAGTCATCGTTGCTTCATGTTTTGAAGCTGCGTTCTTTTTATCAGCTATTTTCTTACGACATTCGAGAGCTTTATGGTCGGGTTTGGAACAGTAGTTGCATTTGAAATTACGAAAAGGCGTGTTAAGATTGAGATTTCTATTTTTATTGTATCTCCAATTTTCGGTGCTTGTTTTCAGATTTTGATTTCTCTTTTTGTAGTACGAATGGTAAGCCTGTTGAGAATCAGATTTATTCTTATCTTTCCTTGCTTCCCATTCTTCCATTAATTTAATTTTCAAAGTTTCCTGTTTTGACAGCTCATCTCGGGATTCAATTACACATCTGAAATTATCAAAGTTCTCAGGAATGCTGTACAAGAGGAGAATACATACAAGATCATCAGCGATTTCTATTTCCATTTCATTGAGTTCGTCCACTGTTTCAAAAAAAGTTGTTCAAGTGTTCACACATGTTTTCGCCATCAGTCATTTTTCGGAAAAGGAGTTGCTTTAACAAGGTAGCCTTTTTAGCTGGTCCTTTTGATTCATACACTGTTTTTAATTTCGTCCACACTTCGTTTGAAGTTGTGCAGTATTTTACGTGACATAATTCACTAGGAGACATCGATAAAATGAAGTCCCAGTGATCGTTCTTGATCAAAACAGCTACTATTTCTAATTTCCATGTGAGATAATTGTCTTCAGTAAGTGTTTCGATGCTTGCAACTTGCGAAATTTTGCTCAGTTTCAAGAGAAAAAAAGAACTCAACTTACAAAAATGTTCCAAGATGGATGCCGTTTCAAGTGCGCGCCAGCTACAAGGAGTCCTTTGTTTAAGAGTAGCATTCGATGTATTCTAATTGAACTGGTTATTCTGAGTAGCCTGGGCCCATAACCTTTTTTGGGTTAGCAGATTATGGCCAAACATAAGGACGACAAACATTACTTTATTATCTACAGATAATTGACAATTCAAAACATTAAACTTAGAAAATAGAGAGAGCCTATGGTTACAGACTCCCTTTGAGTAAGGTCTCAGCAGCAACTGATGATAAAACAGTCAGCGATGACGTTAGGGGTGACGTCAGACAGTATAATGACGTATTGGTGAGGGAAAATAAGGATTATTCTCCAACACTATAATGTTCAAACTTTTTTTATTTTTTAGAGGTAAATAAATAAATAGGATATTAATAAAGCATAGGTACACCTTTTACATCTCTATACTATTAAAAAAATTACTGTCGACGCCGCAGGATTGAAAACTTTCTTTTATCCCTCGATTCTCAAGCGGTTTCCCACGAAAGGATACATACGAAAACTACAAAATTAACATGGTTTCTTCAAAATTGTACAGGAAACACGGAGAAGGTTTTCTTCCGATGTGGCTATTAGTTTAGGGTGCATTAATTCAAAATTAATAAAAGCGAAATTTATAACGCGTGTCTGTGAAGCACGTTTTGACGGAACCCAGCGCTAGAAATGTCCCGCAGTGAAGAGAAGGGACGGCAGACGAGTTGTCTTTGTGATCCCGCCGACAGCACCCAGTTCCCAGCACAGTTAACGAGCGGACGTTCAAGTGTTGGTTTACGCCGCGGAGGGAAGGCGAGATGTTTTTGTGGCTACGCCGACCCCGGGACGTCAATAACGAGCCCCAGAAGTTCATTTCCGCCGTTTCCAGGATCAGAGGAGACGCAGAAAGCCATTGGGACATGCAAAACCTTTGTGCTCGCCATCAGCCGACCCGTCTAATGAAGTTCCTGCCTCAGCCGTTGAAAGTGGTAAATTAACCACCAATGTACAGCCCGATTTGGAACCATCCACCGGCGAGATGACAGTTGTGACCAATGAAACGAAGAGGGGGCCCAACAACCTCCGTTAAATTTTCGTAATCGGAAGAGATCAAGGATCCGAACGAAGTGAACAACCCGTTCACGGTTATTGCTACCCCGTTCTCTGGGGATTAGTGCTCATCCGAGCACTTGAAAAATGGTAGCCTAAGCCTGTGATAGTCACGACTGCTGTTCGTTGAATGTGGGAAATTCCTGACGTGGGAGTACGTCGAGCCGACGTGTGGAAAGCTCAAACCTGAGCTGTTGGTCCTGTTCATTGGAGCGGACGCAGAACTTTGGGCTAGGCTCACAGAAGCTGTAGATCCCACTCACCCTAGTGCCATTTTAGCGAGCTCAACAGAGCTGTGAATCTCACTCACACGAGTGAAAACCCTTGGAGAAACACAACCAAGCCGTACAGCTCACTTTCAATGCTCTGGAGAGACCCCGTGGAGTTCCAAGACTAAGGACCCTACCTGTACAAAATTACGAAATCAAACTCTATCAAACATTTTCAATTTTCCTTAATAAAATTTTAGCCCAGAACCTTGCGAGTTGTTACTTCTGAGAGGCTCGTGCCAGCTACCACTTCAAAGCGTTACAACGTTCAAATTTTCAGTCTTCAGTCATGAGTTTTTTTTAGAGTATGTCTAAACATGAATTTTTGCACCTCACCTAGTTTTTCAGAAATTTCAATTTGGTTCCTGGTAATATTTTTTTTGAAATCCGGGAAATAATCGTTACTTTTTTTTTTAAACTGTCATATCTATAGCTTAATACAAAAGTTTTTAAATTTCAAAACATCACGAGAAACCTTAGAATGTGCTCTTTCTTTTGGTACAATTATTTTTGAATTGGTTAATAAATAAAACGTTGGTCATGCAAATTTTTCGGAATTTTTAGAACGTTTATTTTTGATGGATGGTTCTTTTCCTTTTTGTTTGCGTCGTCAATAGCCCGTTGTGTTGCTCTAGTATACGACGTTTACTAAAATTACCAAATTACCATTACCTTTTTGTTTGAGCCATGGCTCTTTTCCCTTTTCCGTTAAACGACATTGTTTGGGGTGCCAGCTCAGGTGTTCGTCATCTGACCGTGGTTCAGAAATTACGAGGTGTTGTCCTCGGATCTTTCCCTTATGGGACTGATCCCGAACCGTCGTCAATAGCCCGCTGTGTTGCTCTAGTACGACGTTAACTAAAAATTACCATTACCAAATATTCCAAAATTTGTATGACCAACTCTTGATAGCATCGAATTTATTTACTAATCAATTAAAAAAAAACTTGTATCGTAAGGAAGAGTACATTCTGAGGTTTAGTGCGATGTTTTTAAATTTAAAAACTAATAGTAATAAGCTATAGGTATGACAGTTTACCAAAAACGTAACGAAAATGTACCGGTTTTTTTATAATTTCCAAAAAATATTACCAGGAACTAAATTAAAAATTTTAAAATAGCTCGACGAGCTGCAAAAATTTACGTTTAGAAGCACTCTAAAAAATCACGACTGAAGACTGAAAGTTTGTACATCTTTTGCTCACTCGCGTTTGAAATTTCACTTTTTCACTTAGACACTTAATAAATCTAAAACTAATAGCCGCATCGGAAAAAAAAAATCTATAAAGTATATTAATATAATTGATTTAATCTTCCACTTTTTACTGGGGTACAATCTAAACTTTTTGGGAGGACTCCCCCCATTCGTCCACGAAGACGTGCATCGTAGCATTCTCATCTAGTCCAGGGAGTTTTCTAGGGATTTTTATATCTTTCAAATATTTCAGTTCATTGACCCATTTTAGAAATTTTTTCCCTAAAATATCCGGGAGCTCTGTATCCCAATTAATTTTCTCCTTCCAACACTCCTGTAGGATTAATTTAGGAACAAGAGTGACAGGGCTCGTAAATCCAATAGGGTCAAAAATTTGGCTAAAAACTGACAGTACGTTTCGTTTACTCAATACATATTGGGCGTTCTCCTTTATCTCACAGGATAAAGTATCATTGTATAAATTCCATTTAAGGCCCAACACTGAAACGATTTCTTTAAATTCCTCCCCAGATAGGTTCAATATTGAATTTTCCTCATCATTACTTGATCGGTTGTGTTTCCACTCCCTTAAATAAAATTGCGCAGAAGCCATCAATTCCCTAGATATCGTAATAAAAGAGTTTAACTCTTCGATGGTGTCCACACTCGCTACACAGTTATCTACATACATAGATTCCTTGAGTTTTAGAGCTATGTCTCTTTGAGATCCTGATATATTTTCTAAATGGTAATTGATTGTCGCGGCAAGTAAAAATGGGCTTGCATTTACTCCGAAAACGACACGGCAATGCGAATAAACAATCAGTTTTCTTGGATTTCCTTCCTCCCACCATAAGAACCTGAGGAATTTTTTATCGGAGGGATCTATGTTTATTTGTAGGAAAGCTCGACGGAGATATCCGAAATTACCCCGTATTTCCCATGCCGAAATCTGTTTATGAGTTTAGGAACCAACTCTAAATAATTTGGCCCTTTTTCAATACAATCGTTCAGCGATGGCGAATTTATTTCTTTTGCTGACGCGTCGAAAACGGGACGGATTTTAGTTGTTGAGTTCTCTTTAAAAACTGGTCGATGAGGTAAATAATGACCCTTGTCTTTTGTCAGCTCCTCAGCGTCAACATCAGGTTCTATAATTTTTTCGGACAACCATTCCCTGAATACACTATCATACTCTTGAAGACAGTTTCTTTTTTGAAGCGCTCTTACGCACGACTTTAACCGCTTTTCGGCAAGGTTTCGATTGTCCGCTAATTCAGGATGAACTTCCAACCACGGGAGCGACACCTGATATCTACCTTCATCATCTCTTTTTAACGAGTGCACAAAATGATTTTTCGCCGCTTCCTCAATTTCCGATCTCGTTTGAGAAATATTAGGTTCCGTAATTCCCAGCGAGTCAAGTGACCATAGGTCGCAAATTTTCAAGTCACTTACATGAAGAGACAAAAGTACTTCATTAGTACTATGGCTTTCCCCCGTTCCCCCCATTATAGTCCAGCCAAAGTAAGTATTTATCGCAACGAGCCCATTTGACAAATTTTTAATTTCTCCTGTAAACAGTTTTCCGGCATAGTCCGCGCCTATAAGTTCGTGGATTTCGTTGGCGTCGCTATCGAACAAACAGAAGTTTCCATTCACTGTTATATCACTGGGGAATATACCACACCCTTTAATTTCTTTCAAAATTTCCCTATTTTCTAATTTTGGAATTGGGGCACAAATAGTTTTCTGTTCCATTACATTAAACGTACAATTGAAACTTTTGTCAACATTACTTAAATTAATAACATATTTTTTATGCTCTTCCTTTTTCTGTATCCCTCCAAATAAACCATGTACAATCATTTCCTGCCCTACACTTTTTAATTGTAACCTGCGCGCTGCAAACTCTGAAACATAACTGCAAGAAGAACCAGTATCAATTATAATTCTCATCAAATGTTTCTGCTTATTTCCCGAAATGCTTACAACAAGTGTTTGCAACATGACTTTTTTCCTAGAAGAATTACCTAAAAGCGCAATCTGCATCTGTATTCGCTTTCGAAAAATCCTCTCTTGTTTTTAATTTTCTTTTTCCCATACACATTACGCTGACTTGCCGACCAGAGCATAGTTCACACGTAACGTTGGCTTTACACCCAAAAGAAAGATGCCTTTTTTAAATTTTATCATTTAAGCATCTAAAACAAGAGCCAGACCGCTTACAAATGTCAATCCTATCTTCTAAGCTCAATTGATTATTTGTACATAAAACAGAGGAATGTTTACTAGATTTACAAAATATACATATCTGGTACACTTCACTTTTCTTGTCCTGACAGGACTCATTAATTAAAGCTGACGCCACCGTCGTTTTGTTGATTCAGCTTAACGTTGTATCTGTTATGTGGCTTGGTTTCCAAAACAGAATTGTTTGTATTTAAAAAAGTCCTCTCTCTAGCTATAAGCTGTGACGATAAAAAGTTGATCAACACATCGACTTCGCAACCAGTTGGATCTCTTTCTCTTTTGTTAAATTCCAAAAGTAGGTCCCGGGGTATTAATTTGGTTAAAATAGGAACCAATATACTTGAATAACTACCCTTTTTAACCGATAAGCTTTCTAAACTTCTTATATTTTTCTGAATATGATTAAAGAGGTTCCGAAAATCTCTCACGTCATCAGAATTTTTCAGTGGTTTCGTATTCAGTAATTTATCGATATGTGCATTAATTAGTATGTCTTTATTTCCAAATCTTTCTGTAAGTAACTCTACAGAAGTTTCATAATTTTCTTCGGAGAGATCAAAACCTTCTATAGTGTTATAGGCTGTTCCGCCCAAAAAGGATTTGAGATAATTAAATTTACTAATAGCATCGAGATTTTTATTTTTTTGTATGGCTGATGAAAAAGAATTCCAGAAAGTCAGCCAGTCACAACTTTCGCCGTAAAATTTCTGAATTGTGAGCTTTGGTAATTTAATGTTTTGATTTTCATTTTTACGGTTTTCGTTAGGGGTTTCATTTAATTGATCAGAATTTTTAGAAGTTCTTGACAATAGCAAAGCAGTTTAATATATTGATGCTTTGGTTGGCAATTTTTTTAAAATTAACGTCACACTAGAGCAACTCAACGGGCTATTGACGACGGTCCGGGATCAATCCCCTAAGGGAAAGAGTCGAGGATAACACCGCTTAATTTTGAACTACGGCCAGATGACGATTTGTTTAGGTTGGAATTTTTATTGGTTGTTCTCAGTTTTCCAAGAAATACGGTTTGATAATCAATATGGGGGCTTTGACAGCCAGACATCATCAAGGTGCTTTGAAGTCTTGTCATGCAGGCGTTATTTTGATCAGTGAAATAACAGGGACCCCCGCCAAACCGCTTTGACAATCTTGGTAATGGTAATGGTAATTTTAGTTAACGTCGTACTAGAGCAACACAACGGGGTATTGACGACGGTCCGGAATCAGTCCCTTAAGGGAAAGATTCGAGGACAACACCTCGTAATTTTGAACCACGGTCAGATGACGAAGCAACACCTGAGCTGGCACACCACTCTCCAAACTTCCACGCCAACCCAACGTGAGGACTTTCGGCCACGACAGATTTAAGGTGCACCAGCCGCCTCTACACCATACGTTTACAAACATCCATGCCCGGACCCGGATTCGAACCAGGAACCTTCCGATCTAGAGGCTAACACCTTAACCAGACAATCTTGGTAGGATATGGACGTCTGGTTCACTAGGTTACGCAACGGATTGTTTTCGGTTTAGTTCATTTTTTTTTACAGCGAGTTGTTTACGAATGGTCACATGGTAACCTAATTGTTAAACTAAACTCAATCCCGTCGATCCTTTCGAAACAAAGTTACGATTTGACACTTTTCTTCCCAGTTTGTCGCCGACCAACCGGTATAGTGGTTAAGGTGTTAGCCTCTAGATCGGAAGGTTCCTGGTTCGAATACGGGTCAGGGCATGGATGTTTGTAAACGTATGGTGTAGAGGCGGCTGGTGCACCTTAAATCTGTCGTGGCCGAAAGTCCTCACGTTGGGTTGGCGTGGAAGTTTGGAGAGTGGTGTGCCAGCTCAGGTGTTGCTTCGTCATCTGACCGTGGTTCAAAATTACGAGGTGTTGTCCTCGAATCTTTCCCTTAAGGGACTGATTCCGGACCGTCGTCAATAGCCCGTTGTGTTGCTCTAGTATGACGTTAACTAAAAATTACCATTACCAATTATTTCCCAGTTTGTCATATCTTGGTAATTGGTAATTTTTAGTTAACGTCGTACTAGAGCAACACAACGGGCTATTGACGACGGTCCGGGATCAGTCCCTTAAGGGAAAGATCCGAGGACAATACCTCGTAATTTTGGACCACGGTCAGATGACGAAGCAACACCTGAGCTGGCACCCCACTCTCCAAACTTCCACGCCAACTCAACGTGAGGACTTTCGACCACGACAGATTTAAGGTGCACCAGCCGCCTCTACACCATACGTTTACAAACATCCATGCCCGGACCCGGATTCGAACCAGGAACCTTCCGATCTAGAGGCTAACACCTTAACCACTATACCGGTTGGTCGGCTGTCATATCTTGGCGATATAACTTGGCAATGTAAATTAGTGACAAGTATATGGAAGGGTGAATGAAAGCTAAATTAACTACAGACAAATAATTGACGACTAGAATAAGAAAAGGAAATGGCACAAAAAGAAAATTTAATTCGGTATTTTATATTTACTACAAAGCTTCAATCGCCAAAGAATATAAACCAAATATTGTGTCCAAGATCGCTTTATAAACTTGTGACGTCATTGCAGGCTGATAGCCTCACTTTTCATGGCACATCGCAAAAATTTCCTTTTTTCTGTAAAACTAGGATTGGCAGTGGGTGTATCTGTCTTCGGCAAGGTTTATGTTCTGTGTGGTTAATATGTAATAAGGGCGGCACAAGGTTATATGTAGCGATTTAACCTTCTCAAATTAACAAATTGAAGTCAATTTCAAACATACCGTGTTTGTTTTCAAGCATAGTTTTGTAAGTATGCAATGTTTGTTTTCATACTTCTCATTTCGACGCGTATCGTCGCGGGCCGTTCTGGGAATTACTCTATTCGATAGTTTTATATATATATATATGTATTATACCTTTAATTGAATATATTTCATTTAAGTTTTGTGGTTTTGATTATCTTGCGTTTGGTTTTGAACAAAGCTTGTGCTTGTTTTTTTTCTAAAACACGAGCACAAACAAATCGTTCTGTACGTACAGTTGAAACCAGAAGTAAACCTTTGCTTGTGAATTCAAGGTTTCGCAATTTCAATAAACTCATTTTCACTGGTTTCTTAAAATATCAACGAGAAAGTTTTATCTTGTGTGCATGGAATAGATTTAGATAATCTCGTCTTGCTCTCGATTTGAAATTTACATTTTATTTGCTCTTAAAGTTGGTTTCTTGTGTGCATGGAATAGATTTAGAAAATCTCGTCAAACTTTTCGATTTAAAATTTTTAAAAGTTAAATACAATCTGTTAGCTTTAAAAAAAAAATCTTCATATTTTGTGAGTATATACATACATGACGATATTTACATTTTATTTGCTCTTAAAGATGGTTTCTTAGTGCATGCATGTTAAGCATGTTATCAAAGCATATAGTGTTACAAACCTTAAACATGGGCTTCCTCAACCCCTAAGTGCTTTAGTAATTTGCCCTTCTGATTTAACTTCACTTATTCTAGTACTTTCAAATTTAGTTTTTTCTCTTGTGCTGACTGATACAATTGGACATTTTATTTTTACATTGTGTTAATATCAAGTGATTTGCAGTTTCTCCAGGCTTAATCAAAATGAATGCAAAGTGAGATTTCAGATTTTTATTTTATAAAAGAATTTAGGTTATACTGTTGATTATTACCTATTTGTAACAAATAAAAATATAATCAATCTGAAAATTAATTGAAGGGATAGAAAAACAACAAATAATGTAATGTAGAAGGTAAAAAGTAATAGCTTTTGTTGCAAATGGATTTAATGGAATCCAATAATTTTCCCCTTTCAATACGAAGCTTGATCAATGAATTTAACCAATTTATCATCTATCAGCAGTGGTGGATTTATACTTCTGCCACCTAATGGCTACCAACAGCTTGCTGTCCCACCCACTTCCTGCTAAAGGTGAAAATTAACAGTCGCCACTCGTTTTGTGGTGACAAAATGTTTAAAAGTGTTGACTGAAAAAATTTGCTAGTGACCACTCTTCTTAAAAACATTAGTTCATATGGTCCAAACTCCAATTTTCGTTTTTTTTTCTTCTGAGGACTAAAAATTTTTGTTAATAAGAAAGAAAAAAGCTCGGGAACATTTTTGTGGAAAATAGTATTTGGAAATTTAGGGGGGAAAATGCATACGCTTTAGGGGGAGAAATGCAGAAAACGCAGAGTAATTTAGGGTAAGAAGGCTGAATGTGTGTTAGCACTTGCATGTGTACTTGACCTGGGGTATTTCCTAAGTGCTGATATTTCACGTGGTGAGAAAATCTATTTTGATGTTGTATATATATATATATATAAATATATAACTAGCCACTGCGTGGCTAGCCCGGCGTTACCCGTGGTGCAAGGTATTAAGCTGGTGTAAAATTTTCCCCAGATTTCAAATCCGTTGAAGATATATTAAATTAAAAAATTATTTATTTAAACAAAATCATATTTTTAGGTTTCACTCTAAACTGAAATTTTCCATAGTTTTCAAATCCGTTGAAATTTTTTCTCTATCTTTAACAGCCTAGGAGATAGAAAAAAGAACTTTGACCAGTTTAAAGATTTATCATCTGGCTGGGAAATCAATCACGTAAAATCAAAGCGGAAATGAAAAAAATAATTTTTTCAGCGTTTTACGGATGAAAAAAACTTGGCATAAGGTTCCCACAGTCCTTGAAGGTCCTTGAATTCTGTTTTCCTAACTAGGGGCCCTTGAAAATTACGAAACTTGGTAAAAAGTCCTTGAATTCTGTTTTCATAACTAGGGGCCCTTGAAAGTCCTTGAAAATTACGAAACTTGGTAAAAAGTCCTTGAAAGTACTTGATTTTTTTTTTTACTAGTACATAATTGCGTTGGAACTTGTGTCCAAACTAGTTTCCTTCATGGCAGGTGCTCAATTTGAGCATCATTCTGAAGTGTTACGTGTTTTGACACCACGTTTTATATATATGAACAACCATAATGGGTGATGTATACATGAACCACTTGATATGTATATATGAACACACAAGGTTATACACCATGTTTTATTGATGTGCCGTCCCATCGTTTTTTGCATAAACAATACAAATATGAAAGAGTTCCACCTCTTTGAACATTTCTTAAAATTGTCTCGGGGATTGATGAAGAAATACAAAGAAAATATTAAGGTTTTTGATGGGGGTCACTGTTTTTTTTTTCCATTTTTATATTATTAAAGAGATAATACAATTGACGTCGTATGTTCAAGAATGAAAACTTAACAGTTTAGGATACTTAGGAATTATCCGTTTTCGTAAAACGAAGAAGTTTCTTCAAGCACGCTCACAATTCGGGCTTTGCATAAAATTCGGACTACCTGAGGTATCAATCTGGTGTAAAATTTTCCGCAGATTTCAAATCCGTTAAAATGTTTGGTCTATTTTTAATGATCGCGAAGATAGAAAACCTCCAATAGACATATTTTTTTTTGTTTGTAATGAATATCTTCGTCAAATGTGGCCTAATTCGTATTGCGAAAGTATAAAAGTTACAGTTGAAAAATTATTTATTTACAGAAAAGCACATTTAAGCAGTCCTTGTAAAAATTTTCTACAGATTTCAAATCCGTTGAAATTTTTACTATCTTTAACAATCATGAAGATAGAAACTTGGATCAGAGAACAAAAAAGCAGTAACACCACAGTCAAAACTTTGGATTTGTTTTGTTTCTCAAACAAAATAAACCACGACAGCCATCTGCTGTAGTGTCTGGACGAGAGCATAACAAAAACGGAGATTGTGTCGTGTGTCGATCGAACCATGTGCAAGCTCCCATACTCTTCGTGCCACCAAAGAATTTATCGTACAATATTTTACCGCATTACCGAAATTGATATGTGTGCAAATAGCCTGATAGTTAGCATTGAGACGTGAAGCCCACTTTGCAAAAAAATTCATAAGTTCTGTGATAAAAGAAAATCCAAATTATAACCAAAATTGATGACAACCTTTCCTCTTTTCTTTGACTGTCAATAGTTTAAAGAAGAGTAAAAAAATTGGTGTTTTTAATATTTGTCACGTTTTTTTTTTTTAAATTGACAACTTTTGCACATGCTTTGTTTTGGGTCGCTTTAAAAAATTTTAGGTCCTTGAAAAAAAAATTTTTAGTTTTGAAAAGTTCTTGAATTTTTTTGGACAAAGGCGTGGGAACCGTGTGGCATGATTCCAAACCCTGACTGCAAGGTTGTATGAGTAATTTGCTCACACATTGCTGTAAGTGCCATAGATCGTCAGGATTTTGCGGCCGCGAAACAAACAAAGAAACGCCTCCTTTTATAATAGTAGAGATGGCTACCGAATGAAACAAAGTTCAGTGGCTACGACCACTTGCAAATTTTATTAATTTTCACCTATACTTCCTGCTTTTTGCAGTCGGCGCTTCCCAGTCATATATACATATTACAAGAACTTCAATGATAACATTGAAATTAAATACAGATAGTGAAACCCTAATATCAACAAAGAAATACCAAATCATTTTTAACTTAAAAAGTGAATTGGAAAATCCAAAAAATCAGTGTCGAAACAAACTTAAAAATTTCAACGTAGGGTAATATCATAGACATTATGACTTTACTAATTACCTCTCAAATTCACTGTGGCAAAACTCCTTTGTTAAATTTTAATGTGGCTCTTCTATTATTGAAACTTGTTTTTTTTTTTTGCTGCCAAATTTTTTTAAAACTCTTTAGTACTACTTTTGCTGTTGATTGTGATAAATATGAAACACAAATTTGTGGCGTACAATTGGCAATATCGAATGTAGCAATGATTAGTTACGCGTTCCTGTAATGGCTGTGGTCACTTCTTTAAACCTTTGTTGAAGCTTGGATTCAATTTGAATAACATCAGTTGAAGTCATAAAAGAACTTAATGTTTGAAATACAGAAGGAGAATAGTTTTGCATTTTGAATCTGGTTATCGTATGGTCTGTAAACTTGTTCTTGTGGCCGACTGATAGTTCCACCGATTCCATCACGTGGACTTTTGCCATGGCTTCTGGATTGTCACTATACCATTCGCTGGTGTTTGAAAGCTTTCGGTTCAGCAAAAAATTATCAGTTTAGCAAACCAAGCACATTTATAACCATGATTCATTTAATAGTGTTTATTTATTCAGTTATCTGTCCTTGAATGTGTAATAGCATCTTTCAAATGCAGAAATGGATGTCTTACTGGCATGTTGCTGCCTTTTTTGATTCATCAAGCGATAAAATAAAAAGATAATTTCTATCTTGTTAAAAAATTTTGTGGGACAAAAATAAACAAATTAAAATGATGAAAATTTTTGGACATAACTACATCTTGACACATAATACTGAAAATTTGTGTGGTTTTCTGAATTGTCCTTCACAATAAAATTTGTATTTAAAAAAATTGAAAAATCGCCGTTTTCAATTATTTTACTTTATTATTATTTTTTCTTAGCTAAGGAATAGAAACGTAATATCACAAAATTATACCAAACTTTTAGATAGAAGTGCTTTGTTAAGAATAATTTTTGAACCGTCTTTCCCGATTTTTAGAGGTAGGGGAGACTGGGGACACTTGATCCCTAGTGTTAAAAACAATAATAATAAAGAGTCAAGTCTTGTAAGCTTGTAACACTAATACAGTTATTCTTAGTCAACAAAACCAGCAACAAATGTTGCGATATGTTGACGATTCATCGGAAAGTGATAGCAACTACAGTGTTTACAATTCAACAGGAGCAGAATAACTTTATGAATTTTCTGATGAAAATAAAGACACCCAAGATGTATCTTTTAATGAGAATGATTTTGTAATTGTGAAATTTCCAGGGGAAGAAAATTAAATCACTTTGTTGGAAAAATCGAGAAAAAAAAAGATCAAGCGCCAATCAGTTTATCTATCCTGAAAAAGATGACAAAAACATTGTTGATAAAGAGGATTGTGTTAAAAAGTTGCCGAAACCTATGTTGATTGAAACACTTGGAACAGCAACTGTTTTGACATTGTTTGACTTTTCACGTTTTGAAAACATTCACTATTTTTTTTAATACAAATAACCTAGGCTTTTGTATTTGTCATAAATGTAGTACTTTTTCAAATGTTTCATTTGACATAAAAATGCAAATTCTATTTTTGTTTGCTTTGAATTGTTTAAATGTGTTTGTGTGAAGGATCACAAGTCTCCCCTTGTGGGGATCAATTGTCCCCATAATTGGGATGCTGCATTTTTTTCTCCTATTGTTGAAAAAAATTTATATAAAATTTCAAAATTCATTTATGAAAATGAAATAAATTTTATATCAAAGAATATAGTTGTGCAATTTATAGTGATTCAAATCATTTAAAAAATAATATTTTATTAAGATAAAAATTTAAAACTACAAAAAAGGATCAAATCTCCCCAGTCTCCCCTACTAGAGCAATTTGAAATTTGTATCAAATAGGCAAAATCTCTATTTTCGCTGATCTCTGAGAATGACCAGTGACGGAAAAACTATTCTGACATTTTCTAAAACCTTGTACTTATTTTAAAAAAAATAAGTTTTTTTTAATTTGTGTCACTAACTTATTGAAATATAGGGCTCAAATTGGCTACTATTAATGCTAAAAAAAAATCTACATTTGTGTGACTTTGAACTTTAAAATTTCAATAAAAAAAATACAATATACATTTTGGACATATAATATTTGGCAATTCCTCCATACTCTATATGATCTGTATACAAACTAATTTTCATTAAAATCGCGGTGATGTGTCAGCCACAGCCGATTTGCTCATTTTGTGTGGAATGACCCTTATGTGATACATTAATATCAATTATTGTTATTGTTGAAAATTGTTACTACGTTTTGCTTATCACATAACATTAAAAATCAAATTTTAAAATAAATGTTAGTTTTCCAACAAATATTTGTTGCATAAATGTGCTTCATGAACATAACAAAAAGTTTTAAATTCTTATTAAGAAAACTAGCAGAAATACCCGGCTTTGCTTGGTTTGAATTAGTTATATGTTGATTGTAAAGTCATCACACATCAATAATTTTTCATAAAAGAATGTTACTATCATTTAAGGGTACGGAAAGAAGTTAGTATCCATTTTAACTTCTTCATCGCTCCTACAATTTACTTCAGAAGCAAATATACATACATGTTGTATCAATCTATATAATCCATTTCATATTCGTCGCACTTCGCTGAATTTTTTTTTTCTTATGTGACTACTACAGAAGTTGATTTTGAGCTTTAGAGTGACTACGAATATTCCCATGTATTCATTTACAGCAAAAATGGCAAATTTTTGGCGGATAGTCTTGCATTTAGTTTTCCTATGAATATGTTTTACTTGTGCCATTCTTGCACCTAGTGTATGCGATATTTTCGAATTTCATCATCAATGTTAGAGGATGGTAAGTTAAATTGTTACTGCATTCGTGATTAATTTAGTTTGAAACAATTTTTCTTGAAAATTCCATTCAGCGGCATGTAGAATAACGAAGCTTGTGATAGAAATAAATGTCATCAGTGTAGACAAATGAAACTCAATCGATAATAATTTTTTATAAACATAGAAGATTGATTTTACAGCGCTTTTACAAAAAGAAAAGCACTGCATTAAACGAATGATTTCCATGTATCTAAGTTTGGTAAGAACAGCTTCAATAAGTAGAGTAAACAACTTCGACTTTCTGTCACTTAACACAAAAAAATTTCAATATTTAAAAATTACTAATTGTGATATTATTCCAATATCAACAAAGTCTTGTTTAAAATTCCCTTTTATTCCAACAGACATACAGATTTAAATTGAACCCTTATGGTATTCTTTAAAATTCATAAATTCGGTTTCTTAATGGAAAGCACATACTTATTTAGATTGATAGATGTAATTACTTGACTATGGAGTAAAGCTTTCAATAACACCCATGAAACACTAAAGGCAAATAAAAATTAATTTATTTTAATAGTCTTTCAATGACAAGCAATATCATAAATTTTAAATATAAGTATTTGAACTACAACGTATGACGACCCGTTTTAATTTAACTAGTAATAAATCGTACTTAAATTTTTTTTAAAAATTTACTTGTCATTTTAAAATAAGAAATTACACGCTTTAAAACTATTTCGATGAGTATATTTTATTTATTTTAAGATACAGCAATCTATAAACTACTACGTATTAAACCAGAGATTTCAAGAAAGTTGGTCGAAATATACATATACCTCCAAGGAATGGCCAATTCTAGTAATATTTTGCAGGAAATAAATAAACCATTAAAATCTAATTCCTGAATAATATTTTTGCAATAGGTAATTTACCGGAACACACAAAATCAAACAGAAACAAAATTCCAATTCTTGAAAAAAATGCAGAATTCTGAAAAAATATATCTGTTCTAACGTGTCAAATTTCAACTTCCTGAATATATTCTGAAATAAAACAAATCGGCAATAGACTTGAACAATATTGATAATGACAATAATGATTTATAAGTACAAGAACACGTATTTACAATACTTGTGAACGCTCAAATATGACCACACTATCTCGCTGTCAACTCAAATACCTAAATAAAGAATTCTAAATCAAATTAAAAAAATGAAACATTAATTCTGACGTTACCAGATACCGAAAAGCAAACTTACGCTTTTTTGATCAATGAGTTTTTCTTTTGGGCTTTCGTGTTCCATTTCAAAATGTAAGTTATGTAAAATTAAATGCTTTAAAAAATTATTTTGTCATTAATAAAACAGTTAAAACTATTATTTTCATTATAGGAAGAAGTAAAAAGTCGGTTCAAACATGAATATTATAATCTAATTTATTTGAAAAAAAATTGTTTTTCGATTAACATTGGCAAAGCAATCTGAGCTGCGTACAGCATTAGTTTTATACTCGATGTTATTTCTATGGCGATTTCGAATTGCTTTTGGCTTAGGCCTTGGGTCAATTTTTGGCATCCTAGAAGTCGAATTTTCCAAAATCCTCTCTTAGTGTACCCCTACGGTATAAGAATAATCAACCTTCAAAATTTCAGCTTCCTAGGACTTGCAGTTCTTGAGATACAGTGATGAGTGAGAGAGTCAGTGAGTGGTATTTGAATTTTATATAGAGATTCGTGATTCTTTTTTATCTCTTGATCTCGCACAGTTGCCATATCTTACAGCTAAAAGTGCACAAAATTGAGAAATGGAAATTAATTCCGAGCGAAAGCAACAGAAATTACCACTGCACGTGGTCAACCAACATACCGTTCGTTGAAAAATATCGTCTATCCCAAATATTCGGAAATCATTTATATTTCGTACTAGCAAAATACCCGACCTTACTCGGTTTGAATTGGTTTACTCTAGATTGAAGAGATAATCAAAATATATAATGACTTACGTTTTTTGTAGAATAAAAATTTATTTTAACACCTTTCGCCATCTTTATATTTTCTACAATTTACTTTGGACACAAATCCTACACATGCATATCCATTCATGTAATACATTTCGCATACATCGCACAATTGCTGTATGACAAAAGCTACAAAATGACGAAAGGTGATACTAAGGTTACTACTATAAAAGACGATTTTGAGGGAGATTTGGAATTCCCTTTGTTAAGTTCTTTTCATGTTCAACTCGATTAATTAAAATTACGATTTACGGCGAGTGCTGTCGCAATCATAGTCAACAAAACAATATTTTTTTTACTTGTGGCACACTCTTGCCTCCGGTATGCGACGTTGTGAACTTTTGCAATCTTCTCCTGTCATTATTACAACAAACTTTTTAATGTTGGAAAAAGTTCTAGTTTGGATTTTTAAACATTATTATTCTTTAAATAACGGCATTATTCTTTAAATAACGGCATTATTCTTTAAATAACGGCATTATTCTTTAAATAACGGCATTATTCTTTAAATAACGGCATTATTCTTTAAATAACGGCATTATTCTTTAAATAACGGCATTATTCTTTAAATAACGGCATTATTCTTTAAATAACGGCATTATTCTTTAAATAACGGCATTATTCTTTAAATAACGGCATTATTCTTTAAATAACGGCAATATTCTTTAAATAACGGCATTATTCTTTAAATAACGGCATTATTCTTTAAATAACGGCATTATTCTTTAAATAACGGCATTATTCTTTAAATAACGGCATTATTCTTTAAATAACGGCATTATTCTTTAAATAACGGCATTATTCTTTCAATAATGGCATAACTACACTTAAAATTTACTGAAAATTTATACTGACTTACCTAACATTTTTAAGTCTAATACTTTGTGGTGCTGTTGCGTGTGATAAGGAAAACACATTTATTAAAATAATAAATATTTAAAACAGAAAACAGTGAAAAAGAACAAAGTAAAAGATGTCGGGAAAAATTGTTCTAAAGGTATTAATTTGCGATTCATTTTTATCTCTTGATCTCGCACAGTTGCCAAAACTTGCAACTAAAAGTGCACAAAATTTAAAAATGCGAAATTAATTCAGAGCGAAAGAAACACTGCTCACTTGATCTTGTTCATTCTCGTTTTGTTGAAAAATATCGTCTGTCTCAAATATTCCGAAATCGTTTTCATTGCGCAAAGAACAAAAATAAGACTCGAAATAAATGAAGTATCAGAGCTGAAATTCCATTAAAAAATATAAGTTTTTGACGAATAATTACTTTTTCAGCAGTACTGGTAAAGCAATCGAAGTAATCGTAATATTCAATAGACATTCCAATTTTTCCAAAACTACCAAATTATGGTTGATTTAAGTATTCTTACTCGGGTGTTTTAGCATGAAACTCATCTAAATATAACAATAAAGAAATGTTTAATATTGCATTCACTAAACTAATAAATAATGTATAAAACAAAATACAATGCAATCAAATATCTGGAATACAATTCATGTGAGGCCTACACAAACACACAAACACAAAATCGAGCATAGAACAGAAAGACGGACAGACTTTCGCAACCAATTCCACTCGCTAAATGAAGATAAGTACTCACTGTATGTAAATTTCCATGAAAATATCTTAAACTGCATGGACGTGTATAGGGCACAACATACACAGACAGACAAACGGACACCAAACGAGAAAAAGGCGGATTCGGCATCAGAAGGGTCCAAAACGGATAGGAAACTTGAAATATTGAATATACAAACAAACACTCCATTCTTATTTATATAGATTATTATTTTTTGTTTATTTCACCATATTTACCAATATCGTTTACACATACTTTAGGAAAATTTTTGGAAGGCAATAATTTAAACAAATACCATTAAAAAATTCAAAAAATATCTTTAGATATTGTCTATTATAATTATATAAAAATATCTTTTCTAAAACTATTATAATTTTTCTTTTATAAACTGGCAGGCAAGCTGTCAAAAAATTTGCGTGCAAAATATAAGGCCAAATTAGATTAATGGGCCAAGTTGGAAGCTTGTAAGTGTGGCGTCTTGAAGCCTCTGCCCGCAACTCAACAGATCTGTTCACTCAGTTTTCCTTCCGCACGTCACCTTCTCGTGTGGGGGGCAAGCAGTTAGTTCCCTCCATACCACTTGGGTTTGCCATACAAGTTCGGACACCTTCCCAGGTGATTACCACGTCCTTCAATCTAATAATCAAAGACGAGCCAAAGAGCTCAATCAGCAGTCTCCATGGGATAGATCAAGGGAGCTGCTGAATCTCAGTAGGAAAGAAATCAGGATGGCTATTGGCCTCCTAACTGGCCACTGTACCCTGAATAGACACCTCAACATTATGGGTGTTTTAGATGACCCATTATGTAGAGGTTGTCGGATGGTAGAGGAGAGTTCTGTACACGTTCTATGCAAATGTGACCATTACTCTGCACAACGATTTGAATATCTGGGATACCACTGTATCGAACCCTGGAAACTGTCAAACATTCCAATCAGGTACATGCTGAAATTTATTTCGGCCATCGGTCTTTAGTGGATCAGTAGGGGTCTCAGTACAGTAGACTATTAATCTCAGTGCTGGCACTCTTCGGAGTCACCCATTTACAAGTCATAAATCATAAGATTACCACATCAGGAGGTGCTTAACTTCGATAATCCATCAGGCTGGATGCACAGCAACATCTTGATTTGGTTAAAAAAATTGATTTGACGACAAATGTAGCATATTCTACATATCTACTCTCTAGTACTATATGATTTACTTTGTTAATTCCTGTCATCTTTTAATCTTTCAAAAATTTACCCAGTTATGTTTTCTAATACATTAATGTTTTATGTTAATGTGGACCAAGACTAACTCGGATAACTGAAAAACTCGGTTAAAGCAAAAATTGTAAATAAAATAAATTGTGTAGGTTGGCGCCAAAAGTTATACAGATACACCACATGCAATTCATATTGTTACGATAATTAAAAAGCTCGTACTTAAAAAAGTCCTTGTGTTACTTTGGGGGTTTTCTGCAGCAATGTTTCACCATTTTTTTAAAGGATAATAGGATTGTTGGTGTTGCTGCTTCTTGTTCTGAACACTCAATAGCACTTTCAATAGCTTTGAGTCTATCTGTGGGAGATTTTCATCGTCACTGTCTCTCTTCTCATCATCACTAGATTCATTTTCCTTATTGACGATCATTTTATCTGTAATCTCTTGTTTGTCAGTGTTTATCCAGTAATGTATATCCTCTTCGTTGATGGGCTCTGACAGTGGCAGTTTCGTGACTACATCCAAAAGCTTGTTGCTTCATTGGACTTTCCGTGTTATTCTGTGTATCGATAATATAAGATTTTGATTTCTTATAAATGTCAGCTGGGAACGAATTCATCAAAAAACCATTTTTTGAACAAATTCGCATCCATCCAAGCTTTTTTCTTATTCTTGCAATACACTGGTAAACTTTGAATATGAACATTCTTAAATGCTCTAAGTTTTTTCGACTTGCCAATCAGCATTGTCTTTAGTTTTAAGTTTCCAAATGCATCCGAACATGCTAATATTGCAGGGTTCCCACGGTCCTTGAAAAGTCCTTGAATTTGTTTTTCCTAACTAGGGGCCCTTGAAAATTAGGAAACTTGGTGAAAAGTCCTTGAAAGTACTTGATTTTTTTTAACTAGTACATAATAGTGTAATTTCGTGTTGCATTGCTACTTGTCCAGACTAGTTTCCTCCAAAGCAGGTGTGCCATTTGAGCGTCATTCTGAATGAAACCGATGTTTCCCGCTTTGACACTACAAGATATACTAGTAATGTTATGTCTAGATCGTCCATTTTCCACAGTATTCTGTCCGTCTAAGTTGACACCTCTGGTCTACGTTAAGACAGCCATCTTGTTATGTCCGCCACATAATGACGTATCACGTTCGCTAGATAACAGCACTGCTTTCTTAGGAAACTGTAGCTTTAGCAGTCAGGATGTCATTGGAAACCTGTCACACATCTAAAAGATTTCTATTGTTGAAAATTTTCTGCAGATTTCAAATCCGTTGAAATTTTTCCTCTATCTTTAACGAGCACAAAGATAGAAACTCAGACTCGATAATAAAGAAGCCCTAACACCAGTCAAAACTTTTGATTTATTTTGTTACTCAAACAAAATAAACCATGACAGCCGTCTGTTGTAGGCAGTGGACGACAGGAAAATAGAGATTGTGTCATGTAGATCAAACCGTCTGTGTGCAAGCTCCCATACTCTTCTTCGTGCGACTAAAAGAATTTATCGCACGACCGAAATTGATATGTGTGCAAGTAGCCTGATAGCATTAAGTTGAGACAAAAAGCAAAACAAAAAAGAAAGTCCAAATTTTTACCAAAATTGATGATAAACTTTCTTTTCTTGGCTATCAGTAGTTTTAAAAAAAATTGTCTTTTTTTTTGTATTCACATTTTTTTTTTTAATTGACAACTTTTGTGTATGCCTTGTTTTAGGTCGTTATAAAAAATTTTAGGTCTTTGAAAAATTTGTTTTGGGTTTTGAAAAGTCTTTGAATTTTTTTTGGATAAAGGTGTGGGAACCATGTGTTACTCTTTCTTTATTTTTCTTGTACCCCGGAGCTGACCTTTCATCCTTCACAGCAAGAGTTTTTGAAGGCAACATTCTAAAGTTCATTCCTGTTTCATCACAGTTGTAAAGTTGCTCCATTTTCAGATTTTCTTTTGCAATGTAATTTTTAAAACTTTCTTTGAATTTAATCACAGGCACCGCATCACAATCAGTTGATAATATTTCTCTGGATATATTTAATTGCTGAATTCCATATCCAGCGATCCAACCATCCACTACTAGCAGTGAAATCTTCTCCAGCATAGAACATTTTATGAAAGTCCAATACTTTTGCTTGTAGCATGGGTCCTGATATTGGACTTCCCTTCTCTCTCAATTGTGTGAACCACAGGAATAATGATTCTGATGTTCTTTCGAATACACACTTTTTAGAGAGGTGCGTGATACAATGAAAATTAAGGGGGTTGTGTTGGATTTCTCGTTTTCCTGAGTATTTGTGGGATCAAGTTCAGAATTTTTTTCGGGAGTTTTAAAAATGGAAAATGTCCCCAAATAATATCCTAGAAATATTTGATGGCTCGGTTAAAGCGGAAACTCGGATAATCAGGATTTTACTGTATATATAAATTAAGAAATGAATCTCAACTAGAAACTACCCTGGATTTGCATCTTATGTCCTACATATTGAAACTTATACTGGCAAGAAAAGAAATAATTAAATATAAAAATCCAATTTAAATCGAATAAAACTGATTTTGATTAAAAATGTGATTTTTTTTCATACCCTGTTGGTGAGATATAATGAAATTTAAAATCTGTTCAGTATCTAGCAAATTCTAATAGGGACTTGGTCATCTGGTACTAGGATCTAGGAGAAAATGTTTATTTTATCTATGAGAAATATATTAATCTTCAATATAGAGTTAACCAATTCAAACTAAATAAGGTCGGGTATTTTGCTAGTAATTAAATAAAACATTAAGTAACTAAAAAACAAATATAGTTAATAAAACACACAGCTTGATTTAAAACATGTTTTCAATCATGAAATAAATCAAGTAATTTTTATTAAAACATTCGTTAATTTAAATAAAATTTTTTAATTTCATGTTTTGTTTAATAATGAAAATAAAATAACCGAACAAGATGCATGCTATTTCCAAATAAGTTGAGAGAACTTCGTTTGTACGAAGTTCACCCCAAAATGATTGAAAATCATCGCTTTTGATATGAAAATTAGTGAAGTAATTGAAAGCTTTTGTTAATATTGTCATGCTAATTAGAAAAACTCGTAACTCCACTGCTTATGTATAGCAGTTACAAGTTATGCTAAATAGTATGACAGTATATAATAAATATATAATGTAAAAAGAATTGAAATTTGTGTGTGTGTGGTTGAAAAAATTCTTAATATAGTGTTGGTGGAGATTCAGAAACCTCATTTATCTGGGGCAAAAAAAAATTCACATCACTGGTTATGGGTTAAACTCAAAATAATCTAAGCCGCTTGAGAACCAGATGGAAAAACATGTCTTCATGCTTGGCATTTGGAGCACTGTTCGATTTACTCTATCATGTGATTTACTTTGCTAATTCCTATGACAGTTCTTAATCTTTCAAAAATTTGCCCAGCTATGTTTCCTAATACATTAATGTTTTACATAAATATATCAATATTTAAATAAATCAAAACTATCTGGAAACTACACTGTAATTTGCATGCCTCATGTCCAACAAATTTTAACTTGTATGGGCAAGTTATTAATTAAAATAATAAAAATCCGATTTAAATAAAAAATGATTTACAAACCAAATAAATTCGATGTTTTTGATAAAAAAAAAGTTATGACCTCTCTCTTTTTTGCACCTTTATAAGTAAAATGGAAACAGATGCAATTTCAATGTAAATAGGCAGATATTTAGTGTAACACTCCATTCTAACTGTATATACCTACAGCAAATGAATTCCATTACTAGTTTCTAAAACCACATATCTGAGCAGCTGCAAAAAGCTACGTTATAATTTGTTCACAACACTAATAGAACTAATTCTTTATAAATGTTGCTTAAAAATTATCCAAGTTTTGTCAAAAAGTTAAGCTAAGTTTCTTAAAATGATTGTTGAATGTGATAATTCAAAATAAAATGATGTAAATGAAAATCATTTTTATGTGTTTAGATTTGAGCACCTGACATTAACTGAACTGAAACATGCCTGCTGTACGAGGAGAAGGCATGCGTGGCCTTGCTGTGTTCATTTCAGATATTAGAAACTGTAAGTCTTTTTAAACTATTTAAAATAATACTTTTAAGAGATTGTACTGAGACTTGCATATCTGTCTACTGTTGTATAATTCTGGAGTTCTGTGGGTTGATATTCTACTTTAGAAAATGTTAAGGTTACAGATTGAAATTTTTTTGTACCATTTAAGAGTCGACTAAATGAATTGAATAGGATTCTAGATAAGAATCGACTAAAAGATTAGCTGATCCATTTCTGCACATGCAATTGGTAGTTTCTACTACCAAATTTGGTTTAATTAGTGTTCATGTAGCAAAAATAATCAAAGCAACAAATTAAACTTAAAATGAATCTTCTTGAGACTATACCACCCAAAATTAGATTTTAGAATGATTCAAGTTGACACATTAAAATGGATGGTTTTGTCACTCCCTCTCCTGAATTTTCAAAACATTGTCATCAATCTATTGTATGGCAACCATATAATAACTGTCTAATTTTGTAAGTATTACCTTCACAATCTAAAGAGAAGTCTGATGATTCATCATTTGTTATTTTTTTAATATAATTTTTTTTTCAAGGTTAGACTGCAATTTTTCATGTTTTTTTAAAGTAAAAGCAACAAAAAAAAAGAATACTTCATCTTATGCTAGTGTTGCAGTTTTGCAACATCTTTCAAAATGTACTTTTACCAAAATAAAAATAAACATACAGCTGATCAACATTTTCAACTGTTAAATTCTTATCAATATTTTTTGTCCTGTGAGGACCTGGAGAAAATTTACAAAACTAAGTTGTTCAGAAAAGTAATGTATTTGAGTGCCAGTATTTTTTTATTCATTACATTTAATCTGTGAATTTTACTAAAAGAACTTAAAAAATATATGCAATATGAATTAGAAGTTTTTTGGAATTAACTTTGAAAATACAATGTCATTTATGTAATGGGTTAAGCTAAGGAGTAATTATTATCATCGCAAAATAGCATTCCTTTCCCACATTACTTCACTTTTGTATATATAAACTACTAGCCACTGCGTAGCTAGCCCGGCGTTGCCCGTGCCCGTTTTCCAAACTACGCCGTGATGTAAGGTATTAATATGGGGTAAAATTTTCAGCAGATTTCAAATCCGTTGAAATTTTTACTATATCATAAACGGTCTAAGATATATAAAAAAGAACCAAGTAACTCCAGTTAAAAGATTTTTTGTTTTTTTTTATTGTCTACTGGAAAATCATTCCCCCGTGCAAAATCAAAATGGAAATGAAAAAAATAAATTTAGAATCTGATCTTTTATGCTGTTGCATTCAATAATAATTAAATTTCATTAAATTCATTTTAAAATTTTCTAGATTGAATTTTAAAATTCGTCGCAACCCAAAAATTGCAAAATATTTACTACTAATTCGCATTATTTTTGTGCCAAATTCAATTACTGTAGGTGCCATAAATTCGTCAGGACTTTGCGGGCAGAGGGAAAACAGACAAACACTTCCTTTTATAAGTATAGATTTGATATACTTTTTTTGGTGATTGCCCTTTCAAGGCCTACTGCATTTCCTTTCACATAGCAAATGATGATTTCAGATTTAAGGTATCTAATATTTTCCCTTTCATGTTCAAAAACCACTGGTAATTGCTCTATACTGTTAGCTCTTGCACAAATACTGTTTTTTCAATTTCTTTTGATGCATTCTTATTTAAAATGTGTTGTAAATTTAAGTTAAGAGATTTATTGATATGTATTAATCTTTTTATATATTTTTAGGTAAAAGTAAGGAAGCAGAGATAAAAAGAATCAATAAAGAATTGGCTAATATCAGATCTAAGTTCAAAGGTATGTTTCTGACTTAAGAGTATTTCTGCAAAATGCTGAATTCGTATTAACATGTCCTTGAAATAGATTTTTGTTCAGATCGGAACTACTATGGAAATGACAGTTATATGGTCTTAAACCATTTGGATAGGTACTTAATTACACACTATTGTCTTCTGCATATCACAAAGGTGTAGCATATCTTAAAAGCAAAATAAGAAAAAGGAACAAAACAGCGGAAATAATTCATAAATACAAGACTAAAAAATTTTATGGACTGCAATCGGTTTCAGTGGCTTCCAGTTGTGAAAAAAATTTTTGTTCCTTTTTACTTTTAAATAGTTTATCAGCAACTTTATTACATGTAATACCACTTTGAATTAGAATGTATTCTTAAGGTAATCGTTTTACCATTGGATGTTAAAAACTAACTACAACTCTCAAGTCTGTTGTTTTCAATGGTTAAATCACCTGAATAGATGAGTCGGAAAGAACTTGTACCATAAGAAAGAAAACAAAAATGGATCCAACACAATGTTAATATTACACTGGTATAATACAAAGCTTAATTTGTCAGTTTTTAATTCATTTACATTAAATAGGTATAATTAATGCCTTTTCACATTGTCAGATTTTCACTCTTGATATTTTTTTCTTTTAAGTCTATTTATGAAAATAAAATACATAAAAAATATTAACTCATGTAGTGTTTCAACAAACAATAATTTGAACAGAAATATTTTAAGTGCAATCAGAATTAAAGTTAAAGGCTTTTGTGTTATTTTGCTAGAGAAATTTAGTAAATGCTCTTTATGAGTTTTGAATAAATGACATTTTTAATTTGATTAAAATTTATTATCACGTTATTAATTTATTTATTAAGCATGACACGTTTAATTTTTTTTGTATAAGATTTACAGTGTATGTTCCACAAACACTCATAAGACCTCTAGTCTTGTATAAATTCAAGAGTTTGTTCGTTATTCATGAATAACACTAAAAAAATCCTCAAACACAACTTCCATTCACCAAAACGCTACGAATTGAAAGTTGAAACGCAGAGAAATCCAAGGCTGTTGGAACTTGTGCTATGAAGTACTGCTACTTCTGACTCATCTTGGGCATGCTTTGATGCGTCCTTTGCGTCGAGGCATGCGCTTAGCGCAAACGAAAACGCACAAGTGACAATGTACCAGTAAACATGATATTGCCTTAATTTTGATTATTTTGTCTTATTTTGAATCTCAATTTCAAGAAATTATGATATTTTTTTTGGATGAGTACAGAATGGAATTTTTAGTTGAAGCAATCAGTCTAAATAAATTCTCACTTTCATATCTTTAAAATATTTGAGGCTATCATGAAATATATTTTTCATTAAAAGTTTATTTAAATAGAAATTATATTGAAGTTATTTTTTTGTATTAAGATACTTTTTTCTCGAGGTAAAGCTGCATTGAAAAAATATTACTGTAACAATATGAATATTTATTGGATAACTCTTCAATTATGTTGTGAGAAGAGTTCTTTAAATGATAAAGTGCACAAGAAGCAACAAAACAAAATATATATTTATGTGTATTTACATACATTGTTGTCCAGTCTTCAGCAAGTCGACATTTTAGTCACATGGTTTGTACAAGTTATTACATTTTGGTTCATGTCAAAAAGAAGCAATGTATGTGCATATCCACAATCGGCATGGTTTCTCACTCTTAGTGAGCAAAGCCAGAAGCAAAAGCAATAATTATAAATTGGTAAAGAGGCTCAATGGATTGCTCACTGTGCTAGCAACGTGCAAAATCTTTGCACTTGAACTGCTGTTTTACTTCTTCGGTCCATTAGATTTTTTTTAGAACCTTTCAGATAATCCTGTATAAGTGATTTTTTTTTAATGCATTTTTTTAATAATGTCGGTAAAAGTTAATTATGCCTAGGAAGGTCCCAAGGTCATGAATAGTTGTTAGAAGTTGGCAATTCATAATATCTTTGTTTGTTAGAGGACAAGAGCCTTGAGGAGTAATTAAGTATCTTAAATATTCTATTTTGTTTACTCCTATTACAGATTTGGAAATATTAATGCACGAAGTCCAGTTATTTAATCTTTCAAAAACTAATTTATGGTGATTTTCATGTTCTTCGCTAGTTGATGCTATGAGAATATCATCTAAGTAAAAAATAATAACATTTAATCCTGAAAACACTTCATTTATGAATCTTTGGAAGATAGCTGGTGCATTTTTCAAACCAACTCATGACATTAAATTCATATAATCCAAATGATGTAATAATCGCTGTTTTACATTTATCCTCTTCGGCAACAGGTATTTCATAGTATGCCTTAAGGAGATCTATTTTTGAAAATATTTTTTTCCTTTTAAGATGAAATGAAAATTGGCTATTCGTGGGATCGGGTATCAATCTGGAATTTGTGCATTCAGTCTTAGATAGTCGCCACATGGTCGTACGGTTTTGGATTATTCTTCATCGAGGTGGTTCAGTGATTTTAAGATGCATGGGCAATAAATAATTTGAGCAGGAACAGGTTTAATATTCTAGTATTTAATGAGTACTATAATTACATATTTACAAACGAACAATTAGGTAAAGGTAAGGGGACATCCCCTAAATTCAGCATGAAGCTGATCGTTATCCAATCAATCATACAATTTCTGAAACTCAAATCATTCTGAAGATTTCAGATAAAAGAGACAACAAGCAGCGCCATATGTGCGTTTTAATTGGTTGCTCATGTTTCACAACATACGGTGCCATCCTTTTTATTTACTAGATGTAGAGGACTAGCCCATTGGGACTTGGATGGTCGAATTATATTGTTGTCCAGCATAATTTGGAATTCTTGTTTGGCCAACCAATTTTTCTTGCCCCGGAAACTTGGAAAATTTTATTGGACATGTCTTTGAGTAAACAGGCTGAACCTCTGTACTTGTATAATGTTGGACATTATGTTTGATGATTTTGGTTACTATTGTAGGTTTTGTGATGTCTACATAAAGCGATAATAATTCAGAATATCTTGATATCTTGTTTAAAATACTGATGTTAGCATCATTTTGAATAGCCATAATTTCCCCATTTACTAAGAGGTTAGTTACGCTGTCAATTAATTTTCTTTTATGTACGTCAATCAATAAGTTAAATTTGTAAGGAAAATCTGCTCCTAAAATTCCTTTACCAATTTTGGCAACAATAGAAGGCTAATTCATGTCGAAATCTTAAATCGAGAACATTTTGATACAAAACTTTTCAATTTCTGAACAATTTGCTGCATACAGTTTGCAATCCATGAATTGTTTGTCTTGAGATGTAGCTGGAATAATACTTGTATTAGCACCACTATCTACCAAGAAACGCTCTTTTGAGTTTTTATCCTAAACAAATAATCGAAATTTGCGACAATCTACATAAGTTGGAGCAGGAGAGCTTGCTGCAAAATCAACTGCTGCGTGAAGTTTTCCGATATATCAGATTGATTGGTTTTCCAACTGCATGGTTGTGTGCACTTCTCAGGAAAGCATTTCCATCCTAAACCATAGTGGAAGTAACAATATTTTCCTTGCTGGTTAAATTTTTATCCTGATTTACTTCGATTTCTTTTTCACCTATTGGAATTTCGAAATCGAGGTCTGGATATGAGATTCACAGTTAACTGTTCAATTTGTTGTTCAAGTCTTTTAACACTTTGCCAACAATTCTGCATTTGCTTTCTCAGCTGTGTTTACAGTGCAAATATCAGTTCGCGGATTCATATCACTTATTTTATCGTCCATTAATGCTAATTTTGAAATTTCTTCACTAATGAGAAGAATATTTTTCATTGAATCTGGTAATTTCTCGAGCCAAAGAGTTTTGATTAGATTGTCCTAAACGTCAGAAGTAGCAATGGATTTGAGTTTCTGAAGAAGTTGACTAGGCTTCATATTTCCTAACTATTCCTGTGATTAATCTTTTAATTCGTACACTTTCACTTTCTTTAAACAAGTTCAATAGCCTTGCTTTGGAATCTGTTTACTTGGTACTAAAAACACCAGTAACAATATCCCATATGTTTTCTACATATTTAGGTTCCAATTGTGAAACCACATGGCTAACTGGAATTGTTGTAGAAGAAACAAAATTTATTTTAAGTTGTGCTTCCAATTGATGGAACCATATTTCTGGTCTGTCAATCCAAAAAGGAGGTATATTTGCACTCATCTTGTGTAGTTCTGGAATTTCAGCTAGCCGACCAACCAGTCTAGTGGTTAAGGTGTTAGCCTCTGGATCGGAAGGTTCCTGGTTCGAATCCAGTGTTAGGGCATGGATGTAAAATTTTACTGTTCTTTGTTAGGGGTAATGATGGACGCCCATTGTGTGCTCCTTCACAAGTGGCCATCACTTCTGGCCTTGTAGTGGCAAAATGATTACAAATCAACAAGGCTCACCGTTGGATAAAAAAAAGGGATTTTAGCTTTAGAATCCTCTTTATCGTCACTAGCCATTTTTAGTTGAATAAGTGGGTCACCACTTTTGTAGTTGGCTGGATCTCTGAAATTATATATAACTAACCACTGCGTGGCTAGCCTGTGGTGTTTGGTTTTTATCTGGTGTAAAATTTTCCGCAGATTTCAAATCCTTTGAAATTTTTAATTCGTCTTTAATGATTCCGATTTTACAGAAAAAGAACTTAACAATCCCAGTCAAAAAGGTTTTTATTTCTTTGCACTCCTTTGCTAGAATGAAAATCTGTTTGCATTTTCTGCCCTTCGCGTTAAAATAAAAATAAAATCTATTTATTTTTGGAAAGCGAAAGTTTACGTGACGTCACTATCTCTTGCGAAAATATGAAAGATTTAAAGTAAATCAAACTAATAATCCGCAAATTTCAAGTCCGTTAAATTTTTTATTCTACCTTTAACGATTGCTGAGATGGAAAAAAAAGCACTCAAGAACGCCAGTGATAAATTGAGTAATATTTTGCTTTACTGGAATCAGTTCCGCAGGAAATCAAAATGAATGAATCTCAAAACAAATGAAAGTCATTAAAATGTGTTCTCTCCCTGGAGATGAAAAAAATTCGCATGGTTCCAAAGGCTGACGTCAAGGTGACATTATAGGGCAAAAAGTCTAAATTTTGATGTTTCTTCATTCCTTGGAATTGCCGCGGTAGAATGAAGAATGGTGAAAACTAGCAAGTTCATTTAAAATGTTCTAGATTGAATTTTTAAATTTGCTTTAACCCTAAAATTGCAAAAAATTCACACTACGTGTGTGCCATATATTTGTCAGGACTTCGCAGGCAAGAAACAGACACTTCCTTTTATAATAGTAGAGGTATAATTATCTGATATAATTCCTTGTAAGTGTAAGCATCATAATAACATGGACAATCTGCTTCTTAGATCAAACAATTATTTTTTCATTGTACTTACAAAATAATTTTTTAGTTAAAATAATATTTTTGCTTTGCCATTTATAGAAAACTAGCAAATGTGACAACGATCAAGAACATAAAAATCGTCGAAATTAAAAAGTGAAAAATATAAAATAATTAATACGAGAGAGTATGGGAAAATTTCTGAATATAACATCCTAACACTATCAATAAACAGAATTTAATTTTTTTCTTACTTTTGAATTAAGAATTCTATGTGCTTTAAATAACATCTACTCTTTGGATGACATATTTTTGCAATTAGTCTAGTCGATTTTTCACCATTTCTATAACATTAACAGGTAGACGGACTGCAATTTTTCTATTCCCTATCTTCATGTTTGGCACCGACTCACTGGAGCTTTAGGTGCAGGCCAGTGTCATACACATTTATAACAACTGACAACGGTTTCAAGAGTGCACTCTGATGCCATGTGGTAACATACAGAATGATGCTTGATTATCAGGCTTGCATGTCCCATTGAAATGAAGTCTGCATAGTAACATGATTGAAGCAACCATCTTTACAGGATGGTGCAGGAGAAACAGTTTTCATATATACCGCATTCCTTTGATCCCTTTGACTACCACTTTCAATTCAAATGACTGCAATTTTCCTGTCAAAGTAGGCTTCACAATGACGTTAAGCAAAACTCAGGGGCAGTCTTTGAAAGTTGCTGATGAGTGGCCAGTTGTACATAGCCTGTTCATATGCAAGCTCTCCTGACAGCCTCTGATTCTACAGCCATGAGGGGCAAATAAAAAACGCAGTTTACAAGGAAGTTTTATAAAAAATATCTTAAGCCAAATTACAATGCTTATTTAAAATATATGTTGCTAGTTATTTTCCTTTACCTTGTAAATATCGAACAAGTTCATTACTATTTCTTAGTACAGAAAAACAATTTTCTGTAATGATCTTAGATTACTCCATTGCAAAGCACAGTTATTTAGCTAGTTTTTATTAAAGTGAAAACAAAATAACTCTAAACAAACATTCCTGAAAGTATAAGATTCCTTAAGGTCTTTGAAAATGAGTTTAGATTCCTGAAACATTAAATTGGAGGTTGGCATCTGTTTTACTCTGAACTTAAAATTAAGCAAATAGGATTACCTGTTTCCTGGTGCAGGTAAAATGAGAGAATTTAGAATTTATATTAGGCAATTTATTTTTTAAAATTAAGTCACGAGCAGGTCCAACTTTTCTTAAATTTCTGAATGCTGCATCAATGATAGCCAGGTACAATATGTTAAATAATAGTATTTTATTAGAATTAATGCTGAATGTGATGTTTTGAGCTGTGAAATGAAATGAAATGAAATTAACTATTCTCTGAACTCTGACTTAAAATAAACTACTATGCTTAAAAGTTGTATTATATGTGGTTTTTATTTTTAACACTGTATGATAAAAACAATAGCAGATACAGTGTATTTTAAAGACTAATATTTGTTTATTGATATGCAGGTGATAGAGCATTGGATGGATATCAGAAAAAGAAATATGTCTGCAAACTTCTGTTCATATTCTTGTTAGGACATGATATTGATTTTGGACACATGGAAGCTGTTAATCTTCTAAGTTCCAATAAATATTCAGAGAAACAGATTGTGAGTATATTGAGTATTTTTAATAAAGAATGTATTGTGTTTTCACTTTAATTGATATTGTATAAAAAAAGATGGAATATATTAATGTTTTGCATTGATAAATGTAAATTATTAAACCATGCACTTTTTATTTATTGAATAATTATATTTATTCAATTCATCAATTTTTTGTTTGGTTGATATTGATTTTGTTATTTTAGGGATATTTGTTCATATCTGTATTGATGAATGCTAATAATGAACTGATGCGTTTGATTATTCAATCCATTAAGAATGATCTTTCATCTCGTAATCCCATTCATGTAAACCTAGCTTTGCAGTGCATTGCCAACATTGGGAGCCGAGAAATGGCCGAGACGTTTGGATCAGAGATTCCTAAACTTCTTGTTTCAGGGTTTGTATTATTTTTTCACATTCTGCTATATTCAACAAAGCTGGCATTTTGTCTTTGCTACTATAGTCTTATTGATGTTTCATAATTCATGTTGCACTTCAAGTCATGGGTCCTAGTTTAATTAGCTCTTTATGTAGGAAGTAATGACTTGAGTGACAAGCAAAGCTACTGGGGAACTTTAACTACTACAAAACTAATTCACAATATAGTATATATATAGCAGTGTAAAATATATCCATCACAAAGTACTTTTAGGTTTGCTGGTGTTACTGTCTTTCGCTGCATTACCCTACCACAGTGCATGTTGTAGATTTGTTGATGCAGTAGACATGTTCTTACGACCCTGTGGGGACTTTGCTCCAGGGACCATATCAAATGGTTATCGAACATTCCTCTTCTGTTCTTTTTTAGGTGGGAAAGGAAATGCCGATTTTCACCATATGATTTTTATTATTTCAATGGGAAAAATCTGTCACGTAAGAAACTCCTTAATGAATAAGTTACAAATAATTTATGAACTGTAATGTAAAAAATATAAAAATTGAATAACTTAATTTAGTCCTGGTGTTTGTGTTTCAATGAGATATCTTGTCATTACTAAACCTGACCAGATCTCGATAGTTGATCACATTATGAAAAGCTGATCATATCCTGATCTCGTCACAATTGGCAATATTTTAAGCACAAGATATCTCATCGAAAACACTTGGAGGTTTAAACGTTGAAATAACAAGTTAATATAATGCAACACTTGCAGAGTTATGAATTGAAGCAAAGGTTGTACATAGTACTTCTAAATTTTCTTTAAAAATTGGGTATTCAAAAACACCATTTTGTAATTCAGTACAAAGTCCCAAATCCAGACATTTTGCTAACCAGCATATTTTCCTTGCCTTTTTCATCTTTCCAATAATATTTAAAGAACAAGGCATTGAACATGGACCATATTGATGAAACAACGCAAAATAACAGGTATGTTCAGAGTAAATACCACACAGAAAAATTAGATTTGTAATTAAAATTTGCATTGTATTAAAGTTTTTTTTACCTTTTTTTTAAAATTTCTTTTTATGTATCTGCTATTTTAGTATTACAAACATGTTCTTGATGTAAATATTGGCGGATAAATTTGCAGGGAGGTTAGATTAGGGTTTTTTGACAGAAACTGGGAGCAAATAATCCGGAATGTCCTAGGGGTCCGCAGGATTCCAAATTCTGGACTTGGTACTATAGTAGATACCGTGAAATGCTTGTCACCATTTTCTTGACTTTTAAAAGGTTTCAAAGAATTTCAATTACTTTTATGGCAGGAGGAGGCTTGGAAACTTAACCAATTTCTTCAAATGAAGAATTAACCATTTCACTGTTATTGTTCAATAAACTACTTATGAGAACCTCCTTGGACGCTTCTGTGCTTTCAAGATTCTCATCAACTGCCACATTGTCCTTAAAAGCAAATTTTTTCCACCCTTCTATCTGAATTGAAGTTTCACCCTTGTCAATATTGGTAAGCTTATGATTGGCCTGTATTGCTGGTCTGTTCTTACGACCATGAAACACAAGAACCTTCTGAGTCATTCCACATGAAATGAGCAAAAATCGGGGGAAACCGGTGGCCGTATGGTAATGGCTTTTTATGAAATTAGGTTCAGGAGTTTAGTTTATGCATAAGTAACAATATCCAAATAATGTAGGTTCAAAATGAAATATTTTGGAAGTTTGAGTCATTTTAAGGACTAATAACTTTGAAGAGCAGTTGTGAGATCGCTTAATGTATGTTTGAAGTTCTGTTTCTCAACAACTACTTAACGTAGACAAACATGTTTTACATCTTTACAATCTGTACAAATTTTTTTTTTCACTTTTGTAACAAATTTAGTTGCAAAAAATGGAAAATTGTCATTTTTGACGGAATTAAAAACATTTCTATGGGCTAAAGAAATTTTACGACATACTTTAAATTCATGCCAGTTGCAGTGCTAGGTATGATGATATTACTGATAGATAGTGCCATAGATTTGTCAGGATTTTGCATGCCGAAAACAAACGCTTTCTTTTATAATAGAGATAAAAAATAGCATTACAGCTATAGGAGAGCTGCTGGGACCTTAATTGGTCATTTTATTACTGCAAGTTGTAAAATTGAGTCCTATTGTTACTATCATCAGTTCCTAGGCAAAGACAATTTATTTTCTCAAATTATCATTCCACTGTGAAGTCAACCATTTTATTGTATTTTATGGTAAAGAGCAGTAGCATTGTAGTTATTGTTATCAGCTTTTGTACATGTATGTTTCTTGTTCTCTTGTAACATTTATTTTGCAATCCTGTCGTCTTAACTACATTAATGCATATTGAATTAAATTCACACACAATAGTTAATGCATGTTTTAAGTGTAGGCGAAAGTGATTAAAACTATATCAAAATGACTTTTTTTTTTGCAGTGAAACTATTGATTTAGTAAAGCAAAGTGCTGCACTTTGTTTGCTTCGACTTCTTCGCACCATGCCTGAGATAATACCAAGTGGAGAGTGGACCACTCGTATAATTCACCTCCTGCATGATCAACACATGGTAGGATATTAAAAATTTTATGCTTTACTAATATTAAAATTTGGTATGGAAATTGTATTTAAGTTGAGTTTTCTTAAGAGAAACACTATTGCCTCATTTTTTTTGCTGAATTATTCCTATTTACAAAAATAAGAAATATGCTATCAATGATGAAAGCTGAGACTAAGCTGTGCACAAACTACTGTCTCAGTTAAGATCCACAGAATATGTTTTGTACATTAGATTTATCTAAGTAATTTTCAACTGCTTTGCTCACCTTCCTTCCTCATCGTAAATTGAAGAAAGTAAGACGTCTGTTTATTTTAATAATCTTAAATATATTTTAATGTTGGTAGCCTTAAAATTTATTTTAATGTCAGTTTATTATATATGTATTCCAGTACACTTTTGGAATTCTTTATCATGTTGTAAACATTCCTTGGCACTTGACGTTTTTTAAATCCATAGAAAGCTTGGGGCCTTTGTGAATCAGTATGTGTGCCTACTGGTCTAGCAACTTTCAAGTTGTAGGCGGCACAGGTTCAACCTCTGCCGGTGAATTCCTCCCTCTTTATTTCTCTCTTCTGTGTCAGTAAAGCTTTCATTGTTAGTTTGTCTATTACTTGATATTGTTTGTCTTGTGTTTGGTAGAGCATGGCCATATATCACCTTTCATTGGATATCTGGACTTCCCTTAATTGGAAATGAACTGGTGAATGCTGCAGCCAGAAATGGACTGACTATTAAATATAGACGTTCATATGATCTCCAACAAGCTGTCCAAGACACTGGAACAAATGGCGAATTAATTGACCAATCAATTAAATAGAGCAACCAACCAACTTTTGTTAGCTTGTAACTGTTTTAAATGAATCAACAAAAGAAAATCGCTAACCATGCAATGAAAAATTGTAAACATCTCATAAAAAGATATATGGAGGAAAAACTTGAGGAAAAATAACCAATTTATTTATGTTATCATTCATATTTATAATTAAAAATATTAAAATGAAAAATGCAGAACTATAAAAGTAATAAAATTTACATCGTGAAGCATGTGCTTGTTTAAAATGTTAATTTGACAAATTATGTATGTAACAGTGCCCCATTTCATTCTGTAACACTACATCTGACATAACTTGTAACAAAAATTTTTTATGACTAATGTGAATTTAGATCATTCATTTTAATACAACAGAACCTAAACAAAACACAATTAGCTTAACTACTAAAATATTGATTATAAAATAATCACTGTTCATGAAAAAAAAAGAATTTAATTACAAACACAAAATTTTACTTTTACATGCAAAAATAGATTTGCTTTCAGAAATGGAACTTGATGCAATTTTTTCCAAAACACATGGACTTTTGAAAAACAAGATGGCTGACAAAATTGTTAACAAATTGGAGTTAATTTTGCTACCACTTATAAATGAAATTTACTGTAACACTACCCCATGTATAACTCCCCCTTATTCGCCCTACTTCTACCTCATGTTTGAATAGAACATATTTATACCCACAGGCATCTTGTTTGGAAAGACTTCCTTTGTGCAGCACATGTGTGGTATCTTTTACTATTTGCCATATTTTAATTGATTATCCTCTTTTTAATCTTCAATATTTTTTAATAAATCAATTTTGAACTTAAGAGATTCAATTGGGAGAATCTTCACCCGAATTAAAAAAAAATTACATGCTATACAATTTTCTAATTTTATCTAGTGTTTTATCCTTCCCCTCACCTTTTATACTCGTCGTTTCATAATTTTTTCAGTTCACTAGTTATAGAGCAGACTTGATTGTCTTGAGCAGATTGTCTTGTTTTTCATGTGTTTATGAATTTGAATATTTTTCTCATTTTCGCACTTTTCATGCTTTTAAATTTACCTTTTATCATTGTTTAGATTATTAATTTTAAAATATTTTATGCATCTTTTATTGGGTTATATTATGTTTTGTGTTTGGCACAGCTTGTCAGCTTTTGAACCTTTTACTACAAAACCCAAACTATCTAATTTTTGTTCCATTGATTTCACTGTTCCTCATATTTTAATTGTTTTTCCTGTTTTTGATCAATGTCATAAATTTCCTGTTGACTTTTGTTTGCTAGTATGCCTTAAATATTGTTTTTGTAAATTTGAAACTATTCAATTTTCTTATTTTTCCAATCAAATTTGGAGTTACTAAACTATCTTAATTCTTTTTAAGGGTGTGGTAACTTCTGTAGTAAGCTTAATTGATGCATTCGTGAAGAAAAACCCAGAGGAGTATAAAGGTTGCGTTTCTCTTGCAGTCTCTAGACTCAGTCGAGTAAGTTCAGAGTTTTAGCTTGTAGCAAATCATTATTTTTAACTGCCTTAAATCGTTAACTTATTACCTTAACTAAACTTTACATTTGCAGTATCTACAAAAATTGGAATTTAAATGTGACTCAATGATTGACCTCTATCAGTACCCGTGCAGCATTCTTGTTACTGATATTGAAAACATTAAAAAGAAAAACCATATTTTTAAGAACAGTAATAAGTTATTAAAAAAGCAAGAAACAATGCAAACTGAAGGGACTGCACTGGACCGCGACTTAAATCAAGCAACATTAATTCTTACAATTTACCATCCTTAAAAAAAAAAAAGGAAGAAATAAAAGAACCAATTAAATCTAAGGAAGATCAGTAACGTTATATATTCATGCACTGTCGCTTAGAATCAAAACTTGGCAATTTACAATCCGTTAAAAAAATGAAAGGGAAAAATAAAAGGAAATTCATTGACGTTTTGTGCACTGCAGCAGAGTCGAAACTTGGCACACGTCCCAAAAAGAAAATCCTTTCCTTTTCTTAACAGATAAGTGAAGAAAAATAAGTAAGTGCGTCCAAAAGAAGAACCA
The DNA here is from genome assembly GCA_947359465.1 of Metellina segmentata. Lineage (NCBI taxonomy): Eukaryota > Metazoa > Arthropoda > Arachnida > Araneae > Tetragnathidae > Metellina > Metellina segmentata. The sequence continues at coordinate 47,385,931 of OX375872.1, read as the reverse complement.
CGTGGGTTTAAAGCTAAATTAATTAAGAAATGTTCTAGATTACAACTAGATAACAATCTAATAAATTTAAACTCTGGGCTTCAAGGTTCAATTAGTCACCTTTAGCCCAAATTTCATGACTCATTCTATAAATTCAACTGGACACCTCCAATGCAGACACAGAAACACTTTTTATAATAGTAGATATTCTAAAGAATTGCTTATGTAAACTCAACAGAAAATTAACAAAGCCTTGGTTTTTTTTTGACAAAATGTATTGTTTAACCCTCTAACAGCCATACGGGTCTGAAGATCACGTCCTCAGAAACCCAAAACGCCCGAGTATCAGTAGTATTATAGCTAACTATTTCTTTCCCCCTTTTACTCATCATCAGAAGACCGTACAACAGATCCGAAACCCTCCGCTGTTTTAAATGAGGGGGTCGTATGGAAAGTGTTCTTTTTAACTTATAAGTCGATCTTAGAACTGGACATGGGTGTTTGCTGACGTTCAGTGACCATTACACAACATCTTTTAATCTCGGAAAGAAAAAAAGGATAAAAAATTGCGAAATTGTTAGAAAAAACACATTTTTGTATTTATAAGAATACTTTTCTTTGGTGAAATTTAGCGGAAATGTAAAGCAATAAGGGAAATTACTTGTAATAAAACGATGAAAACATTTTTTCAATTTTAATTAAACAAACATATTATGCTCTACGTATAATTTTAAATACATATTTGTTCATTAATTGTTTTAAAACAGCAATTTATATATATTTCCCTCTTATCTCGTTTATTTCAAATCTCTTGCAACTAGAATATATAAGTTATACGTTTTCTGTTATCTCTCGGCAATAAATTTGCAATTTTTTACCTTATTTTTAAAGCAACATATCAAAAATTCGGGTTTTTTTTTATGGAAATAATATATTTTTACTTTGAAATTGGATGTTTAAAAAGTTTTTCGGAAATATAATACAGTGATAAAAGTAGTTATTTTTCAATAATTATTCCTTATAAATAGAATCTCAAAGCAAAGTGAATTTTTGATAATGGTTTCTTTTAAAATAGATGACCAAAAGCATCTTGATAAATCACTGAAGTATTACTATAGTTACGCCGAAATTATGTCCTTGAAATAAAAGTTTTACTATTTGTGAGAACTTTTAAAAATATGCAGGTTTTCCTAAAAACACTAAGGCAAACCTTTAAGTGTGGAAACTTTTGCTTATTTGAAATAAATTTCACACATTACTGTTATCACCAAACTCTCACTAATAAATCGAAAAAGTAGCATTTTTTACTAGCAATTCAAATTCTTTCTTTACAATTTATTTCTTTTTCAGTTACTATTATATATGCATAGGTAGAAAACCTGTCTTGGAATTAAATTTCACATAAAAATAAAAGCGATTAAGTACTTGAGTGAAATTTTGCGTTGAAAGTGACGTCACTCAAAATAAAAAGTGTAGTAGTTCCTTCATTTGTTTTAAATTTGACAACATCTATTCTAAAAGACCAAAACCTGGTCAGATGAGGGAAAACATAAACTCAACTACTAATAATGTCATCTCATTCTTATGCTATGCTAGCATTCTTAGAATTTTTTTCTTTTGATTAAAACATACCCCCGACCATTTCTTCTGGGCTACTGTTTTCAAAATTTCTTAAATTATTTCTGGTTACCGATCGAGACAAATGGTTTTGTATACAAGAAAAGCTGACTTATCGACGCGAGGTCTCATCTCCCTCAGTCCTCAGGCTTCAAAGTTCCCGTCACTTGTACACAAACAACAACACTGGTTCTCTTATATGAAGCATAACCTTGAAAAGGACAATGGACGAAAAGGATAACTGGAACCCTTCTGTCCGAACTCCGCACTATTCTATTCAGAACAAGTTATAGTCGTTTACATTTCTCTCTGTAGCAAAAGCATGTGTTATCCTCAAGCAGTGAAAACTAAGAAGAGCCGCCTCGAATTGTTCACTTACGATTTTTTTACCTTTCTTTAGAGGTCCAGAGTTAACCCCTTGGGTGGTAAATACCCATTTGAAATTTCGCATTGTGGGAATATCACGGGTAAGGTTGAAGAATTTGCTGGAGGCAAATGCCCATTGAGCACTCAGTTCAAAGGAACCAGACCGATATATTCTCTACTGCCCCAAAACCAAACATGGGATAAAAATAAGTAGAGTGGGAAATTGTATTTAAAATTATAGCATGAATTATCGAATTCTTTTAAGGGTATATTTGCTTTTAGAGCAAGAATTATAGAATTATTTTTGATACATCTGATCGATCAAAAGTTTTCATTTTCAATTTGTCTTTAACTGTAATCTAGAGTTGGTTATTTGGATTTTATGGCATGAGGTTACGAACAGAATGAGCTGCATGCATGACCAAATAAAAACAATATGTAAACAAAATATAAACGTTATAAGCATGAAGAAAGAAAATATTTTAGACATTTTGCCCCAGAACATTTATCGTGCAAACAGAAAATATGCAAAGCTCATGTTTTTTTCATCCATTGATAATGTAATGTAGCAATAACAAATGAAACTATTATGATTTATCCAAATGAATAGCATTTCTAAGATGCATTGTCCCCTTATGCATCCACAAAATCGAAAACCTTCAAAAATGGGCTTCATAGCAAAACCATGTATTTAAGATTTGTATGCTCACCGTGTGTTTAGAAGAAGTAAAGGTTTGTAACGTATCGAGAACTCAGCCTAATTTAGGAGATGGGTACTCTTAAGCTCAGGTTCCGGGAACGTGTCAAAAATATTAAATTATTCATTTAAAAATCTATTATAACATACATTCACAGGTTGAAGTAGAAAAGTATCAAATAAAAACATTTCTATCACCTTAATATTGAGGTATTGAATAGATTTGTTTGTCAATAATAAATACAAAATTGTAGCTAATTAATTTATATTCTGTTTTCCTTAAGAAATATTTTAAAATCTGGATTAGTTCGGGTTTTACAGAATATATACTTGCATTATATTCTCACAATAAATACCATAAATATATACAGGGTGGTCCCGAATTCATGGTACAAACTTTAATGGTAGGTACAGGACATTGTAACAATGATTTATTGTATAGGAATGTATAGTCGCAAGTGACGCGGTGAGGCGAAAACAGGGGAAATAACGGCCGAAAGGAAAAACAAAGATTTTATTGAAAGCGTTGTTGACAAGTGTCGTTTACAGTAATTGTTCAAAATTGCGTCCACCAGTATCGATACATGCTTGACAGCGTCGGTGGAGCGATTGGCGTACACGTTCAAAGATGCCTGGTATTTCACGCACACCTGCAGCAGCTACAGATAAGCGAGCGACGAGATCCTCATCTGAGTCAACTGGAGTCTCATAAACAAGATGCTTTAGATGTCCCCATAAAAAGTAATCGAGGCTCGATAAATCGAGGCTCGATAAATCGAGAGATCGGGGTGGCCAAGGGACTGGTCCACCACGCCCAATCCATCGAGTACCAAACGTGGCATTCAGGTAATTCCGTACATCAATGCTGAAGTGTGCTGGCGCCCCATCGTGCTGAAACCACATGCGGTTACGAATGGCGATCGGAACATCATGTAGCAGTTGTGGTAACACTTCTTTCAGAAAAATAAGATAGCTTCCGCCAGTGAGCCGCGTGGGTAGTAAGTATGGGCCAATCAAAAAGTCGTTCACAATACCAGCCCACACATTAATACTGAAACGTTGTTGAAACGCATGTCGACGCGTTGCATGTGGATTATCGGTTGCCCACACATGGGAATTGTGCGCATTAAAGACACCCTCGCGTGAAAATGTCGCTTCATCTGTAAATAGCACATAATCTACGAAATCCGGCTGCAACGCACATTGCTGCATCACCCACAGGCAGAAGTTCACGCGGCGAGGATAATCTGCCGGATTCAATGCTTGTACTTTCTGAAAATGGAAGGGGTGTAAGCGATTTTCGTTTAACACTCTGCATACAGTCTGATGACTCACACCTACGTCACGCGCAACAGTTCTTGTGCTTGACTCGGGTCTATCAGCCACAATGTTCAAGATGCTTTCTTCCAGCCTTGGAGTGCGTACAGCTCTTACTCGACCAGCGCCATGTCTGTTGACGTCGAACGCACCTGTTTCACAAAGTTGACGATGTAACCGTTGAAAAATTCTATGATCCGGCATTCGTCGATCAGGATACTCCGCGCGATACATTCGTAACGCAGCTCTGCCGTTACCATTTGCACGGCCGTACATGTAATGCATGTCTGCTTTTTCTGCATACGTAAAGTCACCCATCGTCTACGGCAGCACAATTGTGAATGGCGCTTTTCCCTACTGCGATGCATCATGTTCAACAGCGGCTAGACATCTACTGCCCTCTACCGGCAATGATACCAACCGATCACTCCATTTCTCTTTCCTTTTATTTCCCCTGTTTACGCCTCACCGCGTCACTTGCGACTATTCATTCCTATACAATAAATCATTGTTACAATGTCCTGTACCTACCATTAAAGTTTGTACCATGAATTCGGGACCACCCTGTATTTCTCCAGTACTAATGATAATTTTTGTAGAAAATTTCTTTCACAGTAAATAAAGATCAAACAAAAAAATTTGCTCTAAATAAACACTTTTACTTATGATGAATTTGAAGTATATCTGTTAACAGTATCGAGAGAGAGAGAGAGATTTAAAAAATAAAGTTACTGAAATTCTGGAATATTCTTGAATAGAGCAATTTCGTCAGCATTAAAACCCTAATCATCTTTAAAACAATTCTGACACAAGCACATTTTGCAAGTATGACACTCAAAGGAGCTTTCAATGGAACGTCCGCTTATAGTTTTAAGTCCAAGCTTACGACAAAGGACTCAAGTCCTTTTGCGTCCATCGATTTTTCTTTTCTTGTGAGCGTGAATAGGAGTTGGTGAAAATTCTGAAATATTTCTTTTTCGACACCCTTCTTTTGCCAGCTCGTCAATCAGTTCTAACTTGAAATCATAGAGTTGAAATGATCGCTTTATCGGTGGAGAGTTGGTTGTTTTGTGCAAAATGTAGGCATTGCTAATGGCAGTGTCAAGTAGAAAGGAAAACACATACCACCACCATTTAGATGATTTCCTAACTACTGAAAAATATTTTCTTCGTTGGTCAGTCAAATCAACTCCTCACATATGTTTATTATAATCCACGAAAGCTACGGGGGACTGCACTAAATTTTTTTCTGATCCTTTCCTTCTGGTAACCAAACAACTCTCATTTTTAACATTTGTAGATAAAAGATGTATCTGTTTTTTGTCTACTCAAGTTGTACATAGAATGCTCGGAGAGTTTATGCACTGAAAACATTTGATTTCATGAGGAACCTATAACTTTAAATTTTTTAATTCTTTGGGCAAATTTTTCGGTTTTCCATCACAGTTCCACAAGAATATATTCCTATTTTTAGCAGATCTTTCATCAGTATGACGCTACTGAAAAAGCAATCAAAGTATATTGTGTGGCTTTTATGGGCTATGTCTTTTACTAGATGCATCATAACATCATATCCCAATCAATTTGTTGATCTCGGGGTGTTGTCTTTTTTCCCACAGTACATTTCAAAGGACAGTGTGTATCCCAAGTAAGGTGTACACAGCATCCAAATTTTGATGCCTCGTTTGGCGGGTTTTAAGGGCATATATTGTATAATGCCCAAACGTCCCTTAAATTTAACGAGTGCTTCGTCAACTGATAACTGAGCGTACGGCTTAAAATGCTAGGAAAAATTTTTTCGCAAATATGTTTGTAATGGTTCTATTTTTTGTAAGAAATTGAAATTTTCACTTTCCTTCTTAAGTTCGGATTCCCTGTCCGATATATGAAAATAGTGCTTTATTCGTAAAAATCTATTTTTACTCATCATCATTTTCACCCTCGTATTTCCGAGTGTTTCGTTACCCAGGCATTTTAAAAGCAAAATATCTCACAAAAGTTTATCCGATACAGAGTGAAGAAGCTATTATGTGTAGTTAGAAAAGGACCCCCTGACACCTGATGATCGCTTAAGGTGACAGGTCGATCTTAGAGACCCTTTTGTAAAGTGCGGTTGAATGATTACCCTCCTCACCGTTAGAGGGGAAGATACGCTGATTAGTTTAAGGCCGGTTCGGGCGGACAGCGGTCGTCTGGATGTAAAGCCGTCTCGGGCGGTTTGGCATTCAGAGGGTTAAAGCAGATTGTAATGGAAATCCATACTTGGAAGTATAATATAAAAATACGCCGTTGTGTATTTTTTTCGTTCTGTAATTTTTTATGGTTCTTCAACTATTTGTCTGAAAACCTTGAATACTCTACTGATACTCTTTATTTGGTTGGTTTCTAGTACAATACATAATCTGGAATCGTCCAGACCTCGGCCATTCTGGATTTCAGATTACTGCAGTATTTTGTCAAAAAAAAAACCTATTCTAAACCCAGCGCTTTTTTCATCTGGAACACATTGCAATACTAAAATAGCAGATATATAAAAGGAATAAGTTTTAAAAAAAGGTACAATTCAACAAATTTTATTGACAAATCTTATAATTTTTCTGTGGAATTTACTCTGATGAAACAATGCAAAATAAAGGACATGTTCAATTTGGTCCAGGTTGAACGCCTTGTTCATTAAAAATTGTTGGAAAGGGTGAAGAGAGATGAAACGATAGGAAAAGTTTGGTTTGCAAGATGTCTGGATTTTTCTGACTTTCTCTAGCTGTATTTTAATACAGTACAGTCACTCATCTCTTGCATTAAAACATGAAATTGAATTTTAAAGCATAACCAGTTAATTTTTGGACTAGAAAACAATTCTAAATTTTTGAGTTTAAGCTGTTTCTGAGATAAGCTTTGTTAAAGCCAATGTCTTCATTTAGTAATTATGGGAAACACTCATTTGTAACCTATTTGTCAAGCTCAATGTTTGTATAATCCAAAAGAATTTTTTTTTACAGATTGTGACAGCATCTTACACTGACTTGCAAGATTATACATATTATTTTGTTCCTGCTCCTTGGTTGTCAGTGAAATTATTACGCCTGCTGCAGAATTATCCACCACCAGGTAAATAAATTTTTACTATGACATTAACAGATGGGAAAATTTAACACTAATTATGTTGGTTATAGGTAAAGGATATAAAATATAAGCTGATATAATATCTTGATGTATCAAGATATCTAAAACCTTATTTAATTACTCGATAGGAAAGTAGTTATTTCATATCTATCAAATCAAATTATAAAGAATGTTTTGCCAACATGCATTTTGCATACATTATACTGTGAAGTTTAGAGTTGAAATGTTGGTAATTGTTTTGTTTTTTAAATCGAATCTATATATATATATATAACGCTTATGCGTGGTGGAAAATGGGTCTATTTCTTTCTTCCCGTTGGCAACGATCAATTTATTTACGAATCTCAATCCTGGCATCTAGCTTTTCGCTGTGCTGTTGAGCTACTCGCTTACACATTATAGAAACATTCGTTACTTTTTTAAATTAGTTTTTTGCGATCATTGACTACAATTTGTGTAGAAGAGCGCAGCATGCTAGGGAATCCCTTGATGAAAGATTTCAGCGATGATCGACCAGAAATACTGCCAACAGGCTTAGGCGAGCTAGAACACATGGCAAGCAACAAATTGCTAACAGGGTGAATTCCCAAATCAAAATGAAAGTTTCCGAGCACAGTTGCGGAATGATGACAGAAATATGCAATTTTTGTCTAGCACTTTATTGGAGAAATGAATTAAACCCCAGCAATGAGACTAAATGCTGCACGATGGTAAAGTACGTTAACCGAATCTAGCAGAAACTCGCGATCTTTTAAAGGAATTTCTCACTAACAATTCACTAGAGGCCAGAAACTATCAACACCATATAAGGGAGTACAATGCTGCATTAGCTTTTGCTTTTATAGGGGCTAAAGTAAAACATCTCCTTGCACTGGCCCATATTGCTTTCAAATACACGGTCAGATTTACCATAGGGTTGCTCCACTGTATTCTAATGAAAAATTTAATCCCGACTATAGACAACTGTATATTTTTGCTTCTGAAGCGAAAAGTCAGCGTTTGGAGAACAATCCATTTTGCCTAAGTTCTGTGATGGAGGAGAAGTTGGATGCATTGCTCCGTACAACAAACCTTTATGCTGAATCATATTTGCAAATGCTTTAGTTGATTCAATCGAATTCCACTGTAAATGTCAAAATTATTTTTATGGAACATCCCGACTTGGATATGCGCTGATATAATGCACCTACTTCCAGGACTTGGGTTGCAGCCATATTTGTCGGAGATGATGGCGAACCGCCAGCAAATAGGGACATGCATTTGTCCATTTGGAGAGGGCTGTAAATAAAAATATATCCCTATTAAATCAATGTAGTGATCCAATGGTTTATCCATTGCTCTTTCCTAGAGGGAACCGGGTTGGTCAAATGAGATGGAGGAGCATGTCAAGGAGAGACGTTCTGCCAAAAGAACTAGTCACTCAACTGCAGTTTTATGCACATAGACTGTCAGTTCGCAGTGACTTCAGTATTTTTCATAGTAGTGGCAAACTATTTCAGCAATATGTAGTAGATGCCTACATAAAAACTGAAGTATCTCGCCTAGTATGAAGTATACCGCTCTCAGAAATAGATAAAAGTTGCTTACTGTTTGCAATGTGTAAATATGATATGATAGGTTAGATTAGAAATGATTTTTCATCTGAAAGGTTATCACTTGCTCACTGCTCTAATAGCTTCACTGCTTTTGTCATAGAATGACAAAAATTGCTTACTCTTTGCAACATGTTAATATTAAAGGTTAGATTTTTTTGGCACTGCGTTTGTACATACTATATTATTCCTGATATATTTTTACTGTAAATTAAATCACTTAAGGATGCTATTCTTTCTGTGGTAGTGATAAAGCTAGACTAAAATATTTTTGTGTCCAATGAGCAAGCGAAGCTATCCTAAGGAACTGTGTAAGCAGTTCCGGGGGTTGACGAGCGGCAGCGAACAGGTGGTGATAGCCCCCTAGTTAATAATATTTTATTGAAGTTTGTCACTCGTATCGATATTTTTTGTTTTCAGAGGATGCTGGGGTAAGAGGTCGTTTGACAGAGTGCCTTGAAACCATTTTAAACAAAGCTCAAGAGCCACCAAAATCTAAAAAGGTTCAACATTCTAATGCAAAGAATGCTGTGCTGTTTGAGGCCATTAGCTTAATAATACATATGGACAGGTAAAAATCCTTAAACCTTTTATTTTGTGTGTGGGGCCCCAAAATTTTTTCCTTTAAATTTGGTTTGTTACTTCAAGTGTGTTTTATTTTAAGACCTTCACTTTTTAGGTATCCTTTTATGATTTGAAAACATTGGTTTTGTTGATGATTTTGTCTTTCATATCAAATATTTATTGATCTGAATTTAAATTACAGAATTCCTTTTCTTGTGTATGGGGCTAACTGATCCTCTCTCATTTTATATTTACAGTACCTTACATAAAAATGAATGTTCTACTATCTTTAAAATTATCCTAAGTATGTATTACAACATACCTTTTGTGTATCATAAAAGTTTATTAAAAAGATTAGGTTCTATTAGATGACAACTCGTACTCTTTGTGGGTCTAGCTCAGGGATGGACAGACTTGTTAAGATTAAGGGCCATGGATTCAACGGTTTTTGAGAGGACCACTAAAAAACGTATGAGAAAGTAATCTACCATACAGGGTGGGTGAAAAGTCTATGACACATTTCAAAATTTAATATAAAATCAACCAATTGTCATATGGCATCAAGTTTTTTTTTTAAATTTTGGCATTAAAATATTCATAATTTTACTCGGATGGCACTACCAAAATACAATATATAAAAATTGTGTACAAATAATTACAATACATAATAGAATTTATTAGAGCATTTTTGCCACTATATCTATATAAAATCCAAATACCACTCACTAATCACTAGCTCAAGAACATGGCCTAGGAAGCTGAAATTCTTTCTATACTGTAAAGGTGCGCTAAGAATTTAAATGCACTTTGTTTTATTTGAAATTCCATCCTGTTGACATGAAAGTGGGCTTTTGAAACCTTTTTATTGTGACCATCTTTCTCTAAAAGTCCTTTGTGTTCGTAACGCTTCATTTTATAAAAGGACTGTTTCTCCCATGGTCAGTTGTATGTAGCCTTTTCATGTGTAAGTTCTCTTGACAGCCTCACAGTACTGCAGCCAGAGGGTCAAATGTGAAAAATGTAGCTTACAAGAAAGTCAAGTGTTATAAAAGTTTTGAGCCAAATTTACAATTTTGTTTATTTAAAATATATGTTGCTACTTATTTTCCTTTCCCTTATAAGTATCTAACATGTTCATTACAATTTCTTAACACGTAAGCAATTTTCTGTGATGATTTAAAGAGTACTCCATAGCAGAGCACAGGTATTTAGCTAGTACTACCTCATTTCAATGATGGCACCCTTTGTGGCTCAAGCCACATCTAACTGATACTCAATTTCAATCCAAGTATTTGCTAACGTGGATTGTGGAATTGTGTTGATTACTTGCATGATTCATGTCTTCAATTCTTCAAACAAATGAACAATTTTAAAAAAAATGTAACTTGATTCCACGTAAAACTATTTAGTGAAAATTGCACACTTGCATGACAATTGGTTGATTTTATATTAAATTTTGAAATGCTTCATGGATTTTTCGCCCACCCTGTATATTAATTATTTTATTTATTTTTATCATATATTGTTGCAAAGAAATATAATATTATGTGTGTAAAAAAATTAATTTGTATGACATTACATCGATTTAACAGTTGTTTTAATTTTTGCAGTAGCCTGCCTAATGCAAAATTTATTCTAAATTTCCATTCAAGCGATTCCTGTTTTGATTTAATATTCACGACTGAAATGTGCTTTAGAATATGACTTATTGCTTCACACAACTGATTCCCCTGACAATTTCCCAAGTGATAAATGCATTTTTTCTTATCCTGAGCAACTTTAGAAATAAATAAGATGAAATCGTCCTAGTCCAGGTGTTAGTTTTTTTAAATGTATTGTCTTAAGAACAATCATTAAGGTTGCTGAATGCAATGGTGCTATTTTGACTAGTAAAATGATTTTTGATATAATTCTTGAGTATTTTAATTTTTGTACTCTCCGAAATTATTATGGTTGCTTGATATTCAATACACTAGGTTACCTGTTATCCAATGCGTCATGTAATCAGTTTGTAATGGTTATCATTTATTCAACTTTTTCTAGTGAACCGAACCTGCTTGTTAGAGCATGTAATCAGCTTGGTCAATTTCTTCAACACAGGGAGACAAACCTAAGGTACATTTTTTGAAGAGATTTACTTAAGTTATTCTTGGAGAGTTCTGTTTAATGTATTAAAATTTTGTTGATAGGTACTTGGCATTGGAAAGCATGTGCTTGTTAGCAACTTCTGAATTCTCTCATGAAGCTGTGAAAAAGCACCAAGAAACTATAATTAATGCATTAAAAGTAAGTACAAGTGCTTTTAGCTTTAGAAATGCAAGTAAAAATATGTAAATGTGTTTTAACATTATTTTGTGTGTATTAGACTGAGCGAGATGTGAGTGTTCGCCAGCGAGCTGTTGATCTACTGTATGCCATGTGCGATAAGAGCAATGCGGAGGAAATTGTGGGTGAAATGTTAGCATATTTAGAAACTGCTGATTACTCCATTAGAGAAGAGATGGTAAGTTAAAATACATTACATTTTAACTATGAATTTAAGAATCTATACATGAATTGTTGCTAATTATTTTAATTCGTAGGTTCTAAAAGTTGCTATTCTCGCAGAGAAGTATGCATCAGATTATACCTGGTACGTTGATGTTATTCTGAACTTGATACGAATTGCTGGGGATTATGTCAGTGAAGAAGTAAGTTTCATTGAAATGTGTGAGTACAGATTCCTTTGAAAGAATTATTTCCCAATTCCTTTGAAAGAATTATTTCCTAGTTTTCCTTTGAAGGAATATAGTTTTGCTTTTGAAAAGTGCTATTTTTGTCACTTCAAAAATCTTGCCCAAGTAAACAAAAGTTCTTGGATGTTCTTCATTAACTACTGTAGTTCGTTTGGAATTACTCAAAGACTGACCCTTAAGAGACCAATATCCAGCCAGCTGAAAGCAAAAACTTGGTTTAGAAGCTGCTCTCTGAAGAATTAGTTTGCAAAATCTTGGATTAGATGGTATATTCCAGACACATCAATGATTTGAAAAGTGGCATGTACAGCTTTTCAAATCTGAAAGATAATACTAAACTAAAAGACTAAGGCCAGTACGGCAGTTGTACTTTAATTGCGCAAGAAGGAATTTAGACTGGCCAGTACAGCTTTTGTACCTTGAAAGATATAAGAATCGTGCCACTTATACCTATAACCGTAGTCAAAAGGTTAATATCAATCTTGACTTGCAAAAATAGCTTTCAAGTGCCAAAAATAGAGACTTGCTGTTTTTTCTATTGATGACAGGAATATCCATGAATTTGAATAATGGAAACTATTTAATCACACTGAAGGTATTTAATTCAATTCTATGCTATGATGAAAATTTTGACATCACTGATTCATTAAAGTGAAGTCTAATGAAATACGAGTGAAAGTTTATTTTATGGAGGGTTTATTTTGCCTCCTAATTGCATAAATGAAAATTGATTTCCTTTCCTAACAATGATCAAAATATCATGACCAAATATGTACTCTGATTTAACAGTATTTGCAAATTTAAAATTTTTACATTAGATTAGACTTGCTTGCAAGCTCTTTACAGCCATTAGTTGTAATGAAATTTAACATGCAATACAAAAACCAAGTAACTGAAAAATATGCAATAAGTAGTTTCATATTTTAGGTTTTCATCAAACAAAATATTCCAACATTACAATTTCTGTGTCATTCAATCAATTGAAGTAATTCATTTTAATCGACCACTGATACAATTTTTCAGTTTAGTTTATACCCAATGATGAAAATTTGTTCTTGCATTTGAATAATCAAAATCATTATCAGAATAGAGAAAGGTTATAAAATCAATTGAGGATGATGGCTTATAAATGTGTAACTCTTGTTTTGGGTAAAATGATTCTCTTGAAAAGGAAACAAATTAGTTTTCAAAGGATAATTATGTATTTTCATATTTCTCATTTAATATCTGCTTTATAATTTTATATCTTGTTTTATGTTATGTATTGAACAAATTTTTACTGCATGTAATTGTTTCTCCTTTTTGAAAATGACTTGTTAAACTGATTTAACAGTGTTGAATTCTAACAATATATTTAAGTTTAAAAGATCTGAATAATAGTTTTAGTTTTTTTTTTAATCTCCTGTATTCATTCAAGCTGGAAATCTTTTATAAGTTTTGAAATTAAACTTTTTTTTGAAGCATTTTTCTGACTTTCTCATTTTCAGGTATGGTATCGAGTTATTCAGATCGTCATAAACAGGGATGATGTTCAAGGTTATGCTGCCAAAACCGTTTTTGAGGTAATCAACTTTAACATAAAATATGAATTTAAGCAGTAAAATATATCTTGTGATTTTTTTTAAACAATTGTACTTGGAATTTCAGGCACTTCAGGCACCAGCCTGTCATGAAAACATGGTGAAGGTTGCTGGCTATATATTAGGGGAGTTCGGAAATCTCATTGCTGGAGACCAACGTTCAAGGTATATTCTTTAGTTACGACAAAGTATCTGAAAGAATTGTTCTTGCATGCACTGTTTGTACAGGGGTTTTGTTAAATATGGAAAAACTAACTCTCATCAGGATGAGTTATCAAAATTTATAGGAAAATTTAAGATTTTTTCATCAAAATGCATGCATTAAAATTTGAAAGAATTTTTCAAGAACTCATTTTCTTAGTGGTTTCACATTTTAAAATTTCATTAAAGGACATAAAATAAATAGCAAACTGGGCCTATAATTTAAATTTTTTTTATTTATTTTAAACAAGGTCAGGTGGTATAAAATACAGTATTTTCTATTTCATAGTAGAATTTAGCAATGACAATAACTATAAATTCTACTTTGAAGACAATTTTTTAGTGAAGTGGTTATTTTTTATACCCACTATCCCATGTTATGGGGAAAATTCATAGTTCTAAGTTTATAGAATCGTGTTAAATGAATTGTGAAAAAAATTAACATAGTTTAATAATTGATAAGTGTATTAAAAGAACAATTTTTGTTGAATGACCTGCAATTTTAGTGGTTTTTTAAATGCCAAACTTATAATAAATAACAGTATTATGAATGTGCAGAAGTCAAGTTGTATTTGAACTGTGTTTGATTGTTCATTTCTATAAATAAGTCAAAAGCCCCTCATGGTACTCAAGTGCATAATTAATTAAATACCTACCTGTAAATAACAGTTAAAAATTATACATGTGCAAAACATGAGTTCTAAATTTATGAAAACATGTTAATATGAATTTTGAGAAAGAGGTTACACAATTATCAAAACTGTCCATGATTATCAATATAGGTTTTGTGTTAATGTGTGTATAATAAATGCTTCCAATATCTATTATGCCAACATCCTCCTTTTCTAGAAAACATACCATCCATTAACTCGAGACTAAGAAAGAATGAATCTTTCCTGACTTCTATTACTTGCTCAATGAATTGTCAAACTGTTTCGAACCTACATATTACCCAAGAACCTTGCTTAATATTGCTGCAGTCAATTTTTCTCTAAGGTTCTTCAATGTTTTCTTCTGGTTCCATAACTTTATTTTTAGTAAGTTTGAGCTTCTCAAGGTTTTTCTTTTTACTAGACCTATGTTGTTTCCTGAAATAAATGCTTTATATATAGGATGCTAGAGCCTGTTTATACCTCACCTATTTTTCTGAATCATTATCCTTTTTCTCAGAATTCTGAGCATTATTTCTAAGATCAGGTGGCATAGGAGTTGAGAGGGTTGTTAATAAGGCTAATTTCAAGTTTTTTTATCTGAAAATAGTAACTTTATCTGGCATGTATGTTTCTTGAAAATTGTTGTTTGTGTTGTACCATATGGTACTAGCCGACCCTTTTTCTCTAACACGTGGACGCTGGAATGTGCATCAACATCCAGATGGTGTCAATAACAACTTCAGACTTTGCACGTTCGGTTTTGACAAAATACCGAAAGAGTTTTTCTCATCAGCGGCCTGGCGTTCCTTTTGATCCGCCCTCATTTTCCTTCCCCTTGTGTATGGCAATTGAGTTCAGAGATGTGATAAACTGTGCTGTGCGTTTTCAGGAACGATTTTCCCATTGACACAGCTGGAGTTTCCGTCGGTTCCCTAATCCCATGAGTCGACCAACCGGTATATTGGTTAAGGTGTTAGCCTCTAGATCGGAAGGTTCCGGGTTCGGGCATGGATGTTTGTAAGCGTATGGTGTAGAGGCGGCTGGTGCACCTTAAATCTGTCGTGGCCGAAAGTCCTCACGTTGGGTTGGCGTGGAAGTTTGGAGAGTGGGGTGCCAGCTCAGGTGTTGCTTCGTCATCTGACCATGGTTCAAAATTACGAGGTGTTGTCCTCGGATCTCTCCTTTAAGGGACTGATCCCGGACCGTCGTCCATAGCCCGTTGTGTTGCTCTAGTACGACGTTAACTAATATTACCCTAATCCCATGTCTGGAATTGAGATTAGTTTTTGGGAACTCAAGTCGGCATCACAGACAGTTTTTGCATCTGTGTGGTGGTGTCTTCAGTTCTGTTGAGGACATAAACATCTCTTGCCAGGGCTTGGAATTCAACCCTCTCCCGTTCGCAGCTGCGGTTCTGTGGACCCAAGAGAACAGGGATTTTAGAGCAGACCGATTTTGAATTCCACGAGAGACGCGTCTGTTTTGTGGAGAGCCATTATTGCTTTGGCTCCAGGCAGGTTTTCGATTGTCAATGGCTGTGCCCTAACTTAACTTACTTGTAAATATTTTAATTATCTAAATAAATAGTTTAATTTTAAACCAGCTGTCCGTCTAATTCTTACATGACGGTACAGCTTATAATTATTATGGTGGCAGTGTGTTCGATAGATTAAAACAGCCTCGACAAATAAATGGAACCTGCCGTTTTTGCCTGAAAGATTAAGGCAGATAGAACTTCGCAACCAGAAGTTCGGATTGTTGCTTTTTGCCGAAACCCCGACTGCTCCCTCGGCTTAGAAGAAGCGAGAAGGAGGTACCAGAGTCACCGACCCCATCCATCACCGAAACGGAAACTCGTCGCAAGAAGTTCTGGTTTGGTTTTCGAGTTGCCAGTCCTTTTTGACGGAGTGTGGGCGGAATCGACGGAAAGTGCGACAAGTCCAGTTCATCAGGGGAATAGATTCCCCTCTCGGTTCGTCCAGAGGTCATCTTGACCGTTTGTTATTGGGAAAAGTTCCCATTGGTTCGTCCAGATGTCATCTTGACCATTTATTATTGGGGAAAAGTTCCCATTGGTTCGTCCAGAGGTCATCTTGACCGTTTATTATTAGGGAAAATTTCCCACCAGTGCGTCCAGAGGTCATCTTGACCGTTTATTATTGGGAAAAATTTCCCACCGGTGCGTCCAGAGGTCATCTTGACCGTTTAATATAGGTTCATCGCGAACCGTTTTTCGTCAGTGGTGCAGTGTTATTTGTGCGCGTTGTGGAAGAGGTCGAGACGACCTACACCAGTGGGCTTTCAGCCGAAATGTTTGTTTTGTGGGCTTTTTAGCCGAAGATAGTGCAGTGTTTCCACCCGTGGTCCAGCTTATGGACAGTGGTGCCAAGTGATCCTAGGTCAGCAGATACAGGTTAGTGCCATTTCCCTATTTTGTCACTGTGACTAAGTTTCAAAGAATATGTGTAATCGTTAAAATTTTGCTAATCTCAATTAGTGTGGTCACTCTAAAGGAAATTGTCTCAAGTATCTTGAATCTGTATTGTGTATCTGAGAATTGCTAAATTATTGTATGTTGTGAGATTACAGTATGTCGTAAAAAGTATTGAGTTGGGTGTTGTGCAAGAGCAAAATAGATAAGTAATATTGAATTTTCGAAATGGCGTACTTGGGCAAAGGTATTAAACAAGATCTAGAGGAACTAGCTGAATATTTGGGAAGAACAGTTACTCCGGGATTATTTCCCGTTATATTCTCCGGACAGTTACTCTGGATGGCACCCCAACTTAAGGAGTTAATCATCTCGCACGATTCCTACGATGAGGAATACACAAAAGTGGCGTTAGAAAGGATTATACAAGAAAGACGGGTGAGGCAGGAAAAAGAACAAGAAAGGATAGAGATAAGGGAACAAGAGAGCAGATAGGGAACAAGAAAGACGGTTTAAATTTGAGCTTGAAAAACTATGGATTGAGGCATCCCGAAGAAAATCCCAGGGAAGTACACCTTTCCCAGCGAAAGTAAGAGGGGGGAAATACCATCGGCCCCCACTCGATAGAGGAACGATTTTATCCCGCCTAGTTCCCAGGAAAGGAGATTTGATCCTGTTGACCGGAGACGTACGCCACGTTGTTTTGAGTGCAACGCGAGCGACCACTTAAGGCCAAATTGTCCGAGGTTGGGGAAAAGAGTGTCAGTAGAACCGGTAAATAGACTCGGAGGGGAGGCCGAACATGAATTACTGATGCCGTATCTACAAAAGATATCTGAGCAAAGTAATTCAGTTGAAACCTGCTTGCAGAAGTGTGGAGAAAATGTTTCGCGAAGGGAAGAAGGGACTGTCCAATTGGTTGCGGCCCTGTTGGCGATAAATAAGACCGACGTGGAGTTGAGGTCGGGCGAGCCGATTAGTCTTCCTATGACAGAGGCTAACGACCTGAAAAAAGAACTCCTGAGGGTGCAGTGAGACTATGTTGTGGGAGGGGAGAAAGTTAGTCCCCGAGTAGCCAAGTTATCTCAGAGGGTGGTAATCCAGACCGACACAAAGGTGCGATCGAAAGAACCGTTAGTTCTTCCAGTGGGGGTAGCAAGTGAAACGACGGGAATGGTATTCATGGAAATACCGAATAACGGTAAGGGTAAGATAACAGAAAGTGGCCCAGGGTTAGAAGAAGAGTTAGAGTTGTCCGTTTCTCTTCAGGAGGAAACTTTTG
The DNA here is from genome assembly GCA_947359465.1 of Metellina segmentata. Lineage (NCBI taxonomy): Eukaryota > Metazoa > Arthropoda > Arachnida > Araneae > Tetragnathidae > Metellina > Metellina segmentata. The sequence goes on along the minus strand of OX375872.1, from coordinate 47,367,794 downwards.
AAATAGGTCACGTGGGCCTAAAGGGGAAAAAGAAAAGAGTCACTAGTGAATGAAGGGGTAAAGCCAAGACTTTTAGCATTAGGTTCCGGAGCCAGATCAGATTGTGACCCACAACTTACACTTGCACCGTTAATGTGTTCCACGGTACACGTGAGCAGCGTTTACGCCCCGGCAGAATTGGTGCACGGGAAGAATATAAAAACCCCAGACACCTTGCGGTATGAGCAATGGTTAGGACCCCAAACAAAATTGTCACGAGATTGGCAGGAATGTGAAATTGGGAGGGTAATGATGATATTAGCAATACATCGACCAAAAAAATTGGAAATTCCTCGATCGACCACCGATCTGGGAAAGAAAAAATATTTAATGTCGACAGTCTAAGTCGCGCTTTTTACGAAAATTCAAAGAGTTAAATAAAATTTAACTGAGGAAGATTTGTGATGTATAGTGTAATATAATTGCAAATCATGTTTTGTGTTGAGTGAAATGGAGATTTTTGTATCTATGGCATTTCACTTAAATGTTTCTTTATTCTTGCTGGAGATTCTAAAAGTTCTAAAATTGTGAGTCATGTTTTGTGTGGAGTGAAATTAGTAGTCTTGTAATTGTGAAATTTTTATTCAATGATTTCAGTTTCTTTTGCTGAGGATTTTAAATGGAAAAGTTGTAAACTATGTTTTGCGTATGGTGGAATTGATTTTTGTAACCATGTTCTTCACTCGAGTACATTTCGCTGAAAGCTACTTGCAAATTTAAATTATGTTTTGTGTAGAGTGGAAATTAATTTTGTGTTTAGGATGTTTTCACTCAGTTGTTCTAAACAACTGTCAAAGATTTAAATCTTAAAATTGCAACTCGTGACGTGTGTTGAGTGAAACTTAGGAATTTGGTATTTGCTTAACGAGATTGTTATTTTATATATGTTTTGGTGTATTTTGGTTTGTTTAGTGAAATTATTGTTACAGTTCGTGTGGTTTGTTTATTCTGGGTTCGCTTAGCGAAAATATTGAATTTAGAAATGTGCTTTGTTGTATTTTGGTCTGGTTAATGGAATTTGTATAGTTCATAATGTGTTTTGAAATTTTGGGTTTCGCTTAACGAAATTCTTATATGTGATGTGGTTAATGTGATTTTGTTTTCTTTTTAACGTATTTGGTATAATTCTTAAAGTTTAGTGTTTATTTTGTTTGTTTTAATTGGTACTTGAACCTTGAGTGACCATGCTGTAAGGGAGTAGAAAGTTACTCCGGTATATGAATTTTAAATTGATTGGATTTAACTTGCCTTACACATATTCTTGAGTCACGGTTTCAGGATGTGGTGGTAAGTGATCTGTTATTCTGAATTGCCAGTGGGTGATTATCCGTGCGTCTGTGGATGCGTGTGTTGAAAACTCTTCACCTTTGGGAAAAGTTTTTTCAGTAGTGGGGGCGGTTGTACCACATGGTACTTGCCGACCCTTTTTCTCTAACATGTGGACGCTATAATGTGCATCAACATCCAGACGGTGACAATAACAACTTCAGACTTTGCACGTGCGGTTTTGATAAAATACCGAAAGAGTTTTTCTCATCAGCGGCCTGTGGCGTTCCGTTTGATCCACCTCCTTTTTCCTTCCCCTTGTGTCTGGCAATTGAGTTCAGAGATGCGATTAACCTTGCTGTGCGTTTTCAGGAACGATTTTCCCATCAACACAGCTGGAGTTTCTGTCGGTTCCCTAATCCTATGTCTGGAATTGAGATTAGCCTTTGGGAACTCAAGTCGGCATCAGGTGTTTTTTGCATCTGTGTGGGGGTGTCTTCAGTTCTGTTGAGGACATAAACATTTCTTGCCAGGGCTCGGAATTCACTCCCCTTCCGTTCGCAGCTGCGGTTCCGTGGACCCAAGAGAACAGGGATTTTAGTGCAGACTGATTCTGAATTCGGCGAGAGACGGACGTCTCTGTTTTGTGGAGAGCCATTGTTGCTTTGGCTCCAGGCAGAATTTTGATTGTTGATGGCTGTGCTCTAACTTAACTTATATATTATATAACTTGTATACTTATTCATTTTTGTTGATTAAAAATTATTTTTAGCCATAAAAGAATTCCAAAAGAAGTTTCAATGTTGCTGCTAATCTTAAAGGGACTATATCCACTTTATCCCACTTCATCTAAAAACATCTGGCCTTAAAAATAATATTGCAAATTTCTTGCCTGTTGGAATCTGTTAACAATTTATATTTGTTCTTTATATAGCTCAGGAGAAAATAAAAAAAATATATAATAGTTTTAGAAAGAGGTACACATGAAGCAAAAGTTTCCCAAACAATTACAACCCACATGACTGGATCAAAACAAAAACCACCAGGATCTTCTAGATGTTACAAGTGCAATGTTTTAGATTGGAAAAACCTTTTTTTAAACTTAAATACATTGTTGAATTTTACTTTCCATCAAAACATTTTTTATAATTAATGAGGTAGCTTTTGCATAGACTTCTCACTTTACCCCACCAGACTATTAACTTTTTAATCAACTATTTGCAAAATTTGATTGGTTTAGACTGAACTCTTGAGGTATGTGGGGTTCCATTGTCCTTAAGAACACCTGATGTTTCATATTAGTTTTTGAGGGTCCTTAAAAAAACTTTAATATTTATTTGTCATAAGTCTTTGCTAAAATTATGGTTTTTAAATGTTTTTAAGAACACTTCATATTTTATTTCATTTTCACTTGTCTAAGGTCAAATGTCATCAAAATTCAATGGCACAATTTTTATAAGTTGGGTAGAAGTAGATATTTTTAAAACAGGGAACATGGCATTCTTGCTTGATTACTCACATGTGCACTCATGGTTTATTTTATTGCAATTTATTTGAAATGTAGCCTTTAAAAAAATTAAAAAATAGCCTTATAAAGGCGTAATTTTTCTTTTCTTTAAAGAGTGGGAACCTTGTTATGCATAGTAAAACCTTTCTATATTAGACAATTTTCCAAATTGTGTTTATTGTTGGTATTTTCTTTAGAACTGATTGACAAGTAACTACTAGGTATCTAAATTAATTCTTATTCTCTATTTCAATAACCATCTTTATGATAATTTTTTATTACCAATTATATTAGCAATAAGTATTTAAAGTTGAATTATGCCATTTACTATCCTTGCCTCTTCAGTCTAGAATAAACTAGGTGTTAGAGTGGGTACCATGTGACATGTAGCTACAATGTAACATAAAATTAGCCTCATTTAATCTTGGTGATAATATTTTTTTTGCATTCTAAATAGAAATTTTCCAATGAAACCCTCAATTCCAAATATGTATTCACTTAAAGCAGCTTTTCTTTGCTTGGGTGAATCTTGTAGAACTATTTGTGCTGTCATGTATGCTCTGAATTTCATTATTTTCTTAGTCCGCTTATACAATTTCAACTGCTGCATTCCAAGTATCATCTGTGTCCTGCACCAACTAGAGCATTGTTGTTGACTACTTACATTAAGTTTATCAATCTTTTCCCTGAAATAAAGCATGAAATCCAATCGGTAAGATTTTGTACTTCTCAGTTTTATTACTTATGTGCTTTGCAATATTTTACTAACTTTATTAGATTATTAATAGCTTTCTATACTGATTGATTAGCAACAGGAGGTTACGAGTTTGAATTCATCCAGACTCGTGTTCAAAAGTGGCTGGTGCACATTAAATCTGTTGTGCAAATTTTCTCACGTTGGCATGGTGTGGAAGTATGGGAATTGGGGTGTGCCAGCTCAGGTGTGACCTTGTTATTTGAGAATTGTTGTAAAATTACAACGTGTTGTCCTCTGATCTTTCTCTTCAGGGTTGATCCCGGGCTGTAGATAATAGCCTGTTTTGTAGCTCCAGTGCGACTTTAATTAAATACCATGCTCTCTATGGACTCTAAATGCTACATTTTACATTTGATGTTTATAAATAAGCCCCAGATTTTTAGGTTTTAAAAATCTTGGATTAGATTTTTCAACTGGTGTTTTAAACGGCTATTTAAGAGGTTTCAATAGGGTTCTAACAACATCTTCTCTTCATTGGCATAGTGATAATCTTAAAACGTTGTTCTCTTTTTGTGAATGTTGTAAAATTTGTAATTTGTCTCAGATCTAGTGGGATGACAACCAAATAGTTCAAATTTAATCTGATAATTGCGAATAACACTAAACGTATTTAACAAGTCCAGATTTTCCGATAACAGATAGGGTTGTAATTTCGAAATGGAATATACTGGCCAAGAACTAGTAATAACGTTTACCGAATAAAAATTTTGATTCGACAATTTCTGGTACTGTATACTGATTATAATTCTATATTGGATTGTATGTGTCAACAGGAGGGTGTCAAGATTTAAATCACTTGATTTTAATCAAATGATTTTTTTTAAAAATCACTGATTTAAATCACAACTAATCTTACATTTTTATAACTAAGTAAATACATCATAGGAAAATCACAGAAGTGATCATATGCTTTAATTTTTCTGCACTCATGGTGATTTCAGCACTAATGGCTACACCAAGCTCGGAGGGAACTGGGTCAATTACTGCATATTATAAAAGATTGCAACAGCCAGTTGTAACCTTATTAGAATATACTATATATTGGAAACTGTAATGTAAACACACATGACATAAATCTAAATGCCAGGAAGAGTAATGTATAAACATTCCTGATTAACAGCACTCGTAATATAAACACTTAAAGGAAGTATGCAACAGTTTGATTCAAAATTATAAACTAAAGGGCTGACTGATTTTATAAGCTAAAAAAAAAAAAAAAGTGGGAAATAAAGTTTTTGAGGCATTTGTCAGTTAGCTCATGGGTTCCCAAAGTGTGTGTCGCAGCACCCTTGGCATGCCACGTAGAGATGAGAGGTGCTGCAAAGTGCCCATAACCTCCAATCTAAGTTATTTCTAAGCAACAGAAAAAAGAATTAAGGTCACTCATCAAAAATCGGTTCACTCCCCAACCAAGAGCATGATGAGGGTAATTTATTTGTTTTATTTATATTTTCACCAACCTATGTTTTCTTATTAAGTAAAATTAAAGTTTTTGTGTATGAATTTTAAATACTAGTTGTGTATTAATTATGTTTATGTTCTTACTTCTCTAATTTCTTTTTCAAAGTGGAACTACTATGAACTATGTAATAATATACTACAGATAAATATTACATGACGAGAGGGCAGTGAGTAAATTATAATTCTCTTAAGGGTGCCACCACTTGGATAAGTTTGGAAACCCCTGTGTTAGCTTATTCTTGTGGTGTGCAATAGAGATAAAGAGTAGAAATATACATTTTCACATACAACCATTAAAATGTCTTCACGAAAAAAGAAAGATACAATATGAATTAAAACTAAGTCAAAATCCATTTATTATTGCTGCTCTGCAGTTTTGTTATCAGAATTTACTAGTCTGATTATTTCTGTCCTCTGTTCTACTTCTCAGACTTAAGTTTAAGTCTGTCACTTACATTTACTGATAAATTTGTTAACATGATGTTATTTTCTCAAGAAAAACTATGTAGGATGTCAACTTGTATTTTGAACTTAAGCAAATGTTAAGTAAATATTGATTTAACATGTCACAAATTCAGATTGTTTACTTAAAATAAACATTGGTTTATATGTCATGTCACAAACTCAATTTTTTATTTAACAAATTTATATGTAACTATATTATATAAACAGTGTATAGGGCCTACAAAAATTTAAATAAATGAAAAACCTGATTTCAATTAAAATCCGATCAATTGATTTTTTTTTACACCCTGGTCAACAGTCTGTTCGCTTTTGGACCTTACATCATAAAACCCCAACATCCAATCCTTCTGAGTAAGATGGTTCAGACTGAGCTGTGACCTGTAAGCATTTTCGGATAAAATACCTTAAACATTCACCAGCTTTTAGAATATAAGCTACTCTGTTAATCATAAGCATTCTAAGAATGCATATAATTTCTCTATTCAACTGTTCTGACAGTATGCAAAAAAATTCTCACTTATCGAAAACCCCTAATTGTCAGGAATTTAAGAGCATATACTTTTAGCAAGATTCACTTTTGACATTGATCCTTTTTTCACTGATTTTTAAAATAAATAACGGTATTGGTTTTAATAACGGCAATTTTACAATGATATAGCATGGGGTTTGAATCGTTCCTAGAAATTTATGTACATGTATTATAGACATTGTCACATAAGGAAATTTAGTTCGCATTCTGATTTTTTAGTTTCTGTTTTCTAACTCTGCTTTTTCACTGGCTAGATTGAAATTATGGTATTTATTTTTATTTTACTGACTATTATTTGCACACAGCTTAGTGTTTCAGAACACCTAGTTCACAACAAAACTGAAACACTTGCAATATGCTTTTGTACATGAAACTTTTTTAAGTGTCTATTAGATTTTAAGTTTTTTTAAACCTGATTTTATTAATTTTTATTTTTTAAATCTTAATAGATTCATACACTGTTGGTTTGTTGGGAGAGGGGGATTTCAAGGGCTTAGGATTTTTGGTACCAAAACTGCTCAAAAACAAAAGTGAACCATTGCTTTTTTGTGTGGTGTTCTTTACTTTCAGCTTCTCTATTTTTTTTTTAATAGAGCATAAGATTTCTTAAGGTGTCTTAGTTTAAGCTATAATACTTTTTGCTGATAATTTCTCAAGACAGACAATGCCAAGTAATGGACATACACTTACTCAAAGAAAGGTTTTACTAACACAAGAGAAATAAACCCTGCATGGTATTGAACCTACAGTACCCATAAGTTGGATAGAATTGCTTAAGTCTTAATCTTAGATTAGTTAATTATTGCCCTGAAATTTACTTATCTTAATGAGTAACTATTTTAAATAGTTCAATTAAAATAAAACTATTTAGTCTAGCATTGCGTTGCTTTCCTCAAGGGCAATTTTTTCAATCGTAAGCTTCGTTATGTCTAGCATCTGTTTTAAAGTTATTGTTAAGACTTGGATACTTTATAACCAAATATATCAGTTGAAAAATGGGACATAGATCTAAAAAGGTTAAAACCTAAGAATGGGGGTCTTGGTTGTGTATAACCACACACACACATTGCTCTTTGTGCTTGTCTGAAAGCAGAGTAGTCAGCACTCTGTCCTTCAATTCAACAGACTGGCTACAAATGTCAGTTGTAGTTATGAGTTGTATTTTAGCTGCAAGTCCTGGTCTAATTAGCCATTGGGGAGCAAAAAAAAAAAAAAAATGGCCAGAGTAATAAGCCAACCAAACTTACTTTTCTCCTTGTAATCTTCATATAATTACAATTCTATTGCTGAAAATGTAATTTACAAAATTTATTTCAGATTCTAAAAAGTGACAACAATATCAGAAGTGCAGATGCTGAACTCCAACAGCGTACTGTTGAATATTTACAATTAAGTAGTATAGCTACATCTGATGTTTTAGTGAGTACTACCATATTTTTTTATTTTTACTTAACAGATTTTTACAATAAAAGATTCTTGGACTATTCACCAGATCACCTTTGGAAAAAAAAGGAATGAAAAAAATAGATTGACTTATTAGATGAGTGTATGAGTATGAGAGCATGATTTATAACCTTATTCGTACCAATGAAATTTGGGTATGCCAATTTAAATCAGCTTGAAAAAAATCATGATTTGAATTGCCATAATTTTCTTTTTTCTTAAGTTTAATAATATGGAAAATGAAATATATATATAAAATGGAACAATACAAATCAGTTTCATTGTTTCTTCTCAGTAATAACACCCCAGATTGATCCTTTTTAAAACTGACAATTACTGACCTGCCTAGTTTAAGAACACTAAAAATAATTGTATTGATTAAGATACACTGGATTCCAACTTGGAGAAATTATTTGCTTTATTTGAAATGTTTTGGAACTCTTTAATTTGTTTATATAATTAATTACCAATATTATCAGTATATTTATATTACCTCATGTTGGAGATAGTGCTGAGTCCCAACTATTAAAGTGTTAGAACCCAAAGAGTTCCAGTTATCTAGAACTTTGTAATTCTTCTGATAAGAACTGAAGACTCTTAAAACTATTCTGCATATTTGGTTACTCATATTTGCATATTTATTCCTTACTTGCAAAATTACTTGACCTTACTCGGTTTGAATTGGTTAAATCTAGATAGAAGAATAATCGGAATATATAAGGTGTACCCGAATGAAAAAGAGACTACAGTTATATGTAAAGAAATTTTAATAATATTATAATTACAGTTCATGGGGAACTCATTACAACTAAATAATTGCAATTGACATTGATACACTTATCCCAGCGTGTAAGAAAGGAGTGGATGGCTTCAGTGTAAAAACTCCTGGGTTGCTGACTGATCCAGTTTTCCACTGTCCTGCACTTGTCACAGGTGAACCTCTGACCTTTCAGAGATTTTTTTTAAGGGTCGAAGATATGGGAATCACATGGGGAAGTATCGGGATTGTAAGGAGGTTGTTGCAGGACCTCCCATCGAATTTTTTAAAGAAGCTAGTGTCTTGGCTACATGTTGTCTAATGTTGCCCAGAGAAGCACTATCCCATTCGAGAGCTTGCCTCTGCACTTGTTCTTGATGGTCAGTTTGAGCCTCAGCAATGTGTTGCAATACTGCTCATCGTTAACTGTTGCATCTCGTTGTAGCCAGTCGATGAGTAGAGGTCCTTCTTCGTCGAAAAAGAAACTAAGCATCACTTTTCCAGCCTGGGCAGAGTGGGCTTTTTTTGGAGGAGGGGAGCCTGGAGGCCACCACTCCATGCTCATCCATTAGGGGGCAGGGTCGAAGTGGTGACACCAAGTTTCATCACCTGCCACAATCTTGGAAATGAAATCCGTTCCTTGCTCCCTGTATCTCAACAGATGGGTCATGGTAACACCCATTCTCACTGTCATCTCTGACACCCACTGTGAACAAACGTTGCCATAACCAAGCTTTTTGTGGACTATGTGATGCACAGTCCCTTTGCTTATCGACAGTTCAACTGCAATTTCCAGTGTGGTGATCCAACAATTCTGTAATATGAGCTTGTGGCACTGTTGGTGACAACGTGCGCCTGGGCATGGCATGGCAAGTTTTTGATATTAAAGTGTCCTGCCTCATAACGCTGACAACACCGGAATATGGTGCATCGTGCAAGACACTGCTCTCCATACACCACTTTCATCCTACGATAAATTTGTGAAGCATGCTCCCCTTCTGTGCATAGAAATTGGATAACTGCTCTTTGTGCTGATTTGAAGGAATCCTTCATGCAACAAACTGCGGAAACTCCAGAAATGAGGATTTTGATGCGAAGCTGTTAACTACGCATGTGCAACTAAGAATACCACCACGCCATCTATCGGCTAACACATTAACTCACTGGGATTTGATACAATGCCACTACAGCTAAGGTCTTTTCATTTGGTCACAACTTACATATCACTTGTTAATTTTACTCTACAAAAGACATCTTTTCAACATTTCTATAGTTTGTACAACTTTCGACACAAATCCTACACATATGTGTTCATCCATGTAATACATTCTCATGCATATCCATCTATGTAATACATTTCCCATGCGTGTCCATCCATGTAATTAATTTCCCATGCATGTAATTCATTTCCCGTGCGTGTCCATCCGTGTAATGCATTTCCACCCATGTAATGCATTTCCAGTGCGTGTCCACCCGTGGTGTAATGCATTTCCCGTGCGTGTCCACCCGTGGTGTAATGCATTTGCCATGCGTGTCCATCCATGGTGTAATGCATTTGCCATGTGTGTCATAGGGTTCCAAGGGGTTAAACATTCTTGGTGTATAGGGTTTTATAAGCGAATTTAGTTTCTTAATTGGAAATATTTACCTGTTCTGTTTGTGAGACGAGAGATTTGTAGCCCTTGCTGTTAACGCTCATGTTGAGATGACAATGCAACTGACTGACTAAACAAACGAATAGTTCTCTTAGTTGACTTTAAACAAGTGTCACTCGCAAATCTGTTTATCAGTAGATGCCGAGTTTTATATAAATTGGACCAGTTCATGCTTTGTATGCAACGTTTTTATTTAATTTTGACAATCTTCCCATGAAGAGGTTCGTTAAACTTACAACTGATACCCTTTCAAGAAGCAATTTATTATTTCTGATAAAGGAATCTGGAATTCCTAAACTCAAACATGTCAAGTAATTGCACCGATTTGCATGTCTCATGCCGGATACATTTAAAAGTATAGGAACAGATTAATTAAAAAACTGATTTAAATTATTTTGTAATTGTATTTTTTCATACCTTCAAGTAATGTTTCTTAAAATTATACTTCTGGAAACGACTTTCAAAATTTAATTCATTGAAAAATAACTATTATGTTCACTCTGGGTATAGAACATTTAATACTTTTCCCGCTATGTTGTCTTTGACCCATGTCTAGTTTTATTAGAAGTATTTTCAATTTCAATTGTTTTCTTAGGCTACTGTCCTCGAAGAAATGCCTCCTTTTCCAGAAAGAGAATCTTCTATTTTGGCTATACTAAAGAAAAAGAAACCTGGTGTCGCTGAAGGCCTCCCTCCAAATGCTGTTACTAAGGATCATCCTGCATTATTTAATCATAGTGTTACAAATAATGTCGATGTTAATAATGCAGTGAGTTTTCTTATATTTTACTTGAATGCTAGTTTTTTTTACAGTATTACAAATTTAGTGAATATTTATACCAGAACATATTACTGTTTAGCAGTTTTGGCATTTATAAAAACACTTAATTTCCTAAAATTATTAAAAAAAATTTTTTCATATCAGTGCTATCTTTTTTAATCCACCTGTTTATCACAATTTTCAAAACTACGAAGATTTGTGCATTTAAGAAATTTCCTGTTGCTGCTTTGTAACATTAATTTTATGTTGTATGTTACAACTTTCTCAAGCTATATTTCTTCAAGCATTTAAATGCAACAAATTTTACTGTTCTACTTTTCTGACTACCGGTTCTTTTTTGCCTTTATTTGTATGGTGTTGTATAATTGTTAATTATTTCATAAATTATAATTTAGTAAACAAGTCTTTTTTACAACAGTCTAACATGGTTATAATTAAGGTATCCCTGTTCAGAGCATGGAGAAACTAATGTATATTTAGTTCTGAAAATGAGCAATAGGGGAAGAGATGGTGCTGCAAACAGTCCCTAGTAAAAAATAATTCAATAAAAAATGGCTTTGCAGTCACGATACACATTAATTAAGAATTGTAAGTAATATCAGTGACCGTCAACCGCTATAAACCTTGAATATGAAATTTAGGTCAGCATTTTGCAAATGTTCCATGTGACATCAACATTCAAAGCTTTGTGAAAACATTAGACTATCGCTGTGGGACTCATTACCTGACTGTGCTTTATTATTAAAATTTTACAAGAACAAAGAAAACTGCTGGTGCCCTTTGTGAGTAGATATTTGATATCGGTGCGTACAGGTCCTATGGCAGCATGTGTCATCCGGAGAATGGTTCAATGTTTTGATTAGACTGGGTGCTTCTCAGTTTGACCAGGGACGAGGCGAGGTTCTAAACTTGTGACAATGCAATTTACTGAAGAGGTTGCAACTGTTATTGTTGAACAGACCAATCAGAATGAGGCAGAAAACAGTAGTGCTTGGGCTGTAGCATGACAACTGGATGATTTGCCCTACTCGATAGTACGAAAGTTTGCGGCAAATTTTAGAAAGTTATCTGTATAAGATCCTGCGTAACCAAAAGTTACAAGGTTCTAATACAGATATCCATGAAAATTTGCTTTGACTTTCCTTGCACGCATGCAGGTATATAACTGGCCCTGAAACATCTTGTTGAGTGAGGAGGCACATTTTCTCTAGAGCAGAAAACAGATGCAACAGAAAATCCCTGCTAATTTGAACAGATCCCCTTACATTCTCCAAAATTAAGTGTTTGAGTACAGTTGAGGCTTACAGTAACATTTCTGATTGGTCCCTGCTTTGTTGAAGAAATCCATCCACACGGGAGACCAAAGACCTGTTCAGTTACTGCACAGTGTTATAAGGACATGTTGCAGAACTTCCTCAGCTATAACAGTGAGGAGCCCTCAGCTCTACCATATTCCAACAAGATGGAGCACCCCCCTCATTGGATGTCCTGTTCAACAGTTGTGACAGCATTTTACAGAAAATCGAGTCATCAGTCGCGTATTCCCATCTTGGTCACAAAAGATCAGTTGTTGAACATGCCATCGCATGGTACCAGTTGTTGCTTCATCAACACGGTGGACACATTGAACATTGCCATTGACTTTTCTTTTTAATGCCTTCTTCTATTATGTGTTCCATGTCTAACATGTTTTAGATGCATTAATTAAAATGACATTAGGTTGTTTATGACTTGTCAATATCTATTGCACACTTATACCACTTACATTCATAATGCATATTATAATTACAATTTGTATAACCATTTTATTGAATTATGTTTTACCAGAGACTGTTACAGCGCCATCTCTTCCCTTGTCGGTCATTTTCAGAACTAAATTGTTTACAACATTAGTTTCCCTATGTTCTGAAATGTGTACCATACAGATTTGGCGTTCTTATAACCACTGGGTTTTTTTCTACAGTGCTCTGAACAGGGATACTTTAATTATAACACCTGGTACAGTTGAAAGGGTTATTTCACTTCAAACTTCTATAAAAAGCAATTTATTCACTTTTGATCATCTCACAAAATTGGTAATGTCTAGTTACCTTTATTTGATGAATCTTATTTGTCTATAAAATTAACCTTTTCTTGCTGATAGTGCGTAATGAGTAGAAAGAAAACATTTTGGACTTGAAGTAATAATGTTAAATATTCGTACTCCACATCTTTTATAAGAACTCTAAACAACTTGGAAATATTCTATATTTGCAAACTATCTTGAATTATCAGCATCACTTTAATTTTTTTTTTCCATTTAAACTTGAGTTCTTAATATGAATCCCAAAAGTTTCAATTTCTTTGTTCTTTTTAAAAAGAAACAATTATAGGTATCCAGATATGGATTTTTGCTGAAGTTAGCAACTTAACAGGAATCTTCTCCAGGAATGTGAAAGTTAAATTAGTATTGTAATGCAGCAAAATGACTCTCAGTCTAATTCTTGGTCACTATTCTTTTGTTTGATTTAATTCAATAATAGCATTTCTGTACCAATGTTCGATTACTGTACATTGGTTTTCTACTGGTACAATTACTATGTGACTGCTTGTTGAAAATTCTACACCTTTTTCTTCCCCAAGCTTCTTGATCTTTTGACTAGTAGTCATCAGAAAAGACCTACCCTGTGGATGATTTGGGGTAACATTGCTAGATGAATATCTTGCCACCTGCCATGTCAGAAAGCACAGGGTACCCATATTTGAACATGTTCATTTCCAAGGTTCGGTTAAATTGTGACATCTGCCTGATGTTAGTTTCTTCACGTAAGGAAAGTAATTTAATAATTGAGAATTTAATGTGTCTTAGTAAGTTAAGAGTTCGTTGCCCGTAGTTTTTATTACACGTGCAATTTTTCCTGCGTCATTACTGAAAAGGGTCTTGCAGCTGTTCATATTCCATGTCTGCAACTGTTCGCTGTGGGACTTGCAGGGAGTCTGGATCTTTTTCTTTTTCATGCTAGTTTTGCAAAGCGATACTAAATGCTGGTTTCATTCAACTTTGAAATCCTGGTTTGAGATTTAATTGAATCATGCAACCAAAAAAAAAATTCAATTGCCTGTTCTCTTAACTAGGAGCTTTGCATGTGTACTTACTAGTGTGAATCCATAAAGGATAAGACTTTCTGATAAAATAGTTTCTTAGGTTTAGGTCTAAACTTTTTCATAGTGATTTGTATTTTGGTCACAAGAGTTCCTTGGAAGTATGCATTACTAAAGGCAGTTTTAAGCAAAACAAAAATTATTTTGCTGCAATCATTGAAGCAGAACAGTGTTCAAAATAATTTTTGTTTGCTAGTGGATAAAACCAAGTTTTTAAGTATCTCAATAAATTCCTGATTAATTTCCCAACAGTTTTGTCTTAGTTAAAGGTTACAATTAAAGTTCTTTAACTCAAGACGAGCTTTGTAAAATATGATTTGTTATAAAATATCACTTCATCTTTATAGCCTGTAGCAACCACTGGAGATCTTTTAGGAATAGCTGGAACTCCAACAAATACTCAAGCACCTGTACCAGCAACAACAAATGATCTTCTTGTTGATGTATTTGGCGATATAGCTTCCCCTGTTTCTGTTCCTAATCCTGGATCTTCTCCTAGTTCATTAGCCCCTGGAGCAGTAGTAATCTCTAACGAGGAAGGTCTTTACAAGTAAGTTTTTTGCGTGAGGTGTTTGATTAAAATATAATGCTTGGTGCTGAAGGAACCCAGACATAAACACTTAAAGATATCTTTAAGTTTCTTGATTGTAAGATTTGTATGTAGTGTTTGCCCTCTAGATCGCATAAGCTGCATTTTATCTGATTATCTCACTAAGAATATCTGCACTTTCTTTTTAAAATGTATTGTTCAATACTTGTTCCTGTACACCTTTTTTTGTTTTAATTGATGACTGAATACCTTGGCAGTAGATTCTTGTAGGAGTACTATCTTATGTGGGAGTACTGATATCTACTCTTTTTTTTAAAAGCATCAAAAAATATTTGCTTGGATAATGATATTCTTAAGTACTTTGTCTTTAGTTAGGTTACAAGGTGTACAGAATAGGTAAACATAAAAAGTCCCATTATAATCTTCCATTTGTGGCTCCCAGCTAAACACATGTCAAACATTTTTGCCTTTTTTTCTTTTTCTGCTTTGATTTAAAATCCAAACTGTAGATGGCACAGCTTGTTCGCTTTTGAATCTTTTGTTATAGAACTCAAACATCCAATCCAGAGTAGATATCTGGTAAAAGAGAAAGTTGAGAATTTACAGTAGCAAGGGGTGTAGGGGGTTTTAACATAAGAGATTTTAGGTAAATATCTGGGAACAGGGGGTGATGTTATATGGAACACACATAAACAAAATCAAAAGCTCCGTGGAGCTCCAGCACGACACGTCCTTTTTCGAACATTGGAGAAGGGGTGGTATCAAGAAATGTGGGAAGAACTCCCTTAGTGAATATGTGACGTCATCTTTTGCGGTCTCCAGTGCTGCCATCTGTTGAAACGCGCTGGGGGGGGGACCCTACATATATAATATTATTTTCTGAGAACACCTGCGACTTCCTGTGTATGATACAAGAAAATGTTCAAGCACTATGTTCAGACAGACTGACAATGGAAGTTCTCAGTGATTCCAGAGACAGTTACACAGAATGACTTGAGAAAAGGTGGTATACGGCCATATCTCGATGAATACCTGATGTAAAGATGACTTGTAATGTTCTTAATGTTTGAAAATGATGTTTAACTTTTAAATATTTCTCTATCCTTTGTAAATAAATATCTTTAATTGTTGGTAATACGTATTCTACACGTATTATCTTAATTATTAGTATACTCTGACAAAATCTCATTCAATAAATTAAAACAATCTCTTGAAGTCTTCATTACTTTTATTTTTAACTGTTGTAACAATTTGAAATAACGTGTATGTTCATGTACTGATTAAAATTAAATCTTTTTTAGACTGGTGTGTAAGAATAATGGCATCCTATTTGAAAATGACCTTCTTCAAATTGGCGTGAAAAGTGAATTTAGACAAAATCTAGGACGTATTGGTCTTTTTTATGGCAATAAAACTCCTCTTCAATTTAACAGCTTTACCCCAAATGTTTCCTGTTCTGAAATTTTGAGCAAAAGTATCCTTTTTGAGGTGTTAACTTTTGGTTTTTGAATTTAAATTACTTTTGTATTTTTAAACTTAAAAGCTTCAATGTGTAAATGAAAAAAACATAAGAATCTACTTGTGATGTGTATATTATACCTTCAGTTATTTAAATTAGATATCAAGGATTCATATATAGGCTTTTATTAAATATTGGACAAACACTAAGATAGGTGTGGGGTCTAACTACATTCTCAAACTTTTTTTCTGGGCATAGTTTTAAAAAAATCTGATATACCTCCCTTGGCCGAGCTCTTATGAACATGGCTATATAACTACCTTGCTTACATTTAAAATTTGGTCAGTACTTACATTTATTGACCAATAAATAGAGATTTAACTCAACTGATGTCATTTCTTTTAACTCGTGCATTTTTGTGTGCTAGGGTACAGAGTATTTCTTTTCAGCAATAATAACTTTTCATTGTTATGGGCAACGTATATTGTTATGAGCAATGTTCTTTCCAAATTGTCTCTAGATCCTTTCTGAGTGAGTTAAAGTGAAACTTTCTCAAAATGAACATAAAGAATTGGTACTTTTCTGCCATATGTAAATGCTTTTTTATTTCAATGCAGGGTGTCAAGATTTAAATCACTTGATTTAAACCAACGATTAAAATCATGATTTTAATCAAATTTTTTTTTTAAATCATTGATTAAAGTCTACACCCAGTACTGATCAGCTTTTGAAAAAGTGGTTTGGACTGGACACTTGCAAATAATCGGAGATGTCTATGGACCAAGTAATGTGTTGAATGTTGAGTCAGGGTACAAGTTGACATCTATTTGAATGTTTTGACAATGTTCATGCACAATTTTATGTTACGAACAAAAAAGCATTCATTCATTCAAGTGTGGGGAGCATGGGAAAATGTTATGCATTAATGTTATACTTAAAAAGAGCCTTTCGCTATTTATATTGTCCATGACCAGTAGGCCTACTTCTAAATGTTAAGACAACCAAAGAAAACCCCCACTAGTAGGCCTAAACTACTTGTTACCCCTTTAATTGACTGGCCAACGGCTTAGCTATAGTGATTTTTTCAACTACTTTTTTAAATTGAGACATAAATACAAAATAACACAGTGTGATTAAGAATTATTAAATAAAAACAACTAACTGAGCTTTCTATTTCAAAAGATGAAAGTTTAAACACCGAACATCTTTCATTTTGCGAAATGCATCATGAAACAGTCACTTTAGGAGCAGTGACTCGTAAAAATTCTTAACAAAATTTCTTAACGTGATGAAATTTACTCAAGAAAAACTATTGTTGGATGTCTACTTGTGTTTTAAAGTTAAACGAATGATTTACCTTTTGCTTTTATTTTGAAAATTCATTTTTTAAATTCATGTAACAAACTAAGATTTTTAGTAAAATAAATATTGATTTACCTTGTCACAAATTCTGATAGTTTACTTAAAATAAACATTGGTTTACATGTTATGTCAAAAACTCAATTTTTTAATCAAGAAATTTTTTTAATTATAAAAACAGTGTATTTAGCCTACAGAAATTTAAATTAAAAAATTATGATTTTTTACACTCTGTTTCAATGTTAAAATTAAACCATAGTATTGCGTTTTTGCCCCTGAAATCTGTAATACTTAGCTCATTAAAGTGAATTTTTTGTCACTTAAATGTATTCTGGGAATTTGTTCTGAAAATTTATAAGGAACTTAAAGTTGAAATTAAGTTTATAATAACAGCACAGCCTAACTGTTATTCTACATTTATTGTCAAAGTGACTATTCCCACTCTACTACAAACCCATCATTGTTTAAGAACAAATTAACACAAGTCGAAAAAAAAGTTTTCTATGAACTTAAGGTGACTAGTCCCACTGTGGTAGCCATTTGTGTCCTTGATTACTTTTCTTGCTACTTTTCTCGTTAGCTGTTGATTTTAGTTTTACTACTCATTAATTGGTTTTACATATTTGACTATTTACTAAGAAAGTTTACTTTTAATCAATTATGATTATTCTTACATAGGAAACTTGATCATCTTCAATAAATGAAATGACTGGTTTAAGTTGAATTTATTTCAATTCTAAGAAATTGGTTCACATAAAATCAAGGTTGTCTTCCAATAAATAATAGATTATTCTAGTTATTTTCTGCAAAATTGTTGATATTTTATTCGTGTTTAACTAAAATGTAGAATTCTTGACCAATTCCTAGAAATAAATATCCAATTTAAGCCAGTGGAACCGGCAATTGATGCTGGAGCTCAGGTTCAGCAACAACTGAACATAGAATGTATTGATGATTTCAATGAAAAACCTGTGCTAACTGTTCAATTTATGTAAGTATTCCCAGGTTGAACACTCACTGGCAATTATATTTGTATTAATAATTTTTCTTTTAGTTGAACTTAAAATTGATTGTATAAATTTCCAGGTACTCGAATGTTCTTCAAAAATTAACTATGAAACTACCTGTGACCATTAATAAGTTTTTTGAGCCCACAGTCATGAATTCTGAAGCATTTTTTACAAGGTGGAAGAATTTGAACAAGTATGTACCAATTTTATTCACAAGTAACTATATATATATTAAAGGTTATGAATCTAATCCAAAGTAAAAAAAATTATGTACAATAAATTGATTGATGGATGGTAAATGTTTTTTTAGCCCTGTTCAAGAAGCACAAAGAATATTTAAAGCCAAATACCCTATGGACACTGAAGCAACTAAAGCAAAGGTTAGATCTTTTTCATTATGGGCCTTGTATATAAATTTATAATATTTTAACCCTTCATGCTGCAAGCCAGAGATATCTTGGATACCAAAATGGCAAGTGTAAGTGTCAACCACGAGTATTCTTGCCCGGTCGCTTTCCCTAGACCCTTGTCCTCTAATGGGAGGACATGACTGGAGCCCTTTGTGTGATGCTTCCTGATGGGAACTTACGATAAGGAATGTACAATGTGTGTATTTGCCTTTGGCGTGTTAGAAAGAGTATCGCAACATTTTTGTCTCTTTTAAGCTTCAGTTTCTAACTTCTTCAGGAAAAAGAGCTTGAATTGAAAATTTGGAACGACAATCTTGCGCTTCCAAATGATGTTTAAAATGCTTCATCTGAAGTACGATTAAAATTTACGAAGCAAACAAGAAAACAAAAAGTAATGAAGTAACAAGAATTCAGATATGTAGGTGGTATTTTTGCTGCAGTCAAAATCACATGAGATTCTTTTTAAACTATGCACAATTGTTCAATTTAATATCAGTACGTATTGAACACTTGATGAAGTGCGATAGTTGGCAGAGTTCTGATAGGTTTGGTGAAGTGGGCGACCTGTGAGCATTGATGCGATAAATAATTTGGAAACAGTACTTCGGTATTTTCTCTCAAATATTAATTATCATTTCATAACCAACCCTTTCAAAATCATGATAAATCAAATATATTTTGCAAACAAAAAGAAACTATGGGTTAAGACCTCTCCCCGTATGAATGCAATTAGCACAAATCAAAGTTTTGTTTTTTAAAGGGTAATGTGTGTACTTGTATTTTTCTCCTGTAGAGCACCGCTTAGATATTCCACTACCGAATGGGAGAATTCATACAGTCGTAATATACCTAGAACATCAATATATGGATCTGTTGCCTTTTGAAGGCGATGAGACATCCCACCGACCTAAAATTGTAACCATTCACCAGTCGCAGTAAATACATTTAGAAACTACTCTGAATTTATTTTTAAGAAACAAAATGTTCTATTAACTCACATTCTTGAATGTCTAAAAGGAATTTAATCAAGTATTTAATCATTGTCATACTGGAACTGGCAGCAGTGAGGGATCAAACCCAATGAGAAAGATCCTAGGACAACACCAAGCAATTTTGAACCATGGTCAGATGACAGGTTCGCTCCTGAGCTGGCACACTACGCTAACGCGAGGACATACGAGGCCATGACAGATTTAACGTGCACCAGCCCCTTTATACACGACGGTGTTTGGTTAGATTCGAACTCGCATCCCTCCGGTTGCGAATCTGTAACTCTTCTAACCGGACTATCGATGTCCTTATTTAATAAAGGAACGCCATGTAAGTGTAGTCAATAATAAATTCGGTTGATGGGGTACTGAATGTTATATTCAGTATCCAATAAATGAATCAGAGTGATTGAACCAAAAAGTTGGTTCTTTACTTCTTTAAAATTCTTTAACTCCACCATATTGGTAGCATGTCAGGCTAAATTTGTTTTTATCTGAATTTCCAAACCATCAAAATTGTATAGCTTTTCTTATTTCATCTGTTAAACATTTAATTTAAATAACTTTTTTAATTAACTTTTTAAACCGAGCCTAAAACATACCATCCAGATTAGTATTTCTGCTTCTTTAGTCAGCGAGAGAACCATCTGTTCCGTCTCTAGTAAGATTGCTGTTGGCCTTTCTTCCAATGATAATTTAAGATATAACAAGTTCCCATCTGCATACTTAGATGTTATCAGTTAACAAAAAGGAATGTATGGGTCATTATGGTTGTTCAATAAGAGGACATATACGACACTATCAGAATACTTCTGTGTGAAATTTTCAAGCTTCCCGCTTTCAATAGGAGTAAGAAATATTTTCGACAAAGCGTGAGAAAATAGTTTAAATTCCTTTTTTTTTTTTATTATCAGAAAGCCATAATAACTTACTTCAAGCGATCGATGTTGCTTTGGGGTTAAGACATTAAAATACTGGCACAGTAAAAGTGTTTCTGATAAACACAGATAAAAAATGGACTTTTTGTCATTTCATATTTTATCACCCTTAAACTGGCTATCTTTTCGCTCAAAAGAACCGAGAACGATTAAAATCTTCTAAATGAAACTATGTGAGGATTTTTCTTAATCATTACATTTTAGGTAGAAAATAGTACTATGCTAGTATTTTACTACAGATCTGTCATATCAGTCAATCGTACAACATTAAATTTTGCTGGCAATAATAATTGAACCTTATAATTCGTAGATAATACTAGTACAGGGTGGGCGAAAAGTACATGACACATTTCAACATTTAGTATAAAATCCACCATCCAAATTGCCATAGAAGTTTTAGGTCTTCACTAAATTACATTACATGGCCTCAAGTTAGTTTTTTTTTTTGGCATAAGAAATAGTTAAATTGTTTGAAGACATGAAACACTCAAGTAAACAACACTATTCCAGAATACAAGTTAGCAAATACGTGGATTGAAATTGATTATCGGTTTATTATCGTTCGATCCACAAAGGGTGCCCACATTAAAATATGGTAGTATATAGTGACAAAAATGCTCTAATAAATTATAATATGTATTGTAATTATTTGTGTAAAATGTTTACATTGTTTTCCAGTAGTGCTGATAAATTTGCATTTCTTCATAGATGTTAGTGTGAGTTGTTTTATAGTTCATACAGCCCACCAAACGGTTTAGTTATTAAGGTGTTAGCCTCTAGATAGGAAGTTTCCTGGTTCGAATGTGAGTCTGGACATGGATGTTCTTATGCGTATGATGTAGAAGCGGCTGGTGCACCTTAAATCTGTGGTGGCCGAATGTCCCCATGTTGGGTTGGTGTGTAAGTTTGAAGTGTGGGGTGCCAGCTCAGGTGTTGTTTCGTCATCTAACCATGGTTCAAAATTAGGAGGTGTTGTCCTCAGATCTTTCCCTTAAGGGATTGATTCCAGACTGTCGTCAATACCCCTTTTTTTTTTCTCTAGTACGAAGCTAATTAAAAATTACCAAATTACTATAGTTCATACAGCCTTTAAAAAGTTATTTTTTTATGTTTATATAAATAAATTTTACATTTGTTCTCTTTTTTTTAAAGCATAAAGTTAAATTTACGCTGTATAAATCGAGTGTAAACAACTGTCCTGTTATAGATATCCAAAATGCTTAGAAATTAGTTACACTGCTATCGATTCTGACAAAAATTCATTTGCCCTTCCTTACAGACACCAACAGTTCTTCAGAATGCAGAAAAAAAAAACTTTTTATCCACAGGATTGTTTGCTTATAATTACATTATGCTTAGAAACTGTAGAACAACTAAACTTTCTAAAAAAGTAATAACAAAGTACCGTAAATATAGACGAAGTTCGTAGTCTAAACTAGTGGGTCACGAGGTTCAGTTCATCACACTCTAGTAACTTTCCAACGAAAGGTTCAACTGCATTAATAAGAAATATTTTGTTTAAAGAGTAAAAGTAGTTTATATGAAAAAGTGGATGACATGGAATACCTGTTTATGAAGCTTTTTTACGTGTTAAATATTATTTTTAAATGTTTGATCTTCGATTTTGTGTTTAACTATCATGGTGTAGTCCTAAATGGTCCCACTGATTTGCCCAAAACTAGCTGAATAAATAGAAAAAAATATTTACAAACATCATCACGTGAAAATTAAAAAATTATTGTAGGCCATTTTACATTTAAATTATTTGTCAATCATTGGACTAATGAAATCTTGTAGCATATTGTAGTTTTCACAGACCAACATCGTTAAAATAATTTGTGCTGATTTCCATATCTCATTCTGATTACCTAATGTTTGTATTTTTTGGATGCATAAACACCTTTCCCCATACGAGATTTCTTAAAACCAAAGTCAAACAAAACCCCTGGTCTCTTATTGAAATTAAAATTTTAATCTTTAGGCTTATTACTTTAAAAAAATCTGGTCTCGAATTTCAAAACAAGAACTTGCACTGCAATGAGAACTTACTAAGAAACAGTATTCATAATAAAATATAAAAAGTATTATATAATTTATTTTATAAAATATAAAAAATAAAAAGTATAATAAATATAAAAAGTATTCAGTATTATCAGATTTGAGAACAGTATAGACTATTTTGACCTTCATTTTCAGTAGAAAAAATTTCGTTTTTTTTCTATGTTATAAAAGCGTTCCTTATTTGAGCATTTCGGCACATTCACGAATATTCTCAGAATATTACCAATATAAATATTTTAGATAAGAAAGAGCCTTAGGTATAAAAAATGACAAATCATTGGTATACAACTCAGTATAACTAATACTAGGTTCGATACCAGACTGCAACAGCTTCATATTCAGTAGAGAAACGGTCAAAATAAATGACACTGAAAAGTTCAAAAAATTTTGTCACAAATTTAGGTTTTATTATGACAAACTATTTGAGGCTACGTCAAACTATTATTGCTACCAATTTTATAAAATTATTTCAGAGGTTTGTCATTAAATTAGTATTAAAAATAATCATTCGTAGTAGTGATCAAGTTTCTAAACATCCCATACTTTCGTACTTTAAAAAGTTATTGGTATGAGTAACTCAGATGCACAGTTTACCATATGTGAACGTTTTTTTGTAAACTCAATTCTCTACTGAAAGGTGAACACTCAAAACGTGAAATCTTTGGTGTAATATTCCCTATTGAATATTTTAACCTACGTTACATTATTGAAGCTAGAATTGAAAATTTTTGTTTTTATTTCTGCAATATGTAAAGTTCAAGTAACTTAACTGTGATAAATAATTTAATTGCTTTGTTTATACAAAACAATGCTGTAAATCTATGCAATGGTGGTAAACTTGTGAGAATAAAAATTAATGCTAAAATTTAACTTATTTACAATTTGAAGAAAAATATATAAAATAAATATTTCAAAGCTTCCCATTTTATACAGTAAATATTTGGTTACTTAAACGCGTGTATAAGTAAGGATCAATCGAATGTATCATGATCCTCAGAACTGAAGCAATGTTTGAAACTCTCCTCTCTTTCCAGTCATTCGCCTTCAAAAGAATCATCTTGCCCTTCGAAATAAGAAGCCCGTGGCGTTCCAATCTATCACCGTCATCGGTATTCTTTGATGATCGGGTCAAAATAGCCTACTACTCAGACCCATTGACCAACGAAGGGGGAAGCATTCCTTTTGTCCAAACCCTGACACTTTTAAAGGGAACTCACATTTTTGGGGTGACGCTATCGACAACAATACAGGGATTTGCCATGCCGCCAAGAGGGTTAATGTAGTTTAATATTTAAATTAAATTATTATAATTCAAATATACATCTTAATTTTCCATCCACATTTACCAATGCTTATTGATACTAAAATCCTTACATCAGGGGTATAAACATTATTAACGCATAATTAAATGTTTAAAACTGATAAATATGACAAATTCGAAAGTTCAAAGTTTAACCTATGTTTCTAAGTACTTGAACATGCACCATTCAAACATGTCAAGAATACTGCAGCTTTTTGCCTATAGGATTATTAAAATGCACATTGGCAATTTGTGTAATGCGATTTCTGAAGTTATCTAAATATGAAAGTATTGTTTTCAACTGATGGGAAAATATCGAATTCATTAGAGAAATTAACTTAACAGCATTTTTAAATAACCATTAAGGTCCTTTTTTACTTAGTTACAAATATCAATGATAATGTAAAAACAACATTATTATCCTTGTATAATTAATTGATTCATATAGTAGCTGCTTAATTTTATTTAGATAAATTATGTTTCTCAATATACCAGAAGTGCGTATACTGTGATGTAGTAAACACATTGGATGACTAGTGTAGGCCTGTTAATGAAATTACTCTTCTGTTCAAAGAAATTATTTTGTAGCCAGCTATTTAAAATTTGAGCTTTAAGATTTATAAGCTCTATTTTCAACAACAAATTTTGAAAATATTTTCGAAATTTTAGGAAATGCAAACAACATTTTATTGGTTTGTAACCAAAATAAACTATCTCATTCATTTATGTTTATAGTTTTTAAACAATGCTTTATATTGCGACTTATGTGTACTTTAAAACTTCAATTATGAAATTTATACAAATTCCTACCTTCGATCTTTTAAAAATTTGCTGCAATAAAGGAAAACTATTTTTTTTTTCAAATTATCCTTTGCTGACATTTGTCTTAACATTTAATTTGAAATGTAAGGTAACTGTTCAGTATAATTAAATTCATAGTGTACTGTTCCTCAGCTTCTCGGATGTACACATTTCAGTACATTTGACACAATGCCTTGGGCCTGCTGTCATCTTACACAGTTGCTTGCGACTTAAACGTTCACATTAAATTTATAGTTTCCGACAGTTTAATAAGATGATATTTTTAAATTTTTGACCTGCAGTCAGCCAAAAGTGCATATATGCCAAGGTCCAATGGTAGATGTCTGACTTTGCTCCAACTGGTAATACCTGGGCACATGATACCTATTTTAATCGCCTTTACGACATACAAGAGCTACAATGTTTCTATTCTGATCTGGTCACCATACTGCGACACTTACAAACATCCATGCCCGGACCTGGATTCGAACCAGGAACTTTCTGATCCAGAGACCAACACCTTAACCACTGTACTGGTTGGTTACTCTCTTGGTTTATCAATTAGCGATACATTTTATAAATGGTGGACACTTGGGTGTTGATATCTATTAAGTAAATGTGACATTGAAATAAGGCCTTTTTTAAAACAAAGTTATTGATTAGTATGTTTTTATAGCTCAATGGCTTTGGTATTATGTTGCTGGAAGGTATTGATCCAAATCCAGAAAATTTTGTTTGTGCTGGTATTGTACACACAACTGGCGTTCAGGTTGGATGTCTCTTACGATTGGAACCAAATAGACAGGCTCAAGTAAGTTAACAAATTCAAAAATATATTTGCTTACTATAATTCACATTAATGTACACAATTAAAGGATAAATTCGTAATTAGTAATGGATAAATTGGTGTTAAATTAAAAACTGTCGATGTAATTAAAGTGGGTATGCTGCATTGAAGCTACCAAAGATGAATGAAAGAAATATGTAGTTGCATTAAAAACATTTTATTTACAATGGCAATATTAGAAAATTATTGTCAATAACACATTTCATTCAAGGTAAAAAAGATAAAATTTTCTACTTTTGTGACTCAATTTTTTCAAAGTTTTAAGTGTAGAAGCTGTTAGTCTAATTAAATTCTAAGATGAAATTAATTGTTTTAGATATTCAGAAGGTAGAGGTGGCGATTCGAGGGGCTTTATAAATGGCTTACTTCTCTTCTATACAAACACTAAAATCCAAATGAGTTTCTCCCCATTCCTAACAAGACATGATATGTGTTTACTCAAAGAGGAAACAAAAATTAACTGCTTTCACTTAAATTTTAATAATTATAGACTTGATACTAGATGAATATTGCTTTTTCAAATATTAAAAGCTTCTTTCTATTAAAGTTCAATTGATTTTCTTAAGGAGAAGAAAAAACTAGGAAGTGAGAGATACCCATTTCTTGTTTGTAACATACTTTGTCAGCAATAGCAAATTCTGTCTTGAAAGGGGCATTAGTTGAAATATATGTAGTACTTTTCTTTGGGAAGAGTGTAAGTTAGCTGAAAATACTTTGTGTAATTTAGGGACTTTCCCCGTATTAATAAAACTCAGCCTGCTGATACAGATTTGTGAGCAATACTTGGTTTTCAGAAAGAAAAAACAGGCATTTGTTTCTACTAGAGGCCTGGACGAAATGGCAATAACGACCCCTAATATGACCCCTAAACGAGAATGGTAAATATTTGCAATGAGTAACCAAATAAGTTTTTAAAACCACACCTATACTAGGTGACTGCCAGCCTTGAAATGACTTGAAATTTTCATGGCTGATGCCCCAAAATCACCAAACATAAAGGATAAATATTACAACTATGCTGTTAATATTGGTAATGATATTATAACAAGATAATGGTGTTCCAAAATCTATATATGAAGCAAGTCATCTTTTACTTAGATTCTCAAACAATTTCTGCAAGTTTGCATCACTTATCTCAATCAATACTATTGTCTACTTGAGTGTCATCAAAGTAGAAAGACCAGCTTTCAGTTTAAAAAAGGTGTAATCTCTTAACAAACGTTTTCATTTATTTGCATAAAATATGCACCAAGTCTGTTTCTTTAAGTTTCAATGTCAATAAACTTTAATTGAGTAAGAAAATTTCAATTGAAATAAATTTTTAATGAAAATGGTTTGATTTAAATCATATCCTTTTAGTCCTTTTTTTAATTAGATTGTTTCGTTAATTTATATTGTGAATTGATTTGTTCTTTTTTTAATGTGATGAATTTTTTTATGTCATTTTTCCCCCTTAGATGTACCGGTTGACTGTTAGAACTAGCAAAGATTCTGTTTCTAAAGAGCTGTGTGAACTACTACAAGATCAATTCTGATCAGTTTCCTAGAGATTTCCAATTTTTGCATTATCTGAAATTGTTCTGGGAATTTGTGATGACAGTCATCCTCTTGTCTGTATTGTGTATGTACTTCATGTGGAACTTGCCTAGATTTGAAGAATTGTATATTTGGTGCAGTGGGCACAATAACTCATTTTTGAGTGTATTCTTGACTTTCCTAAGTTTTCAGTATTTTGTTCCTGATCTGTGGTGTGAATTTTAAGCATGGATTTAAAAGATCGCCCTCCTTTTGGTTGAATAAATTTCTGTTGACAGATGCCAAGTCTGGATGTTTGTTCTTTAAGAACATTTTTTTTGAATTAGGACTTTACAGCATCTGTAATGGTGTCTTTATAATCATTCCAAATTTTGTATATATGTTCTGATATACGTAGTTATTTCAATGTGTTTAAGTCTCCTAATTTCCATTCGAATTTTTAAAAATAACTGTTCCTTGTGTTAACTCTAAACATTCCTTTAACTTATAATAAATTGACATAGATTGACTTGTATAAATTAGAAAACTTCATGTTTAATATCCGTCATATATGGCTTTAATTGCATCAGATCATAGGAGTAATTTATTCACATGTTTTAATACATATTTCAAATTGAATGTCTGAATGTGTTCTAAATTCAAAATTTGTTCATTATGAGTTCATTATCTTAAAATAATTAGATGCTCTACATGTATATGAAATTATGTGCATCTGGAAAATTCAATTTTAGTCAAAAAAGTTATGATGCCTTTTGCATTGTGATAACTAATTTTATTCTTGAAATTACATTGGAGAGTGTGCATCTTATAAATAACAGTTAGCATATGTTATAATGTGGGTGAAAGATAATTCATGCAATTTTATAAAATTTCTAGCTATGTTATGATTTTTCAAGAGATCTTAAACGCTGTAGGATTGAAGAATGCACATTAAAATTAGTTCTCAGTGTAAAAAAATCCCCTAGTGATTATTTATTGGGAACAGCATAAAGCTAGGTTGCCCTAGCTACTGATAATTTTTTTTGAAATGTATATAAAATGGCTAAACTAAGTAATTGCTTCCAATTTAAAAATCACATGCTTTATAATTTGGCTTAGCATTTGGAAAACATGCATTTAGAAATGTATCAAGTGTCTTAAAATGTTAGTGTTGCAATATTTAAATTTTGATCTGAAATGTGATATGAGATATCTTTGATTTTGACTGCAAGATCTAATTTGCTGATTTTAAAGGTTTACCAAACTGTTTTGCTTTAATAGGTGGGGGGATGTTCTGTGTAATCAAACTTGGTTGTTTGATCATAATTTTAGCTCCTTTTACATAAATGTAGATATTTTCATTTTTTACACTGCTTTTCTATATCCTTAACAGTAATATTTTTTGTCTGACAATATACTCTTTAAACATTTTTAAGTGTTAACATGTAATTTGATTTTACTTGATCCTTTAAAAAGTATAATTAACTGTAATTGGTATGTTATACATAATCATATTTTAATTTTTGTTGGAGGAATTTGACTTTGAACTTTTCCTGTTTTAATGAAATGCTAATTTCTATGGGGTATTAATAAACTTGCATTGGCATGAAAACATTCCTGTTACTAAGTATGATTTGAATTTGATAAATCCCTGTAAACACTAATTGGGGAAAGAATGTTGAATTTCATCCAATACATAAAGCATTTAGTACCACCTCTCTACAGCTATTTTGTGCCAAGTATTTAAAGATGTGATTTTTTGTAAATGATCTCTAAGTCATTCTCTATTTTTACCCATTTATCAAATAGTTTCTTTCGAAACCTATTCTTTTATGAAATATCTTTATATATTGCTTTATTAAGTAGGTATAACATTCTTATGTTATCAATGTATTTGTCATATTTTTCATTGTTTTCTCCTGTTATATATAATGTAGTGTTGGAATGTTTAAAAATATTGTTGCATATGGTACTGTTTCAGTTAGGAGTTGGGTGAAAATTGAAAGGTGTAAACTTTATTTGACTTACAAATTTATTTAGAGAATATGAAACATGATTTTAGGAAGTGATAGTTGCGGTTTCTGTAGATCACCAAATGTTTGAAAATGAATGTTTTCATTAAAATCGTACATGATGTTATTTGCCTTAATTTTTGTTTATGAATTTAAACTTTACACGATTTTAAGATTCTTTTTATGAATATCTAAAAATGTGAAGCTATTGAAAGCATTTTAAAGTGAAATTAAACAATTGAAATGACAACCGAAAATAACATGATAAAAAGTACATACTATATATTCACACAAGTCTAAAATGCGTTTTCAAAATTGTTATCGTTTAAGTAATGGTATGCCTATTGGGATTTTGCAAGGACTTTTAACTAAAATATGTAGATGATTTAAAAAGCATGATTAAAATTACATTTAATCTACAAAATCTTGCATATTTATATGTAAGCAATTTGAATGAACTCGATAATTTCATAAGAAACAATGTGAAACGACCGTTTATTGCACATTATTTTTAACTCTTATAACTGACCAGCAGTACCCACACAGCATAGCCCATGACAAAGTTATACTTTCAAAAAGACAACCTCACTGATTCTGACAAAACCAAATTGAGCAGTAATAAACAAAAAATTGCAAAAATGATAAAAATTAAATATAGCTATACTTTTAAAAAGTCTAAAAGTTAAAGAAAAAGGGAAGAAAGTTATGCTTTTTTTAAATCTTAATGCTGAACCTCTGATTCCAACAAACAACATAAATCAAACCCAAATTAAACTAATAAGTTATGCTTTAAAAAAAAAAGCAAGAAACAATGCAACCTGAAGCAACTACACTGGACCATGACTCAAATAAAGCGGAATTTTAATTGTTCCTATGTACAGTCTGTTACGAAAATGAAAGAAAACAATGAAATCAAAAGAAAATATAGTGCAGGGAAAAAATTGTGCTTTGAAGTGATGTCAGTCGAAACTTGGTGTGGGTCCAAAAGAACCACATGGGGAAAAGGCTTGATAAATTAATTTTAATGTTCTAGATTTAATTTTTTAATTTGGACTTGGGTAGTTCTCCAAGAGACTGAATAAACCTCTATGTGCCCAATTTCATGACTAAATGCTTTAGATGCATCTCATGGACATCTTGGATATGCAAACATTTCGTTTTATAATAGACGGTAAAAAAAACTACACTTTCATGAAGAGCAGTCTTATTTGGTTTTAAAATAATGCACTAGACTTGCTAATCTGGTCATTTCTACAGAGGAATTGATAGTGCATGGAAGACTTAATTTTACTATAATGTTGCATCTAAAAAAAAAGTTTAAAATACGACATGATAATGGTGTAAAAAGTACAATCAGTGTATCCTTTACATAATTTACTATTTTCCATGCAACGACTTCCAAACCTGTCGCAATTATTTGTCATTTTCTACCTTTAGACCCAGTTAACGATATATATTAAAAGTTGTATTCTTTAGGTTTAAAAACATTAGTATTCTAACTCGATCAGAGATCTGATTTGTAGTTGCATCTAAAAACATGTTAAAAATTTCAAGACATGTCAGTACCTTTACCTACTGCAAGATACTCTTTTGATTTTTTTTTTGCAAACCCATGAGTTTTTGGACTATCACAGTTATTGGAGAATTGGGAGTTAAACAATGGTTAAAAATTGCAAAAAGAGACTCGTTGTACCCAAAATGAATATTCTCCTATTCATTTTTTTTAACCACTTAGTTCCATTTTATACAGGTTTTATTAAAAAACTATCAGGAAGTTTTCCAAATAAAAAACCTGTTTATTCAAGTGGTTTTTTTTTAAAGAAATTTAACTATAATTCATAAAAATCAAAGGGCCCCTAGTTTTAACTAACATTTCGGGAATGCCTCCATATGGATACTTTGGGAACTGATTTAATCTCTTCTGAGCTAAGGATAAAATAATTGGTTGACTTAAATTTTCTCATAGAATTGTATCAATATTAGAAAAATACTTGGGTGTAAAACAATATTATCTTAAAGACTAAGTATGCCATATTTAAAGGTAACTTTAATATTGCTAAAGCATATCCAAGAAATTTTTCGGAGGACTAAAGTTTATTATAGATAAATCATTTGCATATTGGATACTCAAATAAAAAAATTTTCATTATGGATAAAATATAAATGTTTTGATGCAAGGATATTAGAAGTGTTGAATTATTTAAAAGCTTGCTTTGGATAACGAAAAAAAAAACACTTTTAGTTATCCAAATTTGTAAATTTGGAACTGAAGAAGTTTTCAGTTTCAAATTAAGTTTTCAGAACTTATGATTAACCTTACTGAGGTAATTGTGCAATATGTAGAAATGGCTCCTCATGTTTTGATGTAAAAATATAGGATAAAAGAAAATTGAGTTTTTTTTTCTTTGTGGATTTTGTATTGATTTTATCTTTAAAATTACAACTGGAAAGTTTACTTAATTTTGACCAATTCACACGAAAGTAAAAAATTACATATTGGATTAAATTTTTGGTTTAACCCCAGAAAAGTAATGAATTTTACCTCATGTATTGCCTTTTGCTTCTTTCCTTTGAGAATGTTTCCTATCGTGTAATCTTGGGTTGGCGTGGAAGTTTGGAGAGTGGGGTGCCAGCTCGGGTGTTGCCTCGTCATCTGACCGTGGTTCAAAATTACGAGGTATTGTCCTCGAATCTTTCCCTTAAGGGACTGATCCCGGACCGTCGTCAATAGCCCGTTGTGTTGCTCTAGTACGACGTTAACTAAAATTACCATTACCTATCGTGTAATCATTTCATCGTGGGTCACGTTGGGTTGGCGTGGAAGTTTGGAGAGTGGGGTGCCAGCTAAGGTGTTGCTTCGTCATCTGACCGTGGTTCAAAATTACGAGGTGTTGTCCTCGAATCTTTCACTTGAGGGACTGATTCCGGACCGTCGTCAATAGCCCGTTGTGTTGCTTTAGTACGACGTTAACTAAAATTACCATTACCCACGATGAAATGGTAATTTTAGTTAACGCCGTACTAGAGCAACACAACGGGCTATTGACGACGGTCCGGAATCAGTCCCTTAAGGGAAAGATTCGAGGACAACACCTCGTAATTTTGAACCACGGTCAGATGACGAAGCAACACCTGAGCTGGCACCCCACTCTCCAAACTTCCACGCCAACCCAACGTGAATTTCATCGTGGGAATATTTAATAAATGATACTTGGGGTTTCGAAGGTCAGTCTAAGAATGGAACTAGTGTTTATCAAATGAACGTTTATCTTTGGTGTCAATTATTTTTGCCTGTGTGAAAATATGTTGCTTACTTCTGATAGCCGACCAACAAGTCTGGTGGTTAAGGTGTTAGGAAGGTTCCTGGTTCGAATCCGGGTATGGATGTTTGTAAGCGTATGGTGGTAATGGTAATGGTAATTTTTAGTTAACGTCGTACTAGAGCAACACAAAGGGCTATTGACGACGGTCCGGGATCAGTCCCTTAAGGGAAAGATCCGAGGACATCACCTCGTAATTTTGAACCACGGTCAGATGACGAAGCAACACCTGAACTGGCACCCCACTCTCCAAACTTCCACGCCAACCCAACGTGAGGACTTTCGGCCTCGACAGATTTAAGGTGCACCAGCCGCCTCTACACCATACGTTTACAAACATCCATACCCGGATTCGAACCAGGAACCTTCCGATCTAGAGGCTAACACCTTAACCACTATACCGGTTGGTTGGCTTTGATTAGTAAATTGGGAGAAGGATCCCTACATGTGGAAGATCTAAACTCAACAGATGCGATAACAGCTTTGAGTTACACTGGAATGACTAGATAGAAATACTAACAGGCTAGTAAAGAAAACGAGTATCATAAAGTTTGATTATTTAGAGTTAACGGTTGTTGCATGCTACATATTTAAGCATGTGAAATCTCAAACGCGAAACACTCGATTGGTAATTTGAGTGAAGTGGGGTTTTTAGACAAACGTAATTGGAAGCTCTAGGATGCGTAAAAAAAATCTTCTTAAAACTGCAACAATGACAAAACATTCAATAAATAGAACAGAATAAAAGAATATTGTCCCTTTTCTCCATTGGTGTACTTTGACGTTTGGCGCAGCTTAACCAAATATGACCCTTGCGCCATAAAACCAAACATTTGAACTTGGCTCATACTTCAAATGCTTGACTTGCTGTCTTATGATAAGCTGGGTTTTTGCCAAGACTTGAATTAAGTTTCGGGATCATGCGCAAGGACAACTACGCATATACGCTGGACAGGCTAACATGTATGGAGAAGGGAGGAAGATTTGTGCACACGCCAACCTCCATGCATCGACCTTATAATGAAATAGACCGAAGCATGTACCCGCAGATTCATATTCCAGTTTCTATTAGAAGGTCTGTCACGTGGTTGTGGTGTGTGTGAGTAAAAGAATGATTCTAAAAATAATTGGGGTGATAGCCCGGTTCGAAAAGAAGCGGATTTACGGCTGGTGCACGTTAAATCTATCGTGGCTTCATGTCCTCACGCTGGCGTGATTTGGAGAGTGGAGTGCCAGCTCAGATGTGACCTCGTCATCTGACCGTCGACAATAGCCTGTTGTGTTGCTCCAGTGTGACATTGCTTAAATATCTATCCAACTAAATTATTGACTCGTTAGTGATTAGTAGAGACCGGATTCCTATGCAATTGCATATTTGATTTAACACCACATACGAGTCAGGAGATCAATTTTCTATCCGAATCATGTTTCAAGGATACTATAGATGAAATTTTATATTGCATATTTGAGGGGTTACTGCATAACTGAAGGGTTATTGCATATTTCACCCAAAACATCAATATATATTTCAAATGTTATAGCATTTTTTTTTTTGCAATGAAATATAGAGCATCTCGGGACGAGACTCTGTATTTATTTTTAGCTGAATAGAATTTCAAAATGGTACCACACACACACAAAAATGAATTATAGGAATAAACCAAATGATCACATCGCCGACTAAGCAATTATAATTACGTAACACAGAACATATGAAAATGAAAAAAGCACATTGCAGAACAACCCGATCAATCATTGGATTCTCATAAAGATGTATAATCATGAGCACATAGATTATACAAGCAATAAACTATACAAAGAATCAGTTCGAAGGGCGCCTCAGTGTGCCAAACCAACTAAGTTACTTTCGGAGGAAGAATTTTAAAAAATGAAGAAAATTAACACATGGGGATAAACATTGAGGCTCGAAAGCTGAATACAGGAAGTTATTCTATGAATATAAAAAGAAAAGGATGTAAAATCACAAAACAGCAATCCATTCATTTTTAATTTAATTCAGTTATGCTTTGCCTGCTGTTCAGAAATATGTCTAAAATTTCACAATCATTTTCGTTCAAATTCAAAGGGTGGCTGAAGGATTTAAATAAAAAATATAACAAAGACATGTTTACGTACGACGGTCAGATCGTATATTGCCAACCTTGTGGCAAAACTATAACATTTGAGATGAATCTCTCAACTAAACCAACATATTAAAACTGGTAAGTTATTTCTTTTCATTGTCTTTATACAAGTGAATTGAGAATTTCAATCGTGTACATACAAATATGAAGGTGCTAATAAACTTAACCCTCGCTTCGAGGGTAAAATAAAAGTTAGATGGCTCGCCCTAACACCTGCTATAGAGCGTGTTTTACAATTATTTGAGCCTCTCCGTTCATATTTTTTAAGTTTAGACAACTGTCCAAAAATTCTGGTATCTTTTTTTCAATTATGAATTATCGGAGATATTAATGTATTTTGTACATATTCAGGCATCTATTTTCCACAAAACGATTGAAAAGATTGAAGGTGAACTTATTTCAGCTATAGAAGTTAGTCTTATTTTCAACGATTTTGCCTTCAATTTAAATCACGGTTTGAAGAAAAATTTATTTTCCTTTGATAATAAGAAAATTGTCAAACTTAGAGGAATCAAATCCGGGCATAACGGAAAAGTTTACCATCTAAGTGCAGAATTTTTACCAAAAATGTTTCCTATATATGTCGAAGAATTTTCAGAAACAAATATCACAGGAAATAACAGTTTTCAATGGTGTTTTTTGACTTTATCGCAAGTAAATTGGGCAGATATTGAAAATTGTGTTGAGTTTTTATCGAAAGAAATGCCTAATATTAAAATCGATGACAATTGCCTGTTTGAAGAAATTAGAAGACTGAATGCATATTTAAATTCTGATAAATTAGAACAATGAGAAAATCAACATGTTGAAATTAATAAAAGATGGGTGGAAATATTTAACTATTTCAAAAATGAACACATTCCATATGAAAATTTAGTTATTCTTGAATTTACGTTGTGCTGCCCTGGAACTAATGTAGCAGTTGAAAGAGTTTTTATCAATTGGTAATGATTTTTGGGCAAGTGAGAAATCAAGATTGAAGTTTGATACTCTTGCTGCAGCACTTACCGTAAAATTCAATATGAAGGATATTTCTTGCTCCGAAATTTCTAATATATTGTTACTGTTAGAAAATGATAAATTGACAAAAAATATTCATTCAATGGAAAAATACTCGTTTAAGTAAATAATTAAATTGGATATAAGCATAATTAGTGTTTTTTTTGTTTGAATTAATAAAATGTTTCATTTATTTACGTTGTTCTTTTTTCTTAAATTTTTTCGTCCTCCTTTTCACTGTAAAAGAATTGGTCACCTTACCCTCGAGTTATAAGGCTTCACCTATTATGTGTTCATCCAAAAATTAAATGAAAGCAAGACAAAAGCTCATTCATATTATCATATAAATTATATAACACGGTTTTTTTTTACATGGTGTTTCTCAGGGGTGTAACTCCAGTGTTACGGGAGGCCCAAGTGTGTACATACCTTCAAAATTTACATTCAAATTTAGGCTTGATTTTCGTGCATGAATTTCAATTTTTCTTTGTAGGAGTACATTCTTCCGCGGAACAGATTTTCTAATCGTCAAGTTTTGCTGTGAATTTCAATATTTCTTTGTAGGAGTACATTCTTCCGCGGAACAGAGATTTTCTAATCGTCAAGTTTTGCTGAGTCAATCATAATCAACCTCAAAGCAGGAAGAGTTTTTGCGAAGATTTATGTCTGGCATTAATTTTGGCCGACATTCCTTTCTTTAAACTGAAGAATTCCGTACTCAATGAATTTGTTTCGGAATACACACGAATCGAAATATCCTCGATGAGAGCACTCTCCGAAAGAATTACTTAGATCTTTGCTATCAAAAAACATTACAAAAACTTAGGGAACACATAAGCGATAATTATGTGCACCTTGTCGTCGATGAAACCACTGATGTTAGGGGTAATTATGTGACTTTTCTTTTAATAGGAAAATTGAGTTCCCACGATGCTGGCCGCCCATTTCTTTTGCCTTCTAAAATCCTCGATAAAACTAATCACGAGACAATTTGCCGTTTTATTAATTCTAGCCTTAAAATTTTTACCAAATATAGCGGAATAGAAAATCGAGTTTTGTTACTTTTGACAGATGCGGCTTCGTATATGATAAAGGCTGGAAAATTGTTAAATACATTTTATAAAAACCTAGTCCACGTCACATGTATTGCCCATGCACTTAACCTTATTGCTGAAAAAGTTAAAGATTCCTTTCCGGAATTAAATTCCTTTATTGGAAAAGGAAAAAAATCTTTCTAAAAGCACCTTTCCGTGTGGTAGTTTACAAGGAATTGATGAATGTTTCGTTACCTCCGACACCTGTGCTCACAAGATGGGGCATATGGCTGTCTGCTGTTTTGTTCTACGGCGAGCATTAGAACCAATATTCGGAAGTGATTCGAAATATAAAAAAAATTATGCCGATTCCGCACAAAGTTTAGATAAATTAGCTATATTAATAAAAAACGTAAGTCTCGTTAAATCATTGACATTTGTAAAAACGCATTGCTCCTTTTTAGTAGATTCTATCCAAAAACCTGAAAGAAAAAAAAAGGATTAGCATTAAATGAAAACCTTTCAATCCTTGAAGATGCGGTAATGAAAATCAATTCGATTCCTGGTAACATATTTTTAAAGAAAAGATAGATGATGTGTTTAAAAAATTTTCGGGTTGACAAAATTGATAATTATTAATAAAATTCTTCAAGGCGAGTAAGGGACCGAACTAAATAAAAGTGACATGGGAGACCCTAAAATTTTAAGTTCCTTGAAATTCGCCCCCATAACATCTGTAGATGTGGAATGTTCTTTTTCATCGTATAAAAGAATTTTAAGTGACCGTAGACATAATTTTACGGAAGATAATTTAGAAAAATACTTGTTTATTAACTTTTCGCGAGTACAATAAAGTTATAACTACTCCCATAATAACCATAATATTTTTATATCATTTATTTAATATGTCGATATAATTTGTGTGTATATTATTTCTTTGATTTTAAAGACTTTTTTAATCTGTTAGTAGTTTATTAATAAAACTGTAATGAGAATTCTGTGCAATGTAAAAGCAATAAATGTGAATCTGTATTTGAAACTTGATGTCTATAGTTGACTTTATCATTTTGTTCCTTCAAATAGTCTTTTTAGTTTTCTATTTTAATTTGTCCTGCATAAAAATGCATATTTTGACATGTTTTACTGCATATTTTGCATATTTCGTCATTTTTTACTGCATATTACTTGCATATTTTAACATTTTTAACTGCATATTTTGGCAGTTTTTATTGCATAAAAATCCGGTCTCTAGTGATTAGTCACCGTAATGAAAAACACGTCTGCGATTTGACTAAGTCGATTCGTATGTCTAAATGAAGATCCTTGAGAGATTTTACGACAGATTCTCTGCCCACATGCTGTTGGAGCATGGGATGCCAGCTAGGTGCTACCTCGTCTTCTGACCGTGGTTCAGAATTCCGTGGTGTTGTTCTGTGGTCGGATCTTTCCCTTCGGATTTGATTCCGAACCGTCGCCTATAGCCGGTTATGTTGCTCCAGCTCGGCGTTAAGATACCTATACCAACTCGACACATGCTCCGTCTATTTCGTTAGAAGGCATCGACCGTAAAATGAAATAGACGGGGCATGTGTCCGCTAGAGAGAGCTTCATGCTATTTCTTTCAGTTGCTCAGTTTGAAGATGTGTCTCTTGGTTGTGGGTAAAAGCCTGAAACCCAAATTATTGATTGGTTTAAGTGATTATCCACCATGATCAAAAACACTAGTGTGCACTTCTATAGTCAATCGGCTAGGCAGGTTTGTGATTTACCCTTCAGAGATCTTACGACAGCGACTCCGCCCACTTGATCTGTCTATTTCATTTTAAGCTCGATGACGTCATGAACATTTTTTTTCTTCTTGATTTGTAATTGTTTTCAACAAGGGATGCCTGGATTGTGGGCTCCCATGAGCACATCGCCACTGGTGTTTCGAGTCTGATATTCTATGCTTAGCATGTTATTTCGTTTGTGGTAGCAGTTATGACATGCACGGCAGAATGAACAAAACATTCGTCCTGGATGGAAATCACAGTCGTTGTTAGCGTGTGTTTAAGCCGTTCTTGGAACACCGCTTGACTTTTCGAACCTTAAGACGCTATGTAGTCTGGAATTTAATGAAATTCTCGATATGGATAGTTCAACTATGTTCATTCTATCAAGGAAAACTTCCCGGTAGCTCAGTTGGACGAGTAAAGGATTAGCAACCAGAGGGTTGCGAGTTCGAATCCAACCAAAGACCGTCGTGTGCAAGAGGGGATGGTGCATGTTAAATTTGTCGTGGCCTCAAATGTCCTCACGTAGGCTTGGTGTGGAAGTTTGGAGAGTGGCGTGCCAGCTTAGGTGTTATCTCGTCATCTCACCATGGTTCAAGATGATCTCGGTTCTTTCATTTCGGGATTGATCCTGGACTGCCGCTAGTAGCCCGTTGTGTTGCTAGTGCGATATTAATTAAGTGTCAACCCTTACACTTCACCCGGTGGCTCCCTCAGGTCATTGCCATTTTACTATTGTCACTGCTAATCATTTACAGTCTGACTAGCGAGTTGGCATTTGAGTCGCGTGGTTTTTCCAGTGTGACATTAATTTTAAATAACGTCACACTGGAGCGACACAATGGGCTATTGGTGACGGTCCAGGATCAAGGCCAAAGGAAAAGATCCACTGGCAACAAGTAATTTTGAACTATGGTCAGATGACGAGGCAACACCTGAGCTGGTACCCCACTCTCCAAACTTCCACGCCAATATGAGGACATTCGACGCCACAACACAGTTAACGTGCACCAGTCCCTTTGTACACGACAGTCTTTGGTAGGATTCAAAACCACAACCATCCGGCTGCTAATCCGTTAACTGTTCCAACCGGGCTACCGCGGCCCGGTTTAAAGGTGTAACTTCTCCCTTCTTTCCATTCCCATTGGTTACTTTCAGTTCGCATTTATGTATAATGCTAATTTTGTGTGCTTTCTTGTTTCTGTCGTAACGTGTATGTGCGGTGATGTTCGTAAAACAAAAAACCTTCATACAAACTTCAGATTATGTCAACTTCAACGGCGTACGCGATTTTGTGTGGTTGCTTTCCCTCGGCGAGTTTACCACCATTCTAGAACTGGACTAACCGAAGGTCCTTTGCCTTTTCACCAGAGCTGCGATATGGTTATTATAATCCGGCTCCCCGAGAAGTCAGTCGTGGCACGTGTTTTTTACGGGTATTCTTTAAATTGAGTGATTTGTACGTTAATAAAGCGCTTCCACAGTTGAAGTCTATAACGCGGTATCTGGTTTTAAATTTATCGTACTGTGTTGAAAGCCATAGCAGTTACAATGATATGGCGCGAGGAAAACTCCATGGTGATCAATATTCATGCTTTTGTTATGGCAACCCTTCTAACAAGCTTTCACATCTTTACCGACTCAAGGTCGACTACCTTCTCGTCGGAGCCGCACTATTCCCAATGCATGTTTACACATCTTCAAGTTAACCTGAACTTTCTCACCCACAGTGGCATCACACTGACCCTCTCGCACTCAAGTTGTTTATCTTCCCTTTGTGTAGTTAGAAGACCATCGGATTAGCAACCTAAGGTTTTCTAGTTCGAATCCAACCAAAGACCTTCGTGTACAAAGATGGATGGTGCATGTTAAATCTGTCGTGGTCATAAATGTCCTCGCGTCGGTGTTGTGTGGAAATTTGGAGAGTGGGGTGCCATCTCAGGTGTTGCCTCATCATCTGACCGTGGTTCAAAATTACGTGGTTTTGTTCTCGGATCTTTCCCTTTGGGATTGATACCGGACCATCGCCAATAGCCCGCTGTGTTGCTCCAGTGCGAATTTAGTTACATAACTTCCTTTGCGATACTGCTTTTGTTCTGTGCACTCCACAGCACGTGCGAACTTGCATAGAACAATCGTACCTTTTCTACTGATCTTAGAGGGGGGGAAATAATGGAAGAATATCGTGTCAGCCAAAAGTGCAATGGCGGTTTGGAACCGACACTTTTCTTTCAATTACTGATCGTTAACCACACGTGCATTTCTCCCTCCTATGAAGAGACGCCAGCGCGTCCTGCTTAGAAAAATTCAAATCCAAATCCCTCCTATGGAGAATAGGGAATCGCTACTTGGGTAAAAATTCCAGCATTAGTTTCTCGCACAAGTCATAAGTCCATTATGCGTGATATTTTCCTCATGGGGTGAACCTCTCTTGAACTGCTATTTTCGCTGTTCTCAGCTGTCAGTCGTCGTTCCTAAATTGGTCTTGATAGAGTAGATCGTGGTAGGATTTAATTAGAAGTACATGATCAGTGTCCTTATATTTTCGGCCCAGTAATCCTCTGAAGAGTTCAAACATATATCCATTCTGAATTCTAACCAGTTTAGACCTTTTTGACCAATAGAATATTTCTTTTTAATTTTTTGAACCAATAGACATGGCTAGTTAGTAATTCGTGGGATAAAAGCAATGTTACACTTCTCGGTAAATCTCATGACCCTCAGAGTGTTGGGTTAATTTTTAAGGATGTTTTTACTTTTCGTTATTACGTGCACGAACAATACGCGTTCGTGTTCTGTTAAGAATGAGTTCGTGTTCCTGTTCATTAAAAATAGGAATACGACAATATTTGTACATAGAAGCGTTGAAAATATTCTGAGCTGCAGAGAGACAAAAGTGAATTGTGGGGTCAAAAGATTGGAACTGACTGACTGGGTGTGGATAAATTGTGGATCGAACATAGATCAACGCGACCACGGCCCTTGGTTGCCTTGAAAAGAAGACGATTTTGGACAAAGGACGAAGCGGAAGATTTGGCCTGAAAGAATTTCCCGACCCTTGCGGACTCTACTTGGGAAAACTTTATCTTGCTAAATCCGGGAACCACGATCTTCCATGGAACGTTCCTGCTGCCGGAGGCGAAAAGTTCGAAAGGGTGGAAACGCCTCATAGATTCGATTTCAAGCCTAACACCTGGTATGTCAAAACCTCACCGTATTTTCCCCCGAGACCTTTTTGCCGAGGGTGAATCTATCTGTTCTTCGGGTTTTGCCATCGGTCCACATCTCCTTTCTCCTGGACTTTCATCTTTTGTTTGAATTCATTATTTGTGATAATTGATATTTCTGTGTGTTTTCAGGGCCCCTTTTATTTAACTGTTGGTTTGTATACTATTTCATACTTTTAAATTTTAAAATAACTATGTTCAGTTACTTTATTGGTCATAGGGAGACATTATTTCAGCTAAAGATTTTCCACAATACGAGCCAAACATATTTTCAACTCAACAAGAGGTTATTCAGCTACTTTGTATGTAATATCGGACAATTATGAAACTTGAATGGGTTGAAGTATCTCTTCAGTTTTTCAGACAGGTTTACTTTAGGGTACTAGGATAAAATCCATTCGTGGTCACCAGGCTAAGCAGTGGCGTAGCTAGATTGCTGATACTTCAGAGACTTTTAAGTTTGCTGATGCCGCGCGCGCCTTTCATCCGAAATAAAATTTATGAATTGAAAATGTAAAAAGCAAATTATTATAATAATTCATATTAAATATCCTAATTAGTACCACATAAACTTTCATTAATCTAATTTCAATTACTAATAATCCACCATAATCAATTATTTTTTTATTAAATTTATATCTTGAATACAATTTTTAATTACAAATAGATCACATTAGCCTCTCAAAGCGAATTTACCTATCACAACTCTAAAAATAACTGGACGAGAGTATTTTGACCAAATGTATTAATTGTGTAGTTTAATAACTATAACTTGAGTATTATCAATGGTTTAGATTTAGCTTCAAACGAGGTAATAATTATTATACCTTTTTAAGCAAAATTATCGTTTGTAGTGAGAATTCATACCGATTTATCATTAAATAAACCATTAGATGTAAATTCTTCAGTGCAATTTATTTATTAATTACAATATGTAATAATATATGTTTTAATACTTTTTGAATTCAAATAGATTACTTTTTTTTCTAAAACGCGCATTCTTCACTCAATTTAAAAGTATGTTGACCTTAAATGGTCTAAATATTTAAAGTTTGCTTTTACTCAAGCAATAATTTAAAAAATTATATAATCTAAATTTAAAATCGGGAGAATTCAGCAGGATATATGTATTTTGGAGGTCTGATTTATTCGTTGAAAGACATGATTTACTGCACAAGAATTCTAAATACGTGATCGAGACAGTCTTCACACACAAATTAGAAATATAAATTTATTTAAAAAATTATCTTATAAAGCAAACTTTACTACAAAATCAAACCTCCATTCTCATTCAAAACATTTTATCTGCAAACAATGTAAATTGTTTCTTTTCAAAGCTTTCTTAATTTCCCACTGAATCTTGATTTTGCTCTGGAGTGCGAAGGTCAGGATCGCATTTTTACCTAGCAGTAAATGTGATTGAAGGATTAGCCAAATTAAAATAACTGATAATGACTAAAAAATAAATTAAAAAATAGATGGATCATACAGACGCAAACTGTAAGTGCCTGGGTTTCATGCCATTACGGGTTGCGATTATAACCCTTCTTTTTTGAAAAAAGCTTTTACCGATCTTGGAGCAGCTCATGTGTCAAGTTTGCGATACGAAACGTTTTCGGTATTAGAAAAATTTGTCTGTGAAATTTATGGCTTCAAAAATGCAACCGATATTAATACTGCTAGATTCGATAAATTTTGTTCAACATATAGAGCTCATAACGCTAATGAACCGTTCAAAAACTTTTTGAAAAACTACGATGCAACAAATTTACTTCCGTGTAAAGCTGAGTTAGACCAACAACTCTTACGCACTCAATACATAACAAGCATTTGGCGAAATGCACATTTACGGTTTCCAAGTAGCATATCTCCATTAAGGCATAGGCATGGATGGGATTTGCAAGATGGGAAATATGAATTTTACTGGTTAGAAAGAGATTGTAAGCCGCCTTCTGTAAAAATGCTTTGAAAGTACATATTGAAACAGAAAATAATACAGGTAAATATCGATATTTTTTATTCAATGAAATTTCATTATTTATTGTGCGCAAATGAAAATTAACCTTTTTTTTCAGACAACGAACTAAATATCCATGAAGACAGAGAGGCGTAGATTGAGGATGAGCTTACAGACGATGAAGCATCGGAGAGTAATGAAGAGGAGTAATAAAGTCGAAAATATAAGTTTACAGCTTTCAAGAAGTTCAGGCCGACCAACCGGTATAGTGGTTAAGGTGTTAGCCTGTAGATTGGAAGGTTCCTGGTTCGAATCCGGGTCCGGGAATGGCTGTTTGTTAGCGTATGGTGTAGAGGCAGCTGGTGCACCTTAAATCTGTCGTGGCCGAAAGTCCTCACATTAGGTTGGTGTGGAAGTTTGGAGAGTGGGGTGCTAGCTCAGGTGTTGCTTCGTCATCTGACCGTGGTTCAAAATTACGAGGTGTTGTCCTCGGATCTGTCCCTTAAGGGATTGATCCCGGACCGTCGTCAATAGCCCGTTGTGCTGCTCAAGAACGACGTTAACTAAAATTACCATTATCATTACCATCAAGAAGTCCACGAGCCAGGGCCCCGACAGCTGCCGGCGCAGCCGATAAACGTTCTCTCGTACTCATATCGACCAATAAGACTTTTTTGTCCCATTCATGTAAAATCTTTATTTGCGTCGGGTAGTTAATTATAACTACCGTGTTCGTCTGGCTTTTTGCACACATTTTCGATAAAAATTAATAAACATGCTATAACAATTTCAGAGTGCCTAAAGAATATTTTTTGCGTTTATTATAATACAAGTTCGGGGCAGTCGGGTAATACTTTAAAACCGTCTAAACAGTCTGGGATTTTTATTTCTGGATTCTATAAATGCTAAAATAAGAGGTTAAAAAATTTCTAAGTGACTAAAGGATACTAGGTGGTATTAATTTTTTGCAAATGTCACATGCTGCTCAGTAGCGAAATAACCCCAAAGGCCTTTCCTGACTGTCGATTCCCTATTCAACTACCATTGATATACTACTATTTTACAATTTCACAGTGCCTAAAATACCTTCCCCAAATTCGTCATCAGCTCCCGACTATAACTGTACTGTCGCTATGGAAGTGATGGAAAACCTTATAGAGGTTTGCCGGACGTTTGGCCTCAACCAGTCTTATGAGTACAACCGGTCACCAGACATTATCAAACGCACCTTCGACGTCGAGTGAAATCAGATTTATATGGCTTTTCTCCTCTCGGCTTCTAGCTACGGTTTGGCGAACGTGGTATTGTGCAGTCTTGCACGAATTACCCGTTCTGAACCCATGTTGTCGGGGGTCAAGCATTCCGCATTTGAGCAGCCAGTGGTAAACTCGTTGGGTTACTAGCTTGTCATAAGTTTTCCCCAGAGTGCTGAGCAGATTGGGCGGCAGGATCTGACAACA
The DNA here is from genome assembly GCA_947359465.1 of Metellina segmentata. NCBI lineage: Eukaryota > Metazoa > Arthropoda > Arachnida > Araneae > Tetragnathidae > Metellina > Metellina segmentata. The sequence continues at coordinate 47,322,829 of OX375872.1, read as the reverse complement.
GTAGCATCTCTATTGGACTTTCGAATGAATACAACTTTGACACCTTTCCAGACTTTGAGGACGCACCCCAGCTCCAGGCATTTGTTGAATATATTCAATAATAGCTCTGGGTACTGGCGGTGCAGTTCTTGAATGACTTTCTCTGAGATCTCATCTAGGCCCGCCGCCTTCTTCTTTTTGATGTACTTAACGATTTCTTTTACCTCAAGTGATGTGAAGGGTCTGCCCATGTTTGTAGCTTACCGGAGGTATTGATCACATTTCCTCCTTGTTTTCCTTTGATGGAAGGGATTATCTGGGGTCCAAGGACCGGGTGACGCTAGTTATCAATCTCAGGTTGGATTTCTGGGGCTCTGGTTCATCCTAGGGCCGCCACCAGTGGTAGGCCGTCGTGACTCCTCGAGCCGGTTAGGGCTGAGTGATACGAGGTTTCTCGTAAAGGCAGAGCTCCTACTCCTCGCAAGGAGCCTTCCCAAGACTGATATTTGCGACTCGTCCGATGGTCCGAGGATCGGGTGACACGATATTTTCCCCCAGTAGGCTTTTCTTCAGTGTTTTCTCATCGTTATTTTCAATATACCTTGTGGACGGTCGGTTGGGTTTCTAAGACCTCGTGGCCGAGTTGCAAGCTCCAGATTTGCGAGGTCATTATTTGTGTTTGGTAGGGCTCTAAGTCCTTTGCTTTTGATACCCCAACGGTGCGCAGTTTGGTTAGTATATGCGTCTGCTGATTTGGACCATTACCATTTCCTCCTCGTCTCGAGGTTTTAATTAAGATTCTGTTTCCTAACATGCAAGTGCGAGCCGGTTTCGGGTTCACTGCCGCACCGGTCGCCCCTTTAGCTTAGTCACCGTCTGGATTATCTTTATCCCTTTCGACCTACTCTTGTCCCAGCTTTAGGTATCAGAGTAGACCCTCTCGTTGTGGGCACGGCGGAGGGGGTATTGCCTCACGGCAGTGATTTGAGGCATTCTTCGTTGTTTCCCGTTCTCAAAGTTCAGGAGCCGTCGAAGCCCCGATTTTTCCTGCGTGTACCGGCGGTCCCGAGGTCAGGCACTCACCCCATCTATAAACCTTGGGCTCGACCGGCAATTACCAGATGGCACCACGTGGAGGTGCCTGTCGTTTCTTGAGCGGAGGAGCAGCATTGCCCCGGTACGTTTATTACACAAAAAAATAATTTCGGGCGTATAATGATCGGATAGCTGCTTGGCCCTCCACCTCGGACTAGTTTTCATTCGACCTGACGTCGAGCAACGCACAAATACGTTTCTGAAAAATCTCGTTTTCCAGTCACCCAGGGTTTCGGGTAAAAGAGATGAATCGGGTACGTATCCCCTGGACTGCTGTACAATCGCGCAGAAGAGCGTTAGCATTAAGTGAAACAAAGGAAAGGCAATTAGCATTACGAGAGGGGGTAGTTGGTAATTTTAGTTAACGTCGTACTAGAGCAACACAACGGGCTATTGACGACGGTCCGGGATCAGTCCCTTAAGGGAAAGATCCGAGGACAACACCTCGTAATTTTGAACCACGGTCAGATGACGAAGCAACACCTGAGCTGGCACGCCACTCTCCAAACTTCCACCCCAACCCAACGTGAGGACTTTCGGTCACGACAGATTTAAGGTGCACCAATACGAGAGGGGGAATAATGGACTAACTGACTGCAGCAATCTAGGGGAAACGTCCGTCGCGATCTGGTTAAATTCACCCACCCTTTTGTTATTAGTCTTTATTTTACTTAAACGTTTCTTATTATGCGGAGATGAGCATTTGCGTAGCGGGTGCTACGAACGTGATAGTTATGTCCAGTCAGTGAGTGTGTGTGTGTGGAGTTCATACTACAAACTAACGAAAATGACCTAAATTTTTTAAACCCAGCACCCACATATTCAGCGCACCTAAAACCGTAACACAACCCTCTCGTACAGCTAATCAAAATGAACCCTCTAAGAGACTCTCGTCCTCAGACATTCACTTACGCAAGTGCTGTTGACCATAAAAACAATCATTCGCACCTCCAACCTAACCTTGACTGTTTTCATTCTTTTACTGATACTCTTGTGGTAGTTTTAAATCTTACCAAAAGAAATAACTTTGACAGCCTAATATTTTTAAAACTTTCGAAAACGCTCTCCCTGAGCTTCGAAAAGCCAATAGTGGCGATGATCGAGAGTTTAGCGTCTTCAAATATTATTTCATCACCTCCGGCGAAATTCCATCCCCCATAGCTTAATATTTTTCGGTTTTTATTTTAGTGAATATTTTTAATAACTTTTAAACTGTCCATTGGCTTTTTGTTTGCCATTTTTTATGCCAAATTCTACCAAAAATTATTTTTAACTCCACTTATTCCCACTCTCACTTATCCCCTTATTACCAAATTTAAGCCGTCCACTTTTTTTAACCCATCTTTATTACCATAGCCAGTGCCGTAACTAGCTATTCCTGTGCCCTGTGCAAGAATGTGTATTTAGGCCCCTTAATTAATTAGGTATTATTTCAGCAAATTCATTAATTACATCATCATAATTAATATTTTTTACGTTATTGCATTCTATTGAAATGATAGAATGATTGGATAATCGTTCTTGTCCGATAGTTTATATTAAATAATTTTTTATTAATTTCAACTTGCTAAAACTTCTTTCGCACGAAGCAATAGAAACGGGAAGAGTCATAAATATTCCAAGAGCGACATTGATATTTGGGTAAGACTCAATTAAACCAAAATAATGAAGAGCCTGTAGAATATTAAGCGAAGATACAGTTTCTATATGAGCCATTATTTTTTTAAATGGTATAAGTTCATTTTTTCATGCATCGAGATATTTAAGGGTTTGCGTTTGATTTCATTTTAAAATATTAGCAAACGTTAATCAATTAGGATGATGTTTTTAACGCTATAAACTAGTTAAATTTTATCATGCAATAATAATTATTAAAATTGTTAAAGAAAATAAACGATTTTTTAGCTCCAAATGGACTTGTACCACTTTCAATAATAACATATTACAAGAAATAAAAACAAGAGGAAATTTAAGTTAATATTTTTATAGACATTACTTTACTGAAATGGATTTTTTAATTTAAAAAATAATAATTAAAATAAAGACATGCAAATACACGAATAATCAAGTTTATTAAGAATTAATTTAATTTCTGTTAAAAAGAAGATATAAAAATAAACTAGTGTAAAATGTAATTACTTCGTTAAGATAACTAAAAATTATAAAAAAAATTATATTTTAAACTTATTTCTCCTTTACAGTTAGCATAGTGAAGTATTTATGGTAAATTGGTGGTACCTGAGTAAGTATACTTACTCAGGTGTTTTTTAGAATGAAACTCATCCAAATATTACAATAAAGGAAAATTTAGTATTGCATTTACCAAACTATTAGATAATGTATAAAATAAAACACATTACAATCAAATATCTGGAATTAAATTCATGTGATGCCTGTACAAGCACAAAATCGAACGTAGAACAGAAAGACGGACAGACAGACTTACGCAACCAAGTTTAGTCTCTAAATGAATATATAGGTGCTCACAGTATGCAGTTTCATGAAAACATATTAAACCGTTTGGACGTGTATTGGGCACACACATACATACAGGCAGACAGACAACAAACGCGCAAGAAGCGAATTTGGCATCAGATGTTTTCAAAACGGATAGAAAACTTGAAATGGGTCGAAAATATTCAATGTTTTGTTTTTTTTAAATTACGGCGGGCTCTCGATTGCTAATCATAGGCCACTGCAAGGCCGGGAAGCGATGGTCATTTGTGAAGGGGCACCCAATGGGCGACCATCACTACCCCTAACTAAGGACAGCACAATTACATCCATGCCCTGACCCCGGATTCGAACCAGGAACCTTCTTATCCAGAGGCCAACACCTTAACCACCAAATAACCAGAGCAAAAAAAAATATTCAATGTATCAACAAACACTCCATTCTTATTTATATACGCAGATACGCACGCTGCAATCGATTAGTATAAGAACACAAACCAAACAGTAGGACTTGTGAAAGAATATTAAACAAAATCGGTGTAATTACTTCTCACCACATCATCATGACAATAATAACGTTATCTTGTTCACGATGTTGTTTTTAAGGCACTGGCTAATATCTGCTAAAGGGCAGTGCACACTGAAGTCGTAATAATAAATAATAATTGCAATTATAAAGTTGTTTTAACTGTGATTATTAGAAATAGACTCATTCCACTTTCACAAAAAATATTTTTGCGATAACATTTGTAGCTAAAATTCTTTTGATTACTTTATCAAGAAATCTGCTCCTTTGAATGTATGATTATAAATATAAAAAGAGGATATCTATATCTTACTAAAATTACCATTAACTCATTTTCTTCAAAAGTGGACTTACACCACTTAAAACAACACGGCTTACATTTTGTATAAGAGTCGTTACTTTAAACTTAAAACTTTCAATTTCAAATGTGAATTCGTGCTTTTTTAAATCGTTGCTATATTTAATAGCGTGATCTGCAGCCAATTTTTTTTCAAGCGGCAACACTCATGTATTGTAAAGACAAGCCGCAGAGAAAGCCAAAATCGTCACAGATAATTTTCATTTTTCATAACACCAATCTATTTGAGAAAATAGTGTGTCAAGAACTCTGTAAATTTGTATTTTAAATAATTCTTATGGTGTCAAGTTAGTTCCTTTATCTGGTATTTATATCTATTTCCATTATTTTAACTCTTCTCTCTTTTGGACCCCCTTCCAAGTGGGCCTTGTTACAAAACAGATACAAATTTTATATCCTGCATTATGGGTTAATGTACCGAAGCTATTAATTGCTTTCCTGTCTCCTATTTAGTAGAACATGTATTTAGTGCAGCTATGAGCTTCACAGAAAAAGAAACCTACAGGAAATTAGTGCTCGTGGAGACTTACAAATGTTATTCCTAAACAAAGAGTCTAACATAAATAATCTCATATTATCCCATCAGGTTCACCCATCTCATTAAAAATATGTGGCCGACCAACCGATATAGTGGTTAAGGTGTTAGCCTCTGGATCGGAAGGTTCCTGGTTCGAATCCTGGTCCGGGCATGGATGTTTGTAAGCGTATGGTGTAGAGGCGGCTGGTGTACCTTAAATCTGTCGAGGCCGAAAGTCCTCACGTTGGGTTGGTGTGGAAGTTTGGAGAGTGGGGTGCCAGCTCAGGTGCTGCTTCGTCATCTGACTGTGGCTCAAAATTACGAGGTGTTGTCCTAGGATCTTTCTCTTAAGGGATTGATCCCGGACCGTCGTCAATAGCTCGTTGTGTTGCTCTAGTATGACGGTAACTAATAATTATTAAAAAAAATGTGTTTTTGAATTTTAAACAAAAGTTATAATTTCAATAAATACTACCTACTAGTATTTTTTAGAAAATATATAGCAGTAGTATTTATTCTCTAAAATGCTACTACTCTAAAATAAAATATTTACTCTCTAAAATACTGCTATTGTTTATTTACTACTACTGCTATATATTATAGTAGTAGTAGTATTTTAGTAAATACTGTACTTTCAATAAATACTCATTTTAATAAATACTACTGTTATGTATATGTAAATAGAATCTGGCAACACGCTCATGATGTAGAGATCGGCTGCGCACTTGTGTAAATCGTTGTCAACGTGATAGAAACTAATAAAGGTGTCATTTCTAAGCTGATTCGCTCAATTCCAGAACCACTCGGTATATTACAACTATAATAAAAATATACAAAATTTATATTTCAATAAATAAATACCATTCAAGACATGAAAGTTAAATTTGTAATTTTTCTATTATGCAGTTATGTAGAGTTATTGTACTTGGGGAGTCATGGTCAGGTTTTTACTATAAGAAGGGATCCATGGAAATACTAAGTTTGAGAACCACTGGTCTAGAAGATAGAAAAAAGAACTACATAACTAAAGTTAAAACTTTGTTGTTTTTTTATCGTCTGATGAAAATCATTCCTCCGCGCAAAATGAAAACGGAAAAAATAAAATTAGAATGAATAAGATCTTTTATGCTGTTGCCATTCCAAAAAAAAACAATAATAATTAAATTTCATTAAATTCATTTTAAAATGTTCTAGATTGAATTTTAAAATTCGCCGCTACCCTAAGATTGCAAAAAACTCGGACTACCTGTGTACAAAATCACATTTCTATAAAAGCCATAGATTCGTCAGGACTTTGCGTGCAAGATACAAACAAATAAACAAGCAAACACTTCCTTTTCTAATATAAGAGATATGTCGAAGTACGAAGAGCCCCAACAACGCAAGCGATCGCAGCACTTACCAACACCAAATCGGGAGATCCCTTCCATCTTCTCCAGTGACCTTTGGGGCTCCTCGTACTTCGACATCAGAATATATATATATATATATATAGGGGTGAAATTACTAACCTCCCCAGTTAATCTGGGTGGGCACTAACGCTCAAAATTTAAAAAAGCTGCAGATCTTCCAGAACCGCACATTGCGTTATATTACTGGAGCTCCTTATTTTGTCCGAAATGATGTCATTCATTCAGACCTTAACATTAAGCCAATTGCAGAATTTATGCAACATTCTTCAGCAAATTTCTTTCAAAAATTGCCTCAGGTTCCAAATGAAGCTTTGAGAGCAATTCCTGCATATGACCCTTCAGTCAAAAGCTCTCAAAAAAGGCCCCGTGCCTTTCTGGAAAAACATCTCCAGACCTTCCCACCGAGACCCAAACGTCAACGTGGGATGCTTCAATTGGGACCTGATGCACATGGCATCATTTCAATCAATTCGACCACCCATGCAAATTAAACTTGCAATATCTCATTTAACGGATCGCGTTCGTTCACACTCGTAGGGTCGAGCTCCCTTCTTGCGACTCGACTGGACACCTAATTGTTTCATAGGATTTTAATAGCTAAGATTAATTTCTCTTTTAAACTTCTTTTTCTTTATTTTAATCATTGTCTTTCTCTATCCCCAGTAGATTGACAACTAATAGCAGCGCAGTGGTGTTCGCACCCGTCTGTTTGATCACGGAAAGCTAAGCACCTTCGGACGCGGTCACTACTTGGGAGGGTGACCAACTGAGGAAATGACCTAACGGTCGGAGGTGCCGCTTTCCAGTAGCGGTTGATATTTTTAACCAGCAACCTTTAATTCATTTTTATTCTTTTAAATTTAATATTTCTGTTTTAAATTTTTCCCTTTAAGCCCTATTCTGATGTGAAGATAAGCTGCTTTGCAGCAGGTGCTTCGTAATGAAACGTCCAGTTGCAGTTAACCTCCCCAGTCCTCACCAACAGCGCCCTCTACCTCCTATGGGCTGCGCGAGCAGCGAGCGACAGGAGAAGGAAGTCAAACATTAAAAGAGGAAGGTTATTCCTCGGATGTTCTGGAAGGACTTCAATACGAATGAGCAAGACGTGCTCATCGATGTTTGTGGCTTAGTTTGTGGTTTGTGCCAGACGGGCATTGTTATTGTATATTTACCATATGAACATTCACCTGTATATTTATTCATTAGCTTCACCTCAATCATTAATGAAATATTATTTTACCGGAACTGTGTGTGAACTCGATTATTACAAAATGGGAGCTCGGAAGGGACGCACGGACATTCCGGTGTGAAGTAGGTGTTTTGATGATAGTTTTAAAACATTTGAATTAAATGCTGAACTTTGTGTGCGTGTGCTCTGAACTGTTCTGTGGAACTGAGTGATTCAGTGTGATTCTTCTGTGGATTAACCCCCTGGACAGCAATCATCATAAAAACGTGGATACAGTGAATATCACCTGGAACCGTTTTTCAGAATGAGCTCATAAATCCTATTCGGCGTGGTTTCTACAAGTTTTTGCAAACAGCTTGTCTCGATTTTTGCCCATTCGGAAGAAATAGGTTTTTTAAAGTCTGTAGTACAGTTGTACTGCTTTCCGCCTGCATACACTGCTCTTGCGAGTATGCCCCACATGTTTTCTCTGTATTCAGGTCGGGGCTGCAAGGTGGTCAATCGATATTATGTAGTTCATTATCCTGAAACCATTCAAAAGTGGACTTTGCAGTATGCACAGGAGCATTGTCCTGTTGGAACACGAAGAACGGGCCTCCAATGTGATTTGATTGTGGAAGAAAATATTGTTCAAGCAGCTGTTGATAGACTGTAGCATTCAAACGTTTGCCTACAAATGCTACATCGTTTTTTCCTGCACGTCCGAATCCGGCCCATACCATAACGGAACCACCGTCAGCTTGCCTCTTCGAGAATATCTCTCAATCGTTACGCAGATCGTGTCAGTAATACTGCCAGCCATCTGGATCATCCAGGTTGAATTTTTTTTCATCACTGAATATCACTCGATGCCAGTTTTCTTCCCTTCAACACTTCCTGTGCGAATTTCAATCGCTTTTCTTCGTGCGGAGTTTTCTTAATTTCGGAGACGCTTTCCTCTTCCAGTAAACTAAACTGTCGAACTTCTTTACCACTCTATGGACCGTAGGTTTTGATATTGGAGGGTTTTGTTGTCTGGCCAAAGTGGATAAGCTCGTATTTCTAGATTTTAACTCCTTTACTATAGTCCTTCTTTGTTGAAGTGCCATTTTTGACGGCCGCCCAGATGATTTTTTTATTGCCATAAGCAATTCTAAGTCGAAAAAAATTGTTTACAACATTATGCAATCTGTTTAAAAGTTTATCTATTTCTCTATTCAATTTTCCACACTTCTTAAATGCATCAATTTTTCCCTGCTGAACCAGCGAAAGACTGCAACGACGACACATTTCGTTTGATTACGACGTGCTGTTCCAATCTCTTTAAATACCTCCACAGCAGCCAGCGTAATCCCCCAGTAAGACAAAACTATGATATTTATGCAAATTTTCTAGAAATAAACGTTTTGGTGCAAAGATTTATAAAAGCGGACCTATCTTTTCAAAACGGTCTCAAAACGAAAATTTGCATAAAATAAAAAGGAATTATTTGTTTTTAACAAATTGCTTCTTAAATAGTTATAACGATTATTGTATAATTATCTCTTCTAATAAACTGATCCTTGTTCTCAATTAAGAGTCAAAACTTTGAAAAATGAGGGTGGACCTATCATTTCGATACACACTGTATATCTTGGTGGACGAGAAATTTGGTAAGTAAGTATTTATTAACGTCGCTCTGAAGCAACACAATGGGCTATTGGCTACGGTCCGGGATCAACTCCAGAAGGGAAAGATCCGAGGACAACATCACATAGCTTTGAACCACGGTGAGATGACGAGGTCACACCTGAGCTGGCACCCCACTCTCCAAACTTCCACACCACACCAACGTGAGGATGTTGAGAACAGATTTAACGTGCACCATCCCAATTTGTACCCGACGGTCTTTAGTTGGATTCGAACTCGTAACCCTCCGGTTGCTAGTCCGTTACTCTTCCCACCAGCCTACTGCGACCATCGAGAAATGCTTATAAAGAATGATAATCAATATTTACTTTTTTAACACTAGATTTACCACACCAGTCATTTTGACAGGTTTTACAATTGTATTTTCAAATTCCTACTTCACCTTCATTTTTGTTTTTGAAACGATGTCATAACATTTGTAGCGATAGTTACATGAATAATATTAGGCGGTTAGTTTTATTTTTTTATTCAAAATAAAAAAGTTTTTGATTTTCATCGTTACTTATACCAAACCAGTCAAAATGACTGGTGCATTTTTCTGTGGGATAGAATGAGTTTTACACTGTTATAATAAAGTGTAAATACTGCGTAATTGTAGAACGATAAAAAAAATGTCATGCGCATGCGTGATAATAATAGAATTCATGATAACGGCAAATTCATGATTATGTGACAATACGTTATAAATTTTCAGTCGTTCATTGAATTTTGATGGGTGATGGCTGTGAAATTTTGACGAGAATACTGAAAAGAAACATTTCTGGATGCCTGGATATTGTATTAAAACACGACAAATGAAAATATATATCAAGAAAATAGTTTTTGTTTCATCTAGCTGAAGAATTTGCTTCTGAATATCAGATTTCAAGAGAAAAACCACAAGAAGCTGACATACCAGCAACTGATATACAACTTCAAGTGGCAACCTTCGTACACGTAAATGGTGTCAAATAGGACATTGTAATAATAATAAAACCACTACTATTTGTAATATATGCAAAAAATATGTATGTGGAAAATGTACACAAAGCAAAATCTACTTATGTAAAAATTGTGGCAAAGTCAATACTACTACTACTATATAGGTTTCTGATTCAGAATTGAAATAAAAATTGCATACAGTACTCTTTATTATACTGTTTAGTATAATTTATAATTTTTTAAAAATATAAACAAACTGGAAACCTTACTAACCATTTTATCTACGACCAGTCATTTTGACTGGTGTCGGTAGAAATAGGTATAATCAAATTGCCAGTTAATGATAACTGTTAAATTTATTTAGCAAATACTAAAAAAACTTTTCATAACAGCTATTAATAACTGTTATCTCAAGTTAGCAATAGCCGGTAAGACTGTTACTGTAAAAGAACATTTTGCGTCCATTTCTTCTATTGGATTGATGATTGTTCGACTGTACCACGCATGAAGGTAGAATGCAATATCCGTTCGAGTACATAAATGATGTTTTCAAACATTTAAAAAAATTACACATTCCTCAGGTTTGTCATAATTATTTTTTCTATTTTTGGATACCCCTAAAATCGCCTTAGTGACAATAATTTAAGAGTTACACAAAAACCACCCAGAGTAAAGAGCTGCACATGTTTATGGTTACATTAAAAGTCTTTCTGAATCGATTTCTGTTCAAGGTTCCTATTCATAAGTTTTTTAATTTTAATTCAATATTTCATATTGCAAACTAAATATTATTTAAAAACTAAAACATTATGTATATTTTGTTTTGGTACCTTAATTGGCAACATGCTACACAATATGAGCACTATATGAAAATTATTTAGGAAGAAATTCATAAAAGTCTGGGGAACTGATTTAACATTAGGAGCTCCAAAGTTTTTGTATTCATGAATGACATGAAACTTGGTACCTGAAGTTAAATTATACAGATTCGAAATTTTTGTGTCAATATAGGGATTGCTATTGGAAATCATGAAGTTGGTGCACAATTTAATATGAAAACGGCCCCTTGTGCAAATTTTAGGCATATGAATTTGTAGAACACGTTATTCTCTGACGAATGCAATCATTCAATTTGCTTTTTTGTTAAAATTGTTTGAATGAAGAGGGGTGCTTCATTTCTTTTTTCCGTGACTGTACGTGAGGCTATGTGAAGCGTCTATGGGTACAATAAGGAATATGCACTATGTCACAAAACTTCCTAAAATGGTACTTATTTTACAAATTCGATCATGAACAATCCGAAAATAAACTTTAAAAATAGCAAAAAGTTTTAATTTAAGCGTTATAAGCGACTAAAAAACGCGTCAAAGTCACGTGACTGAAAACGGGATGGAGCTTGGTGTGACGTCATAGTACATGAAATCTCTCGCTACATTCGCCGGCTGCATGTTATTTCAGGTTGCTTTCATTGATTTTACGCTAATTTTATTTTTTAAATAATTGTGTTGATTTATAGTCTTTACATTATTATTACTATACAGATTTCTTCTTTAAAAATGTCAACTGTAGAACAAGGCTTTGTAAAAGGCCAGTCGGATAATTTACCTAAATGGATGGTATATCCATGTCTTCTTTTCTGGGAAACCATAAAAATTTTATGGGAGTAGAAATGAAAGGCGTGAAAGCGAAAAGTAAAATAATATTTTGTACAAATATTTATTTAAAAAAAATGCATTCTTATATTGCTTTTAAAGAGTAGTGCTATTATCAAAAAGTTGTACTTAAGAAAATAGAATATTAATATAGTTGTTCTCTTTTCCTTAATAAGTAACACAATTCATTCTGAAATAGATATTTTTGATATAGATAGTTAGAATAGTATATCAAATATGAGCTTTATATTAGGAAAATAGTTTCAAAGTAGATTAAAATTGTCAAATATAGTATGAAATGGTATCAAATATGGTATAGTAAATACGGTATCAAAATAGTTATTTTTGAAAGCTAACTTAAAATAAATTTTCTACGTCAATTTTTTAGCAAAATTATTTTTGTTAGTTAATGAACTATAATTTTTAAAATATATTTAAGCGGTAAAAAGTAATGTACTAAAGGATGATACAAAAATAACAAGTATAGATAAACTTATTGCGAGAATTGCAACTGCATTAAATATTGAACACAGCATTTGATAGTCCAATATTTTAAAACATGAAGAAGGTAGTGTGATACTTTGATTGAAATCGCAAGAATTTGAAGCCTTGCAGTTTTATAAAATTATGCAAATTGAAAACAAAATTCGTAATTGTTTAAAAATATTAGTTTTAATGCTAAACAGACGAGGTGAAAGCTATGTTGACTCGTACTGCAAGAGAGACGATACTCCCAGTAACTTTACATGTCATTCTCCAACTATAAAATAAAGTAATATATAAATGAAAAATTTTCACTTGTAGCACTATTTATCAAAATTTGTTAACACTAGTTTTTAACTTTAATTTCTTATTTTTAATAGAAATATCTGTACAATGTTTTGTTTTCATAAATTAATTTTACGTTTATTCTAACTTTTCACTTCGAAAATAATTATATTTATATACATTTATGTAATGTACAAAATATTAAAGTTTTAATTTCAAATTTAGAATAATTATTTTTTAATTATAAATCTTAATTCTAATGACACTTATTCTATAATACTAATCATTCAGTTTAAAGAAGAAATATGACACAGTTTTATCAAGTGTATGAATAACTGCAAATTAATTATCATGAGTATAATAATTCAATGTTTATTGTTGTTAGCTCTCTCTCTATATTTTTAACCAGTTTTGATTTATAAATATATAGTATTCCTATATTTATTTATTAAATTCTTTTTCATGAAACAAGAAATTCTGCATTATGAGTGACTTGATACAGAAAGAATGTTTTCGTTTAAATAAAAACACTAGTAGTCATCCACAAGATTATATCACATAATTCTTATTAAAAAAATTAAAAATACTATTAATTTTTGGTATTTTAAACTTACCGAAAAATGATCTTCACAGCAATGCAAACAAGAAGTAGAAGACAGCTTTTTTCTTTTCATCTCTTTTCATAAAGCTACACCATCTTCTACTAACTTGTTCATATTTTGGTACAACAAAAAATACTTTTTTTTTGTGTTTTAATCGTTGAATTATGACACAAACGGAACAATATAATATTTGTAATTCTTCTTTTTAACTATTTTCGAATCTCTCTCTTCCATATTGCTGTGTGTGTGTGTGTGTGTGTGTGTGTGTGTGTGAATTAATCAAAAATCTATAAAAATAAGACTACTCAAAAGATACCCATAGAGACAACACAGTTCAAGGAACGCTCGATGGGAAAATCGTGTACGATGACGTCACAGGCAAGAATCGTCAGCGACTGCAGTTTTTCGTTGAAAGTTACGTCAGAGCAATTTAAAAAGCGTTTAAAATATAATTAATGTCGTCAGATTGCAGTTTAAGTGGCATTTTTCTATGTAGTTTTTCGTGCTCTTTCATTTTAAAATGAATTTGAAAAACATGCATACTGTCCACTGTCTGAGCATGAGGTGTATTGTCGGTGAGAATTCTTGATATAAAGCTAAATTTCTGGTTGAAATGTTGTTTTTTGAAAAGGAAGATCTGAGAAATGGAATTGAATATTATTTGGATAAGTGAACTGAGGGTGTATCTAACAATATTTTGGCACGTCATTCCAAGCGAGCTCACAAGCTTCATTAAGACTTTGTCTTCCATGTTTTCGATTGTTTTCTCTAGAGGATGTGATACCTTTAGTTATACTTTTGTAAAGAGGATAAAACTTTCCGAAAGCAATATGCCACATATAAAATGCAGCGGTCAGGTAGTTTAAGTAAGCTTAGTGCAATCTTCAAGGTTTCATTATGTATTGTTTCCAGGAACATCTTGTTAGAATTACAGGGGCCGACGTAGTCTGGTTGGAAGAGTAACGGATTAACAATCGAAGGGTTGCGAGTTTAAATCCAACCGAAGATCATAGTGTACGCGGGGCCTGGTGCACGTTCAATCTGTCATGGCCTCAAATATACTCACTTTGGTGTGGTGTGGAAGTTTGGAGAGAGGGGTACCAGCCCAGGTGTGACCTCGTCATCTGACCGTGGTATTTTCATCGGAACTTGCTTTTGGGGATGGATCCCGTACCGTTGCCAATAGCGCCTTGTGTTGCTTCAGTATGACGGTAATTAAATAAAAAAAAATGACGGTTTAATTTTTAAACACAAGCATTTGTTATAGCAACACTTCCATAATATGACTGCTTGGGAAAAAGTGATGAGTATAGTTGAACACACTAACTTACCCTTCAAAAACCAATTGGACTAAATCTATTCCCAAAACCACGTGATACACTGAAGATTTACGACAGCGACTTCGCCTATTCATTTCGTTATCTGACCGTGGTTCCAAATTAAGTGATGTTGTGTTCGATTCTTTCACTTTGGGTTTGATTCCGGACCGTCGCCAGTTGAACATTGTGTTGCTACAATGTTAAAATATATTGATAGTTATTGAATATATATAGTGATAGTTAGAATAATTGGATAGTTAGCCTTTCGACTACGGCTGTAGATATAACTGAAGCGAATCGTACAACCTTCAAGGTACAACCTCGAATACCAACATTAAAAGAAAGCTTGAAATAAATTTAACTTGAAATGTAAACCACGCCTCTGACATCGTATCCACCAATCAGATTTAATGTTTTTGCCTCTCTGCAGACAATTCTGACGGTTGCAGAATCTATTCGGGATTTGAACTCGCACTTTCATACAGGGGAGGAGGGTGACTCTAGCGGCACCTATTATCAAGATTTGATACTATTCTTTTGCGCAAAATGATTCTCATGTTAAGGGTTAAAATTTTCGCGCCCTGCTGTTGATATCTTGCTTCTACAAACAGCTGGGATTTCATTGTTGCTTCTATTTTTCATCTTGCAAGGTGTATTAACTGAAATCTGCTTCCAAGCTGGATAGGCTACCTGAATATCTTCGGGATACCGTGGACTGGTTTATGGGGTGAGTACGCAATGCAATTTGCATGAGTTTCTTTTTTTGTGGACAACTATACACCAGTGTAGGTTCACCTGCACGAAACACATTATTTCCTCTTCTGCATTGTTTTCATAGCTTTTTTGACCTCTAGCTGTCCATTGTAATTTGTCCTATTTTGCCGCTATTCGTACTATGTAATTTTAATTTCATTCTAATTAATAGAGGTTAGGCTTAATATTATGAAAATATACCTGTTAATACACTAGGTGACATTAAAGTTCATTTCCTATCTGTTCATGCATCGCAGGTTTACACGAAGCTTCATTTTGTGGCTAATATTGCATTGATTCCATTGGGTTATGAGTTTTCTTATACGATTTCAAATGTCAGGGGTTTTGTTTATTTTGATGCTCGTTGTGATTGAGGTAAGATGTACCTGAATGTATTGGGGTAGAAAAGATGCGGAAACCAATGCCGTTGTTTAATGTTTCGCAAGTGTTCTTTTATCTCCAAAGCGACACTTTTTATTTTGCAATTTCTGTAGTAGATATTAAAATTTGTGCATATTTCGAAATTTTTTAGAAACGAATATATTGTTTACTTTTATTTGAATCTCAATAAAGCTTTAATTTGTCAATTAATTCCGTCTATAGACAGTAAAGAAAGCATTTAAAACTTACTTATTTAATTGTCGACAGTTCCTGTTGCTTCACAAACAGTTGTTCATCTGTAATCCGTAATGTTTATATATTTTGAGCAGTTCTGTTGTCTACCAGACCCCCCAGTATTGATAAGTAAAAATTTCTAAAGTGTGGGCCGTACATAGTGGAGTAAATTCTTTAATGTAAAACTGCATGATCACTTGATGTTTGTCTTGTACTTGGTGCAGCTTGGCCAAAAATTGCCCTTATACCAAAATGCTCACAATCAACCAAATTTGCTGTGTGCTCATCCATTAAAAAAAATTCTTTTCACGGACACCTTAATTATTTCCCAAGTAGGTGTCACTGTGTGAGTTGCATATTTTAGTACCAATGGTAGTATTTTGAAAGCAAACTTCATTTCACATTTGCATTGCTCCTCCATGTGGCCTATTCCATTTTCTTTTGTACCTTAATGATTGTGGCCTGGTCACACATAAGTTGCACCAGTCACACCTGGCAAAGAGGTCTCAACTGGTACAGTTATTTTGCCTTCATTTCATTACAATATTTTATATCGTTCATCAATGTTATTCAGATTGCAATTTACAATATTGACTTCCAAATCACGTGTCATCTTTTGAGGGATTGGAGTGTAACCTTTAGTATTGATGCTAGATTAGTCATAACTATGGACCTCCTTGTACTAAAGCTACCCTGAATGTTAAATGAAGTCCTTTGTAATGTTTTTGTATTAATGCTATGTTGTCTCTTTGCATACACAATTCCATTTTAAGTAACAAGAGGTAGTCTTTATTACTTTACTCCTTTTTTTTTTTACTATTTTATTCTCAAGAACTTATTGTTGCAGCCCTCTAACACCAAATTCCGAGAATTGTGTTAAGCATCCAAGAATATGTAATGTAAGAGAACTTGTCTTCTTTTTCAAGTCAACCAACAAACTTTAAATCAGTACCCATATGCGA
Source organism: Metellina segmentata (assembly GCA_947359465.1). Lineage (NCBI taxonomy): Eukaryota > Metazoa > Arthropoda > Arachnida > Araneae > Tetragnathidae > Metellina > Metellina segmentata. Next base: position 47,306,039 of record OX375872.1, on the reverse strand, counting down.
CATGAACAACATGGGCAAAGGTTGACAACTGTTGGAATCATAAGTTTCAAAGCACTCAATCTTATATTGTCGATTTGAGGCATGTGCCTGCCTTAAAACCACTTCATTCCTTTATTCTCAAGGTCTTGATCATAAATGTTGTAGCTTACCAAATACTTGTGTAACAAAGAGTAGAAATTTCTTCAGTTAGTTACTATAAGCAGTAAACAACAGTCATGAAATATGACAAACAGCAGCATGCTGAGGAAACTAGTTGAGGAATAGTAAAATAATTGACAGCCTTTGGAATGTTTCCAATTGAAGGTTTGAAAGGTTATTGGGTTTAGCCTTTCAGATATGACATTGATTTGGATCAGCAGGATCATTAAATAAGGAGCTGTTATAGTGCAATGTTTTCAAAGGGATATTTTTATAAGATGTCATGAAATATTAACATTGCATGAAGATTTCAATCAGTCAAAACTATTCAAATATGCAGTAGGAAAATGACATTTAAAGTAGCTAACAGTCAAATCATTACAATAAAATTACTATCAGTGATGAAATGTAAACCCTTGTGTACAGTGAATCAATTGCTTTTGACCTTTTCAGTCCTGGGAGAGACCTGCTCATAATTATTTATAGCTATTTAAGATGATTAAAAATGGCAAAACAATTTTCTTTCAATAGTTAAAGTTCATATCCCCATTAAGGTACAGCAAGTCTTGAGTTATATTGTCATATAAATATACTTGCTTTGCTATTGAGTTATGACAACTAAATATTGTTTCCTACATTTGACTATGCCATTCGTTTTTAACTTGTAACCAATAAAATTTTCACATGTAAACAGAAAAGCTGGATCTCTCTTTAGAATTCGGAGCTTAAAGGTCCCTTTTCTCAGGTGTCGCTGTTTATGTAAATTGTAGGTTAAATATAGGTTAAATGTGAAGAATCCCATATGAAGACTGGGATAAGTGTGTACACTCCTTGAATCTAATACAATTTCCCCCAAGATAAAGATATTTCAAGCCTCGGGTGAAAACATTAAAGCTGCAATATCATGTACCAGCCCCAGGAAAAGGGAAAGCTTGATTTGGTAAATAAGGCAGAAAGCATGAATGAGAAGGAATATCTGTTTTCAAAAGTATTCTATTGTAAGAAGTATTCTGAAAGGTTTTATCCCAGATTGTGTGCAACTTCTGATATTAAGTACATAATTTTAATTAAAGAAACAATTATTTTATAATTTAAGTTATTTTTCAAATGCTTTTTTTCTTGTAGCTGTGCATCATTTTAAATAAAAGAAATGCAATTTAATTATTATTTTTTAAATTTCTATCATATGTAAATTTTCTTGACCCTTGATATATCATGCTTTTCTTGCTCCCAAGAAGTGCAATGTATTGAGGGGTTACTTGTATATAATGTAAAACAGGCAAATATAAATTTTGTTTTAAAATATTGCTAACATATGAAAATCAATTACTAATTTAACATTAATAATCAATTAATTCATATTAATTAAGCCTTAATAATGAAGGGTTGTTAGTTAAGGTTTCTAAGGCCTTGAGAAGGCTTATAAAAGCCTGATTTTTTAATCTATTTTTAAGGGCCTTTAACCTTGATATGAACTGAAAGCACTTAAAAAGCCTATTTTTACAAGAACACTTCATATTTTATTTCACCAAAAACCAAGGTCAATGATACTTGTCCAAGGTCATCCAAAATCAATGGCATAATATTTATAGGATAAAAATTTGTTTTTAAAATTAGACCCATGAGATTAAAGCATATAAGTAATGTGCTTGCATATTAATCTAAATTTATGTGCAATGTGGCCTTAAAAGAATACAAAATAGCTTAGGAAATATCTAAGGGTATAATTTTTCTTTTACTTGAAAAGTGGGAACCCTAAAATTACTAAATTGTACGAAAAAAATATCGTCAGTAAAGGAATTCAAAGGATTTAAAAAATTCTTGGTTTCATCTGAAAAATATTTGAGTAAATTTTGTATGTTAAAATTTTTTCCATGAGCCAAGTTAAAAAAAATTTTGTGGTTTGGAAAAATTAAATTATGTAGTGAATCTCAAAAGTATTTTTCCATCTTATGTGTGTTTCTGACTATTTTCATGTATATTTTTGGATGTAGATAAAATAATATAAAATTTTGCCACAAAAGCTGTTTCTATTTTTGTATCTAATCAAAATACTTAAAAACACAGTTTTTATGAAGATATTTAAAATATAATGTGTAACTCAAGAAATCAGTCAGACAAAAGTAAACCTCCACCTTCCGTAAAAGGTTAGTAATGTTAAACAAAAACAATTTTTCATCAGTCTTGATTTTTTTTGAATTATACCTTACATTATAGTCTGCTATAAGTCTAAATATAATTTGTAATGGGTATTTGGTCAAACTGGAATTAACTCTATTCTATTTTGTGATAACTGATTTTCAATGGATGAATGCCAAAAAAAAAAAAAACGGATTTCTACCAATTTCCTCATAAAAATAATGACAGTAAAATCTCTCCTATAGTCCTTGATTGCCCACTCCTGGTGCTTGACTTTGCTAGAGTTCATGGTCTCATGGATTTGATCTAGCTGCTGCTAGATCCTGAAGGATTAGACACAACACAACAACATACCTTTATGAGAAACTCTGAAGAAAACAATTGTCTTTTAATGTCACAAAATAGTGAAGTTCATTTTATATCTGTCCTTCTTCAAAATAGAATGAAATTTGTTCCATTTGAATCAAATACCTGATACAAATAATATTTAGACTTAAAAAGTATAAACTTTTGGGGTTTACTTTTTTATGGAAGGTAGCTGAGTACTTTCATATGCCTGATTTCATGAGTTAGGTTATATTTTAAACATTTTCATGCAAAACTTTTAATAATTCTAGTTTGATGTGATGATGAAATAGGAAGCTTTTTATGTGAATTTTTTTTTTATTTCCAACTTCATCCTTATAAAATTAATAAAAATAATCATGAAGAAGAGGTGGACAAATACTTTTGTGACCCTCTATACATTTGCACAAAACTCAACATCTAACAAATAAAATATTTTCTATCAAACAATATTGTTATATTCAAAATTCTTTTCCCTAACATATTTATTAAAATTAGCAATTGATGGGTTGTTTAAAAATCCAATTGATCCCTGAAGATCACTTTTGCATTCATTCAACACATTGTTTACTCATTGTCATCTTTTACTTGGTGAGAGTGGCTCCAATTAACATACAACACTAAAATAGAAAGACAGCTTTTATGTGTGCAAAAATTTTCAACTGTTATTTTAACTAGATCCTTATAAAATACACAGGGCTGCCACACACAGGTGACTTGGCAACTGTTTTACAACCTTGGTAACTATGGGTGGTATCTTAAAGCAAAAACGTCTTGTACGCTCCCACTTTTTAAAAATTTTGCCGACTTTTTCAATGTTTACCGATTGAAAATATAGTCTTTAACCAATATTGGACAGAAAAAATTAATATTTTTCTTTTGGAGAGAAATTTTCCTAGGGAAGCCACTTTTGAAGTTTTGGCACCAAGCAAAGGCAACCATAGCAGAAAAAAACATTGGTATCTGGTTGCTAGATTGTCTTTAAAACCTTATTAAGAAAATATTTAGTTTTGATTGCGCATGCGCACGGTCTTATGTCTTCTACGTCTGTTTTGTATTGGCACAATTTGTTTTAGCTGATTCTCTTCATATCTGAGCAACTAAAATTGCTTCTAAAATAAGGTTTAAGAGAAAACTTTGCTACTTAAAAAAAATTTATGCTATTTTACAAGTTCTTTAACTTCCTTGAATACATGAAAATAGTTATAAACGTGAGGTGACCAAATACTTTTGTGACTCACTATAATTTGGTCTTAAAGACAAAAGCATGTCATAATACCCAATGGGGGTGGGGTTGAAATATCCCTGAACAAGGCCATCCCTAGTGCAAGGCCATTAAGGCCTAAGTTTCACTTTTTTGTGTTACAATTAGGAGGCAATCGAATCAATTTTGGCGAGTTGTAAATAGTACATTTTTTGTCATTTATTCCTTCGGTTTTCATTTAATAATATTTTTCCTTGCAAAAGAAGACAATTTTCATTTTCAAAAATCCAAAGAAATTGTTTTGGCACTTCTAGTATTGCATTTACTGAAATTTTAGTTTAAATGTTTTTTTTAAAAGAATTTTACTCTAAGCACTTACTTTAAAATGTTTCTGGGTACTCGATACATTCATAGGATTCAAAAATTTAAATTCACTCAGTATTTAAAGCTTGAGTAAGATAGTTGCATAATTCCATTAATTGTTTTCGGAATAACAGCGCTCTCGGTACAACTGGCTGATAGTTGAAGAAATGTAACAAGGTTTACCTTTGCTTTGATATTTATTACACTGTCTTCAAATAAAATACAATATACATATTATATTGAACATAACATTTAGATATATTTTGAAGGGAATCTACAGCATATCAGGAAAGTATTCCTGAAGTTTCTCCCAGAACTTCTTCTCAATATCTATTGATTTCAAATATTTATATAGCAGGTATATGATTTGGAGTGCTCGATAACTATTATAAGCCATTAATGCAAGAACAATCAGTATGAGTATTAATTTTGGACTTGTTAAAAAGGAATACATTCTGATAATTTCTTGAAAAAATTCTTTACTGTTGGAGAGTTTTTTCACTTCAAATAAGTCTTGTAGTTGGAATTTTTTTAAGGAGTAGATTTATCTGCAAAGTAAAGGAAAGAAATCTAAGTGGCAATGTTTTACCTATATAAAGCGTAAAATATGATAGAACTGATTATGGCATAGATTTTTACATACATGAATGTTTAAAAGACAGTCATGGTCAAATAAACATGTTACAAACCTGAATAAAGAGCAGATGAAGCTGCAGGGCTGTCACAGGTGACTCTTTGCTACTATTTTTCATCCTTGGTGAGTAGGGGTATTTTTTAAAACGCAGTTCTTAAGAGAAAGTTGTACAAAATTTTGGTGACTTTTTTGAAAATTTATAGTGAAAGGAAAAGTATTTTTTTTTCTTTTGGGAGAAAATTTCAAGAGCCAATTTCGAAGTACTGGTGCCACCATAAAAGAAAACATCAGAATCTGAGGTTACTAGATTGTCATGAAAATCTTATCAATAAAATATTTAATTATAAATTAAATTTCTTGGCGAGAACTTATCAGCACATTTCGTGTTTTGTCGTTTCATATTGTATCTGATTGTCTAATATTGCTACTAAAATAGAGTTTAAGAGAAGACTTGCTGCTATTTAAAAAAAAATTAACGTTATATGAATGCTACTATTTCACTAGTTCTTTAGTTGTGGTAGCCCTGAAGCTGGAACTGATTTGAGTTTCCCTGTGGACAGACTGATTGTTTGCATATTGCTGTGAAAACATGCCGACATTCTCGTTTCCTTCATTAAAATCATGCAAAATTATCTTGTTTCATGATTAAAGTCATGATTTTAATCAAATAATTTTTTTTTAAAAATCACTGATTTAAATCACAACTAATCACACATTTTTATAACTACGTAAATGCACTACAAAATAATCACAGAAGTGGTAAAATGCTTTAATTTTTCTGCATTCATGGTGATTTCAGCACTAATGGCTCAGAGGGAGCTGGGTCAATTACTTCATATTATAAAAGATTGCAACAGCCAGTTGTAACTTATTAGAATATACTATATACTGGAAACAGTGATGTAAACACACGACATAAATCTAAATGCCAGTAAGAGTAATGTATAAACATTCCTAATTAACAGCACTCATAATATAAACACTTAAAGAAGTATGTAACAGTTTGATTCAAAATTATAAACTAAAGGGGTGACTGATTTCATAAGTTAAAAAAAACCCACACAAGTAGGAAGTAAAGTTTTTTAGGCATTTGTCAGTTAGCTTATTATTGTGGTGTGCAATAGAGATTAAAGAGTAGAAATATACGTTTTCACACACACACAGCCATTAAAATGTTAGTAGGAGGTAAGATACAATATGAATTAAAAGTAAGTGAAAATGAATTTATTATTGCTGCTCGGCAGTTTTATTATTAGAATTTACTATATGATTATTTCTCTGTCCTCTATTCTACTTCTCACACTATAGTTTAGGTCTGTCACTTACACTTACTGATTTATTTGTTAACATGATGATGTAATTTACTCAAGAAAAACTATGTAGGATGTCAACTTGAGATTTAAAGTTAAACAAATGTGTTGTAAATATTGATTTACGACGTCACAAACTCCATTTTTTTAAAAAACAAATTTATATATAATTATTGTAAAAACAGTGTATGGGGCCTACATAAATTTAAATAATCTGATTTAAATAAAAAAAATCTGAATTATTGATTTTTTTTTTACACCCTGTCTTCTGATGATATTAATTTTTATACTGTATGAAATTGCATCCATATATCTTTCTCTAATTCATTTTCTCTCAATGTTACTGATCAACAAATACCATGGTAGATTATTCTGAAATCTTTAAGAACATTACTTTAAAAGTATTCGTTGAAGTAACGTATCAAAAATTGGTTTTCTATTTTTTAATCCTAAAATGTTGCCATCTTCTTTGAAGTCTGCATTTATTTTTATTAACTGGATGATTTTTAAAGTTGGCACCCAAATTTTTAATTGACTAATTTTGTATGCACACGAAACACGTAGCTCAGGAACTGACCTGTTCACAATGGTATGTATGGTGATCTCTGTGATTAAACTTGTTTACAGAGTCAGTTAAGATGACTCCTAGTTGCAAGCCAAACCATACATTGATTCAATATCAATGCAACACTAAACAGGCTGAAATATGCTTGCATACTGACAAGTTTTCTACACAGAAATGGAGTATATATGTGAATGTTAAATGTTGCTTATCCGACAAATGTATTTCTTTATGTGCTGGAATATGCCATGTCTGGTCTGATCAATCCTTTCTGGCTAATTGGTTAATTTCAGGGATACAAGCCCATGTGCGCCTCAATCATAAATGTATGTTCCTGAGCACACATAGACCTTGTGTCATAAATCTCCGAATTCCATTCCAGAGCACTATGAATGGCTAAACACCCAGTAGGGGTTTGTTGGTGTATATTATAAATTAATAAGTTATAAAATGTGCAATGATTAGATGAAATACCACACAACCAATATGCCTTTATGAATATGGTAAGTGTTCTATTCAATGTAAAAGAAAAATAAGTATACCTACTAGAAGATATACAGATAGGTATATATTTTCCATGTTTTCGGCAAGTTTCATCCAATGAAAGAAAATAAGGTTTTAGAAAATGAAGAAAATTTCTTTCATATGTTTTAATACAAATTGTCCATAAAATGTTGCATCTATGTAGAGAATTGGAATACATTGGACATTTCTTGGACTGGTGCAAAACTAGGATGTTAATTGGTTAGAGGGTCCTAGATTGCGTACTGAAATGGGTATATCCTGAATGTGACCAAGTATGCTGAAAACAGTTGCTGGTACTGATAGACTTCAGCAGTGATTATGTGTTAGATGATTGGGATTGTACGTTTGGAGAGTTGTAGATTCATCACCAATGTTGGACTGGCTACTTGTAGTTTTTCTTGGTTGAGGTCAATTGTAAATGGGACAGCTTCCCTCAAAATCTTCCCACAGGGGCACATCTTTAGGTACATACCTACATCTCTCAGGCTTCACGAACCTGAGGTACCATAGTAATATACAGGGTTATTCAAAAAGATGGACCCAATATAATTAATTTGTATGAAATGAAAATATGAATAAATTAAATTGGACATGAACAATCTACATTCTAATGAAAGAAGTTTCAAAGTTTTTTAACACGGGTTATAAATATTCAATGTGTCCCCTTTGCTGCCCGGCAAACATCTAAGTGGTAGCCAAATTCATCCCACATGCGAAAAAGTGTGTCTTGTGTTACTGTGTGTCCCACAGCAGTGGCACGGTACTGCAGGTCGGTCAGAGTTGTTGGTAGAGGTGGGACGTAAACAGCCGACTCACTTTCTGCAAACCCAAAAACGCAGAACACCTTATGCTGCATAGTAGCCATCTTACTCACAACTGATGGTTGCACGAAATGCTTGCAGCCATTTAGGCAACTATCACCACCTATGCGGTGGTACAAAAAAAACTTTGGAATTTCTTTTTTCCTTCGGTATGTAGACTGTTCATATCCAATTTATATTTCGTGAAATACAAATTAATTAAATTGGGTCCATCTTTTTTTAATAACCCTGTATTTTCACCCATGCAGTTTACTGACTGGGAAAACATGGGTTGTCACCCCAGTATGCCCAATCAATCTTTCTCTTTCTTCCTTTTTTTTTCTTCAGATTTACTTCACATTGTCTTGTGTTTGGCTTTGGCACAGCTTGGCCAAAACCCCAAACCAACCTTCAAAATCTTCACTATAACATGTAAGTTTGAGTCTAATAAGCCCTTCTGTAGCAAAAAGTATTAAACCCTAAACAAACCCTCAAGATCTCAAAAGACATTTGGATTATATCTCTGTTTTGGAAAGAATTAGTCAATTTGTGATTCGAATTTTTGATCCTGGTGTGATCAATTTATATTGAATTATGGATATTTATCAAGGAGATAGGAAAGTTAGGTAAGTTCTGTTTCTGTATCCATTAAAACAGGACTGGATATCTTGCTAAGTTTTCTCACTTCCTTTAAGTCAATTGTAAACACAGTCAAGCTTTCCTTAAAATCTTCACTTGCAGAGAAGGTTTAGGTCTAACTAGCTCTTCTGTAACAAAAAGTGACAACCCAAAACCAATCCTCAATATCTCGAAAGGCAAATGGACTTAATCTCTATTTTGGAAACAATTAATCAGTTTGATTAGAATTCATCCCGACTAAATTAAAGATGCTTTTTTTTTTAAAAATTATGGCGGGCACTCGATTGTTAATCATAGGCCACTGCAAGGCCGGGAAACGATGGTTATTTGTGAAGGGGCACCCAATGGGCAACCATCACTACCCCTAACTAAGGACAGCACAATTACATCCATGCCCTGACCCCGGATTCGAACCAGGAACCTTCCGATCCAGAGTCCAACACCTTAACCACTAGACCGGTTGGTCAGCAACTTAAGGATACTAGTTTGATTACTTCAATACACCAAATTGTGGATATTTATCATGGAGAGATGGGAAAGTTGGGTATGTTCTGTGGCTATGTCCATTTAAACAGGACTAGGGAAAATTGCTATTAGGATAAGCAGTTACTGGTGTTAGTTGACATTGGTCGTATTTAACTTCTTGAATTCTCTGTTTATTCTCTTCAGCATTAAAATTCTTTTGTCATTAAAATGGTAATTTTAGTTAACATCATACTATAGCAACACAACAGGCTATTGACAACGGTCTGGGATCAGTCCCTTGAAGGAAAGATCTGAAGACAACACCTCGTAATTTTGAACCACGGTCAGATGACGAAGCAACACCTGAGCTGACACCCCACTCTCCAAACTTCCACACCAACCCAGCGTGAGGACTTTCGGCCGCAACAGATTTAAGGTGCACCAGCCGCCTCTACACCATACACATACATGCCTCTACACAATTTACATCCATGCCCATACCCGGATTCGAACCAGGAACCTTCCGATCTAGAGGCTAACACCTTAACCACTATACTGGTTGGTCGGCCTGTCATTAAAATGAATGCATTTTTCATGCTGTGATATGCAATGCTTTTAGCCCTCCAAGTAGTTTCAACGAGATGTGTCTTTGATTAAGATCTGGTCTATTGATAATGACAAGATACGTTGTTGAGACAAAACTTCTCTATTACTCTGAAGAAAATGAAGATCCATGAAATTGTCCCTTGGACAGCTGGTGACAATTTTGAACATGTTTTGTATCAGGCTGATTACTACGAGACAGTTTTCAACATGAAGATAAACCACCTGAAGGGTTAAGCATTTGAAGGGAATTGTTTCTGTCATCAGCTGTTATCAGTACTGATATTTTGACTTTAGTTTAAAAACTAGTTTAATAATGAATCACTATGATTTTATGTATAATCAAATTAAACTATTATTTAAGCTATGCAATGTTTGGCAGTTTGTATATCAAGTTTTTCTCCTTAAATTATAGAGCAAATCAACTATTTTCTTACATTTGCAACCATTGAGAGATTTTAATCAGTTTTAAGTATGTATTTTAATTTTAGACAGATGAAAATGAAAGGGAGGGGGGAACATTTTGTTTGTGTTGCGCATTTTAGAAATTTTCTCAACCTGACTTAAGGTAGAAAAATAATTCAGCAATCCATTACTTCGCAAAGAATAAAAATATTAGACCAAAAAGCTTGAGAAATGACAATTTTAATGTTCTATCATTAAATGGTGAGTTAAGGGGTCTAGAAAATTTAATGAAACACAACTCTGTTTTACATCCATGTAACAGGAAGCATAACTCAAGTACCGCCAAAACATTTAATTTAAATTATCGTTGACTAGCTATTTCATCAATACTGATACAATTACTATGCTGAGAATTTTTTTTTTTAAATTAGTTTTTATTCTAAGCAGGGTGTAAAAAAATTAATTAATTGGATTTTTTTATTTAAATTGGATTATTTTGATTTAAATCAGATTTTTTAAATTTAAATTAATTTCTGCAGGCCCTATACACTGTTTATATAATAAATATATATAAATTTGTTAAGATAAAAAATTGAGTTTGTGACATGACATGTAAACCAATATTTATTTTAAGTAAACAATCAGAATTTGTGACATGAAAAATCCATATTTACTTAACATTTGTTTAACTTTAAAACACAAGTTGACATCCTACATAGTTTTTCTTGAGAAAATTACACCATGTTAACCAATTTATCAGTAGGTGTAAGTAATTTATCAGTAAGTACCTAAACTATAGTCTGAGAAGAAAAATAAAGGACAGAAATAATAAGACTAGTAAATTCCGATAGTAAAACTGCCGAGCAGCAATAATAAATGGATTTTCACTTAGTTTTAATTCATATTGGATCTTTCTTTTTTCGTGCTGACATTTTAATGGATTTATGTGAACATGTATATTTCTACTCTTTATCTCTATTGCATGCCACAAGAATAAGCTAACACAGGGGTTTCCAAACTTATCCATGTGGTGGCACCCTTAAGAGAATTATAATTTTCTCACTGCACCCTGGTCGTCATGTAATATTTATCTGTAGTATATTATTACATAGTTCATATTAGTTCCACTTTGAAAAAGAAATTAGAGAAGTAAGAACATAAACATAATTAATAAAACTTTGAAAAAGAAATTAGAGAAGTAAGAACATAAACATAATTAATAATACTAGTATTCAAAATTCGCAAATATCATATATAGCACAAATACTATAATTTTACTTATTAAGAAAACATAGGTTGGTGAAAATATAGATAAAACAAATAAAATTACCTTCATCATGCTCTTGGTTGGGGAGTGAACTGATTTTTGATGAGTGACCGTAACCCTTTTTTCTGTTGCTTAGATTTTAGGTTATGGACGCTTCCGCAGCACCTCTCATCTCTCTACGTGACACCCCAGGGTGCTGCGGCACACACTTTGGGATCCCCTGAGCTAACTGACAAATGCCTCAAAAACTTTACTTCCTACTTGTGTTTTTTTTATCTAATAAAATCAGTCACCCCATTAGTGTTTATAATTTTTAATCAAACTGTTGTATACTTCCTTTATGTTTATATTACGAGTGCTGTTAATCAGGAATGTTTATACATTACTCTTCCTGGCATTTAGATTTATGTCGTGTATTTACATTACTGTTTCCAGTATATAGTAAATTCTAATAAGGTTACAACTGGCTGTTGCAATCTTTTATAATATGCAGTAATATATTTATAATATGCAGTGACCCAGTACCCTCTGAGTTTGGTGTAGCCATTTGTGCTGAAATCACCATGAGTGCAGAAAATTAAAGCATCTGACAACTTCTGTGATTTTCCTATGGTGTATTTACTTAGTTATAAAAATGTAAGATTAGTTGTGATTTAAATCAGTGATTTAAAAAAAAATCATTTGATTAAAATCATGATTTTAATTGTTGATTTAAATCAAGTGATTCAAATTTTGACACCCTTATTGAGTATTAATCTATAAAAGATGAATTCCTCTATATGTCTAGCATATGAAAATTTTCAAGCACATACAATTCTCAAATTTATGGATTAATCTGGAACACTTGTGGTAATCCTCATGTTTTTATCTTTAAAGTCAGGTTAATCATGGTATAAGAAAAAGCAATCTTCAATTTAATACCCATTACTACTTTTGAAATATCGTTTTTTGTATTGATAAAAACAAATATGTTGTGCTTCATAATCTTGGCACTTTCTACATAACATTTTTATTCTTCTAAATACCGACATTTTTCTACACAGCGATTTGACGTTTCAATTTTGTTACTTATTAAACACTAGCGATTTAACTTAGTTATATATTAAATACTAGATGTGACTGGTATGTACGAAAAAAAGATATAAGCTTAATATTAAAAAACATACTCACATTTGTAGCAGTTTTGTTTCTTGAGCTTGTAGATTGTTGCAGTATTTAAAATCGGATGGCCTTTCACGTGAATTTCGATGACAAACAGCTAAAACTAGTCTTCAAAATATTGAAACGTCAAAACAAGTGCCGCGAAAGTGACCAACACGGAATCTACTTCAATTTTGCATGTTCTTCAAGGGGTCTGTGCTACAACTCTGAATGACTACTAACATAATTTCAGGAACTTTGTTGTTCTGTCTAACCCAAATGGCGACAATTGTTAATTTCTTTTTGGAAATTCAAGGGAAATGTATCAGAATGGGGAATTGTGATATGTCAGCCTATGTGTAGTAAGAAGTTTGTTCCTCGAAGGGGCATTGTTTTCCAAACTCTTCGGTATTGCTCTTTTTGTAATTACATTGCGCCCACTTGGCTTATTACATAGAAAAAGTAGACATTTTATATTTAGGTCACTATTAAGTTCTATCGAACTCAACTTGGTGAATTGTAAGGGTCTTTGAAAAACTAAATCTAGTTTTGCACTTAAATGGTGCTAAAGCATTTTAAATCGGACGGCTTTTCGCGCGAATGCGGATGAGATCCAGCAAAAATAAGTTATGAGGCTTAAATTGTTTTGACATAATTGTCATTGAACATAATTTATAAGTAGTACAAACACATCCTCCAGATTAATACACGTGAAAAATTACTTCCTCAATTGTTCCATATCGTAAAACTTGAATTATGCCTAGATTCTCCCTGGATCAGGGGCCGCGGTAACCCGGTTGGAAGAGCAACGGATTAGCAACCGCAGGGTTGGCTGCGAGTTCGAATCCAGCCTAAGACCGTCATGTGCAAAGGGCCTGGTGTCCCAAAGTCCTCACGTTGGGTTGGTGTGGAAGTTTGGAGAGTGGGGGGGGGGATGACAGCTCAGGTGTGACCTCGTCATCAGACCGTGGTTAAAATTACGTGGTGTTGTCCTCGGAACTTTCATATCAGGTATGATTACGGACCGTTGCCAATAGCCCGTTGTGTTGCTATAGTTACGACGTTAATTATAATTTACCTACTCCAATGGAATCTTGTCAAATGGCAACACTTGTCTCGGCTCAGGTGGGGAAGTAAGTGTCTATTGTTCAGATTCAGAATGCTTACGGCAATTATTCGTTTAAGCCTTTGGTAGTAGCAATAGTTTCGATTAGAAAAGTGTCAAATAAAGTATAAACACATAATTTATTTTACAAGGGGTTGTATATGTATAAAAGTACGAAATTTAATATTTTACGATTTCTCGACCAAGAATCATCTAAATCAAAAAATGCTTTTCCACAAGGAAATTAAGGAATGAAAAATCAATATTTATTCACTAAAGTATCATACATTTATAAAAATGTAGCATTTCTTGCCAAATTTTTGGCAGCCATCTTAAAAGTGAGCAAACAATGTAGCTTTTGGATTAGATTTGCAATTCGGCTACTCATGAGTTCCCCCCATCAGCATTTTATATCCCCAAATCACTCAACAACAAATTAAGCGAACACAAAATTGAAATTTTAATAAATTTAAGTAATTTATTCAACCAAATTTAGAACTAGTAATTTTATTGATTATTGTGTTTGATTGCTGGTGGTTTCAGGGGTGATTCCAAGCATTGGTGGATCTTCTGCAATCTTTATCCAATTAAAATCGTCATCCTTTTGTCTCAACAAAATAATTTTGTACTTCAAATTACTCGTTAAAATATATTTCGTATTATCTATGAAAATAGTGTTGATATTGCTCTTTAAAGCTGTTAAATAAAGTTGTGTGTACATTCTGGAGGTATTTGTATAGTTTTCTGTAGTTTTTGTTTTTAGTAGGTTCTACCTTGCAAACATGTAAATTCATCTTGAAATATTCAATTTTGGATCTTTTTATTCAGTATTTGGGGGATGTTTGACTAGTCAGACACCTTATTCTACTTTGCTTCAGATATATTTTTTAATATCAGAAATATATATAAGAAACGGACAGCAGATTCAACCTGCTGAAAGAAATATTTCACTAGAAAATGTACCACTAAAATCATCTATTATTTAGGGCTACTCTTGGACAGCTCTTATAACAGCATGTTCATTAATTAGCCCTCCTGTATTTCACCTTTTGGGTTGTGCATCATGAATGCCCTGAGGGACACCCCTCTTAGATCCACATCAGGGGTGAAATAATCTCTTTTCACTATTTCGCCTTGGAATCATAAATAATCAATTTTAAAAGTATTCTCAGATTATGAGAGGTCGAATACTAAAATGCAATTATCTATTAAAAATTTTTTATTGCTTATCGTCGGTATTTTAGAGACCTCTCAGCCATATACGTTGATGGATTGAAATCTGATGATTATGCTTGTGCATTTGAATGCGAATCAAATACTTTGTTTTTCAGGGGACTATCATTCATTTCTGTTTTTACTGCTAAATTTTACCCTTATGCAAAGCTTTAAAGTATATTTTTTACTTTTTCAATTAAAAACTATATCAGATTCAAGATGTGTGTTAGAATCCTGGCTTAAGCCATTTATAAAATTCATGAAAAACTAGTCTGGTGTGGATTTGATAACACTTAATTGGATACCAGGTCACAGGTATTGCTGGAATTGACACTTGCGATTCCTTTTACTATTCACCGTATTTGAAATGATTGTCTCGTTTTTAATCATTACTGCTATTTTTTTAAGTAACTCCATTTTAAACTTACAAAATTTGTTTTGGGAAAATCCCCCACCCAAACCTATTTAAATTTTTACACAGCATAAAATTTTTAAATTCCATTTAATGTTTTTAATCTTTTATATCTTTTAAACTACTTGACTTCGAAGCTTTTTAACTCGCTCAATTATTTTATGTTCATGATGAGGATAATCTTGTCTTTCGTGCTTATTCACACACACATATTTTGTTTAAATATAATTTTATGTTTAACTAGCCACTGCGGTGCCCGTGTCAGTTGCTTTTGTGAGGTTATTGTTTTGCTTCGCAAACCAAATGGGAATTCATAGCCTATTGGATAACAACCATTCTGAATTCCTATTTGGTTTCCAAATTTGTAGCGTATTGGATAACAGCCGTAACGGAGTTACACGTGGTGTTGGTTTGCTTTGCAAACCAAAAAATATAAATATTTAAGAGTAATGTATTAATATGTCCAAAGAGTTGCAGCACCGTGACTGATAGTCTTGTACTGAGACCCCTGATGATCCACTAAAGACCGATTGCTGAAATAAATTTCAGCAAATACCTGATTGGAATGTTTGACCCCAGGGTTTGATACAGTGTTATCCCAGATTTTGAAATCATTGTGCAGAGTAATGGTCACTTTCTCACATAGAACGTGTACAGAACTTTCCTCTACCATCCAACAACCTCTACATAATGGGTCATCTATAACACCCATAATGTTGAGGTGTCTATTCAGTGTACAGTGGCCTGTTAGAAGGCCAATAGCTATCCTGATTTCTTTCCTACCCAAATTCAGCAGTTCCCTCGAGTTGTCCCAAGGAGATCGTTGATTGAGCTCTTTGGCTTGTCTTTGGTCATTTCCGAGAAAAGCTAGAAAGACACAATTAAAAAAGTTTTCTGCAATATCACAAAATCTTTAATTTTGCACATAAATCTTACAATTGGGAAATTTTAATCATTGATTCCCAGGAATTCTTTATACTTCTAGCATAACTATTCTATATTTATGGAATTGAAATTTGGAAGTTAATTTGGCTGTCTTATTGAGTGTTGACTAAAATTTATTATAAATTATAGCGGAAAGCTCTTTTTAATTTTTATGATGGTTATTATATTGCAAGTTCAAAATTCTACTCAATTGGCATTTTCTGGGGGAATGCTATTCAGTTAACAGCTTTCTTTTTTGTATGTCGTGTATAAACCCTTTTTGTATGCTTGGAATAAAGTTCTAAATACTTATCCATGCTCGGAGAAAATTTGAAAAATCGACACATTTGATTTAGATTTATTTTGATTTTATATCTTGTCTATTTACTTACAAATAACATCTTTTCACAAATAAGTACTTTTTGCACTCTAACAATTAATAAGAAACAGGAATTGTTTAAAATTTTTTTTTTGCAAGATCCTTTTAATTTTTAGATTGTTGTCAATAGTTCGTTGTGTTACTTCATTGCGACATTAATTTAAATACCAAACTACCTAGCTTTTATTTTCTATTATTGGCATGATTTTTCTAATAATCAAGTCTAACCAATTATTACATTATAAAATAATTAAAGAAGTTCCAAAACATTTTATTCATATATAAGAAATATGTAATGCAAAAATTTCTGAAATTTATCTGATTTTTGATTAATTATATGCAAACCAGGGTGTAAAAAAATCAATTAATCGCTTTTTTTTTATTAAATTGGATTATTTTGATTTAAATCAGATTTTTTTATTTAAATTTCTGAAGGCCCTTTATACTGTTTTTATAATAATTATATATAAATTTGTAAAATAAAAATTAAGTTTGTGACATGACATGTAAACCAATATTTATTTTAAGTAAGCAATCAGAATTTGTGACATGGTAAATCAATATTTACTTAACATTTGTTTAACTTTATAACACAAGTTGACATCCTACGTAGTTTTTCTTGAGAAAATTACATCATGTTAACAAATTTATTAGTAAGTGTAAGTGACAGACCTCAACTATAGTCTGAGAAGTAGAATAGAGGACAAAAGTTATCCGACAATAGTAAATTCTGATAATAAAACTGCCGAGCAGCAATAATAAATGGATTTTCACTTATGTTTAATTCATATTGGATCTTTCTTTTTTCGTGCTGACATTTTAATGACTGTGTGAAAATGTATATTTCTACTCTTTAATCTCTATTGCACACCACAAGAATAAGCTAACAAGGGTTCCCAAACTTATCCAAGTGGTGGCACCCTTAAGAGAATTATAATTTTCTCACGGCACCCCATCGTCGTCATGTAATATTTATCTGTGGTATATTATTACATATATATACATATTTCATATTAGTAATACTTTGAAAAAGAAATTAGAGAAGTAAGAACATAATTAATACAACTAAGTATTTAAAATTCACACACACAAACACTTTCATTTTACTTAATAAGAAAACATAGGTTGGTGAAAATATAAATAAAACAAATATAATTACCCTCATCATGCTCTTGGTTGGGGAGTGAACCGATTTTTGATGACTGACCTTAACCCCTTTTTTCTGTTGCTTAGAAATAGCTTATATTGGAGGTTACGGGTGCTTCACAGCACCTCTCATCTCTATGTGGCACCCCAGGGTGCTGCGTCACACACTTTGGGAACCCCTGAGCTAACTGACAAATGCCTCAAATACTTTTCTTCCCACTTGTGATTTTTTAGCTGATGAAATCAGTCACCCCTTTAGTTTATAATTTTGAATAAAACTGTTGTATACATCTTAAGTGTTTATATTAGGAGTCCTGTTAATCAGGAATGTTTATACATTACTCTTCCTGGCATTTAGATTTATGTCATGTGTGTTACAACTGGCTGTTGCAATCTTTTATAATATGCAGTAATTGACCCAGTTCCCTCCGAGCTTGGTGTAGCCATTAGTGCTGAAATCACCATGAGTGCAGAAAATTTTAAAGCATTTGACCACTTCTTTGATTTTCCTGTGGTGTATTTACTTAGTTATAAAAATGTCAGATTAGTTGTGATTTAAATCAGTGATTTAAAAAAAATCATCTGATAAAATCATGATTTAAATCTTGACAACCTGATACAAACATTTTATAATATGGTGTTAGTGTGATCCTGTAACCTTATTGTTATTGGTTAAAATCAAGCTAATCTAAACTACTCTTAGAACCAGGTGCGAAACATTGCTTATGCATGGCATTTGTTGTGCTGTTCTATTTACTCTATCATGTGATTAACTTTGCTAATTCCTATATAGTGTTTTTTAATCTTTTAAAAAATTTCTCTGTTTCCCAATACATTAATGTTATTCATCATGAATATTAATGTTTACACAAATCAAAACTGTCTAGAAACTACGCTGCAATTCGTGTTTCTTGTCCAACAAGTTTAAACTTGTACAGGCAAAGGATTAATTAAAATCATAAAAATCATGTGGGACTGTTCTTTACTCTATCATGAAATTTACATGGCTAATTCCTATGTGGCGTTTTAATCTTTCTAAACCTTACCCAGCTGTATTTCATATTATGTTAATGATGTATACATCATATATTAATGTTTAACAAAAATCAAAATTATCTATAAACTACGCTAATTTGCATGTCCAATAATTTTAAACTTGTGTGGACAAGAAATTAATTAAAATCATAAAAATCCGATTTAAATTAAACAATTTGATTAAATGAAATCCGATTTAAAATAGCCGACCAACCGGTATAGTGGTTAAGGTGTTAGCCTCTAGATCGGAAGGTTCCTGGTTCGAATCCGGGTCCAGGCATGGATGTTTGTAAGCGTATGGTGTAGAGGCGGCTGGTGCACCTTAAATCTGTCGTGGCCGAAAGTCCTCACGTTGGGTTGGTGTGGAAGTTTGGAGAGTGGGGTGCCAGCTCAGGTTTTGCTTCGTCATCTGACCGTGGTTCAAAATTACGAGGTGTTGTCCTCGAATCTTTCCCTTAAGGGACTGATTCCGGACCATCGTCAATAGCCCGTTGTGTTGCTCTAGTACGACGTTAACTAAAATTACCAATTACAATTACCGATTTAAAATAATCGCGATTTTTTTTTTCTTCCGTTTTTTGGTATGGCCTTTATAAGTTGATGCCTGTGTGGGATGACAATGACTACAACAGACCAACAAATGTTTCTTTCCTCACTGAAAACTAATCTCATTCGCAAATTTAGCTATCATCAGAGGCTGAGTTTTATACATACGAGGACAGCCCATATATTACATGAAAAGTTTTAGGTTAATTTTTAAATTTTTTCCTCGGAAAGGGGTTTAATAGACTTGAAATGATGCCTTTTGAAGAGAGTTTTTGCTATTTCTGGTAATGGAATCAGCACTGTTTAACTGTATGCAAACACAAGTACTGAGTGCTTTCTACTTTATTTAATAAACCATCCAGAAGAAAATCATCTGAGCTTAAATGAAAAGAACCTCTTAGTATTCGGGAAAGCAGAATGTTTATCTAGTGTCACGCCTTTGATTATCTAGTGTCACGCCTCTAGAAGAAACAGATGAGCATTTTATTTCCTTTCGCAAAGACATCATATCCCAGATCTCTTTGGAATGTGGAAACTCATTGAGATCTTAGTGTTAGTGTACGTTACAAGAAAAACATTCATATACATATAATGATCTTACTATTACAGCTACTTATGTGTCTAGAAAGAATATTTTCATTTTAACATAGTTTTTATGCTTGAAACACAGTTGGGTAACAAAAGGTCAGAAAATTTAAATTTGTTTAATTATGATTTATAAATAGTATTAAAATTTTAAATTTTATCTTTGTCAAATGATTATTCTTTAAGAATTTTAATTTAAAATTTTAAATCTGGATATGTATCAAATAAAATTAAAATGAAAGAATAAAAGCAACAAGTGTCAAAAATAAGTTTAATTATTTTAATCTTTCAAAAATGTGCCCTCTATTTTCTTCTATGTTAATGTTTAACATAAATTTTTGCTATCTAGAATCTATACCGTGATTTGCATACCTCATGTCTTGCAAGTTAAAACATGCAGTAACAATGGATTAAACTAATAAAAACTTAATTTAAGTAACGAAAATTCTGATTTAAATCAAATTCGATTTTATTAAAATAAACTAGATATTTTCAAACTTTGATTTGTAATAAAGTTGTTTTTGTGTGCAAGGAATATATATAGAAGAGGGGAAATTGAAATGGTAAACATTGATTGTTTTTATGAGGAGTCCGTGTCATCTAATATGGTATTGTGGCTGGGACTTAAATGTAGGGATGGTAGAGGCAGATGTAGAGACCTGCTATACCCTAGATCAGCGGTTCACAGCCTATGGTAATATTGATATTGGGCTAATGGCGGAAAACATCAGGAAAAGTAGTTTAAATAAAACACAAAAATAGGTTATGGAGTTTTGATTTGCAAAGAAATACATAAAAGTTGCTAGATCCTCTCACTACCAGTCATATTGCTCAGTTACGCATGCGTCCCCCTTCACAGTTGTTCTTTAAACCACCACCCACAACTCACCGAGTTCCTGGCTTGGCCTCCAAGGCCCTTGACAGGTTCGTAATAATCATGCCGTTACAAATTGGAGTTTCATCAAACTGGACTCTGACACCTTCATCGCTGACTTGTATATTCTTGGATTCAGCAATACCAATGACTTTCATGACAAAATCCTTAATCTTTATATAAGTAGGTTCTGAGGCCTCGCATAGATTAACTGTCATGTAATTAGTGGTATTATATATATCCAGTAATAAAGCATCTTAAAAAAAAAATTCTGCATTCCATATTGAATTTTTTCATTTTGGAACCCTTCTGTATAGATACTGACCTCCTACATTTTTTATTCTTGCAGTTAAAAATATAGCCATTTGTGCTTGTGTATAAATTTTGTAACCTCATTTCACGTTCGCACAGGCTACAGATATGCTCGTGCTCACTAACTAAAATATTATGTTTCTCATTAGAAATGAAACTGCACTATCAATGCTGGTAAAGATTGGTTGTATTGATTGAGCTTCTTTAATTCTTCAAACATGAAATGCATTTTAGGGTATAAAAAGGAAATTTATTTACCTTTACTTAAAAATTCTATCCCCTTTGTGTTAAATTTTTTTCGTTAGAAAATATTGAAAACGAAGGGGTTCAAAAGTTAACTGTCATGTAATTAGTGGTATTATATATATCCAGTAATAAAGCATCTTAAAAAAAAAATTCTGCATTCCATATTGAATTTTTTCATTTTGGAACCCTTCTGTATAGATACTGACCTCCTACATTTTTTATTCTTGCAGTTAAAAATATAGCCATTTGTGCTTGTGTATAAATTTTGTAACCTCATTTCACGTTCGCACAGGCTACAGATATGCTCGTGCTCACTAACTAAAATATTATGTTTCTCATTAGAAATGAAACTGCACTATCAATGCTGGTAAAGATTGGTTGTATTGATTGAGCTTCTTTAATTCTTCAAACATGAAATGCATTTTAAGGTATAAAAAGGAAATTTATTTACCTTTACTTAAAAATTCTATCCCCTTTGTGTTAAATTTTTTTCGTTAGAAAATATTGAAAACGAAGGGGATCAAAAGTTAACTGTCATGTAATTAGTGGTATTATATATATCCAGTAATAAAGCATCTTAAAAAAAAATTCTGCATTCCATATTGAATTTTTTCATTTTGGAACCCTTCTGTATAGATACTGACCTCCTACATTTTTTATTCTTGCAGTTAAAAATATAGCCATTTGTGCTTGTGTATAAATTTTGTAACCTCATTTCACGTTCGCACAGGCTACAGATATGCTCGTGCTCACTAACTAAAATATTATGTTTCTCATTAGAAATGAAACTGCACTATCAATGCTGGTAAAGATTGGTTGTATTGATTGAGCTTCTTTAATTCTTCAAACATGAAATGCATTTTAGGGTATAAAAAGGAAATTTATTTACCTTTACTTAAAAATTCTATCCCCTTTGTGTTAAATTTTTTTCGTTAGAAAATATTGAAAACGAAGGGGATCAAAAGTTAACTGTCATGTAATTAGTGGTATTATATATATCCAGTAATAAAGCATCTTAAAAAAAAATTCTGCATTCCATATTGAATTTTTTCATTTTGGAACCCTTCTGTATAGATACTGACCTCCTACATTTTTTATTCTTGCAGTTAAAAATATAGCCATTTGTGCTTGTGTAAATTTTGTAACCTCATTTCACGTTCGCACAGGCTACAGATATGCTCGTGCTCACTAACTAAAATATTATGTTTCTCATTAGAAATGAAACTGCACTATCAATGCTGGTAAAGATTGGTTGTATTGATTGAGCTTCTTTAATTCTTCAAACATGAAATGCATTTTAGGGTATAAAAAGGAAATTTATTTACCTTTACTTAAAAATTCTATCCCCTTTGTGTTAAATTTTTTTCGTTAGAAAATATTGAAAACGAAGGGGATCAAAAGTTTTAGCAGCTCCAAAATTGAAATAAGTTGTAAAATTTTAAATTACAAGTAAAAGCCTATAAATGTTTTTAGGTAAGCTTGATTTGTTTGATTATTTAGTTAACCTATTATATATTACTCGAGGTGGTTCTTCAAAAGACCTTTACACTATGATTGCTTTGGAGATTGGAGAGGGGGACGCCAAAATATTACTGCACAAGGGGGTTCTTACCCACGGAGCCGCGCAGGATGGGTGTAATGAAGAGAGGGGTTAATCGTGAATGAAAAGTCTAATCAAGGGGTATAGGTTGAGAAAAAGGTTGGGAACCGCTGCCCTAGATTAACCAGTTTGTTACTCCATCTATTTTGGCTCTATTTCGAAATTTTCTCTTTCTTTTCTATAACGAAACTATCGGGTTACATAAAAATGCAATATACTTTGATTTCCATGAGTATTTAGTAATTGTTTTCTTCAAATTGACTAAAACTTATTAAAAATAATTAAGCCTTCGTCATAGATGAATGCATTACTTTCTGTATTTTGGGATTACACTGTTGGACTTTAGTATGCTTTTGTTTTTTTGAATTTTTTTAGTAAGTTGTGAGTATAAAATCTTATGTAAAATCAATAAAAACAGTAGTCAACATTTCAAAAATCCATGGGTAAATCTGATGTATATGTGAAAGCAACTTTCAAACATAAGTGCTGTAAAGAACAATTCTACCCTAGTATTCGAATCCTTCGTTCTGTATTATTTACATTACATTGAATCTTTTAGAATTTTTACTAATCATTCAAAAGTATAAAATCATTGGAATTTGGAAAGAAATAGCATATATTTAGATAAGAATTAAAAAATTAAGATGGGAAAGTTTAAACTAATTTTTGTGGGAATTTTTCCTTTCCAAAATGATTTTAGAATGTAAAAGAATCGAGAAAATAATGTTATACTTTAGTTTTTCCTTGGAAGGTTTTTTGTTTTGACCAGTGAAATATTGCATATTTCCCGGTGACCCCCCTGGGGACCGTGGTAGTCCGGTTGAAAGAGCAGCGGACTAACAACCAGGGGGTTGCGAGTTCGAATCTAATCAAAGACCGTCGCATACAATCCGAAACCACATGTCAAGTCTATTGTAGCCTCAAATGTCCTTACGTTGGCGTGGTGTGGAAGTTAGGAGAGTGGAGTGCCTGCTCAGGTGTTACCTTGTCATCATTTTCTCGTTCTTCAAAATTACGTGGTATTTTCCCATTGCGATTTGTCACAGACCGGTCGTCAATAGCCCGCTGTGTTGCTCCAGTACGACGTTTATCAAAGTACCTACCTAACTACCGGAGAACCCCTGGAAATTTGCAACAAAAGAAAATATTCTGGTAGGATTTATTTGAAAATATTTTTTCTCCCATTTTTCTTCATGACACAAAAATTAAAAATTTCAAAATCCATGATGTCTAAAAATTTGAAATACCCTTATTAGATTTACTGACTGATGATTTTACTGATTCTTCTGAGAAACTTGTACTTACAATGAATGCATCATTATATCTCTGAAAAGCTACCAACCTATTTAAAAGAGCATGAACTAATGAATCTAGTTTTTTTGATTTTGCAAGTATTACAATTTGTTTGTTCAAGATGAAGCCACCGTTAGTTCATTTAAATAACAGTATATCCTTTTGTCCTCTATTTTAACGAAAATTTGATGTACACTGCTTTTTCGGGATTAGTTATGTCTACTAACACTGCAGTTTATATTTTTAAAAGTATCGTTGCTGATATAATTGCGAAAATACTTTTTCTAATATACTTTAAGAGTATACAGAATTGAATCTTGTTGAATTGGCTTTTTTTTCACGCCTACTTCAAGAACAAATAAAATTTTACTAACATTTGTGACCACATGTCTGATTTCAACCTGAATTGCTTGTCGACCCATACTTGTTATTGCGCATAGAAATACAATGGTGTAGGACAGGGCTGTCCAACTTTAGGTAATTCGCGAATGCCGCATTCAAAAGAAAGATCAATCCACATATCTATTTTATAGCTTCATTGCTTTTAAAACTTCATTTTTGGGTATAGCCTTTTCCCAAACTACAGTTTTTAAACTGACTCTGTAATGTAAAACAGTGCTAATTGTTTTAAAATTCAAACCTATGTACTTAAAATTAAATAAAAATGTTTCTTAAAACAATTTTTATGTTCACGTGAAGTGTCTTTATTTCTGGAAAGAGTGGAATTTAGCTGTAAACTTGGAAAAGTAGTTTTTCCTTCAATCGGTCGGTGTTACTCCATTTTTCTATCGTCCAAAGGATTAAATTTTTGTTTTGTTTCTCAATCTTTTCCCACCGAACTCAAAATGCCGGACACAATTCGGAAAACGCGGGAGGAGCGGATGATGTGTGACGATTGCGCTCTGATGCACTCAAATGAATGAGGAAGTCGCAATGACCCAAACTGAATCACCATTTTAAGAAATATTTTGATATATTGCCCATATGCGTTAACTTTTTAGCTGAAGAATCGGTCGCATCTATAAAAGCCACTAACTAAACTTATTTTTCTTTTTAATAATTCACACAGTGCACCCGGTCTAATATCGTATAACAGCAAGCGATCAAAATAAAACTAACTTTAAATCTAAAATGTCTGTTCGATTGATGAAATTTGTGATAAGGCCTTGTTCACACAGCTTGTCATGTTGATTGCAATAAAAATTCCCTAATAATAATTGCAATTCATTAAACAATTCATTTAAATAAAATATTTAATTTTTGTTTTATTTATGCGAATCTTTAATCTTTCAAAACGTTTTCCGTATTTGAAACGTATACGGCTATCGAAATCGACTGAAAATTTAAAAGGGTACCCTGTTGTCGGTATTTAAAAAAATTATCGACAGTCCTCTTATCCTTTGCCCTTGTAAAACATCCCATTTTATTTTATATCGCAATGGCTTGTCGCTAAAAATAATCCCACGCTCTTATAAAAACAATGAAAGGATTATTCAATACCTTGAAAATGTCCGAGATGGATTGAAACCAATGTGACATTGCATCAAAATGAACAACCGTATTTTGGGTAGCTAATTGCTCCTGAGAAATATGTAGTTTCTCTAATTGAACATTTTTGAGACAATGCTGTGAACCAAAATTTTGAGACAGTAATTTTGGGGTGCAGAAAACTTTCCAAATTTGTAAGAAAAACCTACAATGTCTTTTTTAGCTGCGTACGAGTACGGAACTGAAAATTTTCTATTTTAGTTTTCCAAAAATACCCCACTTCGCGATCTATTCCCTATACATCAGAATGAAATTACCTTTTTCTTCTGGTGTAGTTTCGTGAGATGTCAAAAATCCTTCATATTAATGTGAACATTTTTGGTATTGTTTATTTTTCAGTAAAATATATATATATATATATATATATATATATATTGCAGTTTTCGCGCTTATTGTACATATAATCGTTTAGTTGTGCACAGATGCAAGAATATTGCATTGATTGCTTTTTATTTCGATAATAATCAGGCCTTATGGAACATTTAATGCACAGAATAAGAGAACTTGGGAAGATATCGAGAATTTTTTTAAAGATGGAGACATTTAACAGAAGATTTAATCGATATAAAATAGTTGACGGTGTTTACCGGCTGAACGGCACCCAAGGTACTGGAGTGATTTTTTCTTTTCGCACGGGGTTTACTGTCTAGTAAACCCGAGGGTCGCGTTTACGGGATACCCTGCTTTCATCACATTACTCTTTTCAATCACTCTTTATTCACTTTCACATTTTTTACTTGACATTGTCGTGTTTGGCGTAGCTTGGCCAAATATGGCCTTTGCGCCATAAAACGTAAAACAATCGATCGAAAAAAACACTTTAATGTTTCTGAAATGCCTCCCCTTTAGACACTTGAGCTAGAGGCCTTTCCTGTCGCATCCTAGCTCAGCTATGCTTCTGTAAATAACCTAGAGGTTGCCGTGGCTCACTGGGTTCGCCCACTGCTTTAACAAACTGCGACACTGGTTACAGAACTGGGAAATCAAGAAACTTTTTAATTCTGGAAATCTCGGAAAATTTTCAAATTTCACAAAAAATCGGGGAATTTTAAAATTTTGATACTTTGAACGTGAACTGTTATCGTTTGTCCGATTTAGAGATGCGCGATTACGAGTACTTTTGAGAATCGACAAATCGTATTCGCTGAAATTGTAATTCGAATAAAGAATTCTTGCGTCGTAATTTTCGAACACCGCGAATACCGCCGCCGTGGCTTTAGCGGCTCGTCGCCGTTAGGCCGACGATACAACTTATGGAAAACAATTTAAATTTGTGTAACTAAAGATGTTTTTATTTGTGCATTAAATTAATATTTTTCTTGCAATTGCAATTTTGTAGAATTTTTTGCTACAGCTTCAGTCTGTTTATAGCGGTGGTAACGGCCTTAGTTTTTTTTTTTTTTTGGTGCACTTCTAAAGTCGCCAAGGAAAGAATTATTTCAAATGAACCAATGAAATCCAACGCCAGTTTAACGGATTTTAAAAGAACTTTCTAAAATATTCAAAATGAAAATTTAATCTTTCCGCTTGCCGAGGTTGCCATAAGAACCGTAATACAGATGAGTTGCCTAAAGCGCCTAAGAAAAAGCGTCAAGACCATTGTCACTGCTATAAATGCTGAAGACATACCGATTTTTTATATACACTAGCCACTGCGTGGCCCGTGGTGGCCTCGTCATTGTCAGATGTGTCCAAATTCGAATTGCGAAGAGATCCAATCGGCGGGACGTCACAATCTCTTGCGAAAATATAAATATTTGATTGAAAAAATATTTATTAAAAGAAAATCAAACGTATAAGGAAAAAAAAATTTCGAGCCATGGCGCAATTCATTTCCACGTACATCTCAA
Organism: Metellina segmentata; assembly: GCA_947359465.1. Lineage (NCBI taxonomy): Eukaryota > Metazoa > Arthropoda > Arachnida > Araneae > Tetragnathidae > Metellina > Metellina segmentata. Next base: position 47,278,430 of record OX375872.1, on the reverse strand, counting down.
TTCGAATCGGGCACGTACAAAACTTGATGCAAAAGTCACGAACTCTCTTTATTTCATCCCGTGTTTTATTTGCGACTCGTTGCAAGGAAAAGAACTCTTATTTTGGTTCTTGCTTAAGGTGATCAGTGGCAGGCGCAGAAGAAACCTTAATCTGATATTAAGTGCTTGCTTATGTCACGCTCCCAACTGCGTCATTCCGATTATCTTATTGAGGAGCGGTCTGTTTTTACTAAGTGTAGTCTCCAATTCTGTTAAAGAAAGCTGTTTTTTTTTGGAGAGTCTAACATTTGATTAAATACTTATGTGGAAATTATTGGGCAGGCGGTGCTGCAACCTGCTCTAGTTTGAACGGGAGGTGAGTAATGATCAGTGACGGAAACTAAGGATTTCTTAGAATTTACGCGACATCTTTCGCTATTTCTTTATATTCGCCAATAGCCCGTTGTGTTGCTCCAGTACGACGTCAATTCAATTACCTACGTTAGCTAATACAAGTCAATTACAGATGAGCGATATATTTCGTTCCTTCAACTTGTTTTTCGAATTCGAATCCCAGGTTTTATTATTTTGAAGGAGGAATTTAATTAATGTCGCAGTGGAGCAACACAACAGTCCATTTCAACATCCGGGATCAAATCCGAAGGGAAAGATCAAGGACAACACCACGTAACTTTGAAGAACCTCGGTCTGATGACGAGGTCACCCCACTTTCCAAACATCCACACCAGGCTAACGTGATAACATTTGAGGTCACGATCACGACATATTTGACGTACACCAGCCCCTTTGTACACGACGGTTTTTAGTTGGATTCGAACTCACAACCCTCCACTTGCGAATCCGTTACTCTTCCAACCGGCCTACCGCGACTTTTATTAGTTTGAAACAACTTGCACGTCGATTATGTATATTGCCCCATAGAAACTACCGCGTTAAGAGAAACTATGTTTCTTGGAAATTATATTTAGAAAGAAATAAGTGATCTAGCAATTGAGTTATGCGCATGCTTAAAAACTTTTTACTTAAAATTACAGAACTGTCGCGAAACAATTTCACATAAATTACTCCTCCCCTTTTGTGATCTCACGATTTACTACCACTTTTTCATCAGTTTTTAACAATTTCTTTAGTGTGAGAAAGTATTTAAAAAAATTAAACATCAGTAAAATAAAAGTAACAACATACTAGTCGAACTGCGAGTGGTTAGTGTTCTGACCCTCGGTTCATCAGACCAATCCCGGTCACGATATGGATGTTCGTCGTAGTGCTTCAAAATCCACTTTAAGCCGTCGGTCCCGGTCTATAATTAGCCTTGGTGTAGCAAAAATGGCCATAGAGCGACAAATCAACTAATAGTCGAATCTTACTTATACACTTAATACGCGAATTATCAAAAATAAGAATGCCATTTCTAGATTTTCGTCCAAGTGTTTGATATCATTGTCTTCAAGAAATATTGAAATGAACTAAAAATTATTTTTTGCATGTATTGTCAAATTAATAGAAATTGTAACTGAAATCCCCCAACGTGATGCGAAAACACAACATTGGAGCTTTTTGCTTAAATAAGCATTTGAAAAATAATTGGTTTTTAAAAATACGATATTTTAATTCTTTCCTCTGTGTGGTATGTGTTAGATCCATTTGCCATTTAATTAATTGCATGTCCTGATTTTCATGATTATTTTAAAAATGCAAAAACTTTATGCAAATCTTCCTGTATATCTGCAAATCTTTTAAGTGATTGCTTTTTAAATCTATCTATTTCTTGTTATTTTTCTCAGGGATGAAAATCTCCCGCCGATCCGTGAATTTCCGATTTTGGTGTCTCATTTTTCAGTTCCAATTTTTAAAAAGTTCTCGACAGCTCGGCATGCTCCGTTTTGCCTGAGGTGTGCCAGAGAAAATGAGAATTTCTGTGTTCAGGGGAAGAACATCTCTCGGATAATAAGAGTTGGACAAAACAACAAATTAAATACTGAATAAAACTTGTGAAGTCTTGCTGAAAACGTCATGTTTTGAGTTCGAAGGAAATCTGCTTTTCAGAACTGAAAATGCGTGTTTTGTAATCAGATGTGCGGATGGTTCAATCCAAATCAATTCAACTCATAAATCAACCTTGATGTCCAATTTTAAAGAAAATTTGTGAGAAGGGCACTCTAGGAACTAAAACAAAACTACAAGTCTTTGAAACAATCGTTAAATTTGTTTAAAATATAACAAAAATTGAAAATCTGAATTATTTTTTTAACTTTTGCAACCACTGTTTTTAATACCTTACGATATATCTGTTATAACGCTATTTTTGGTGTCATTTCAAAGCTTATGAAACAAGGTTCAACATAGACGGAAACTTGGTCTCTACCTTAAAAATTTCAGGGAAAAAAAATCACGTTTTTTTAAACCAACCTTTTAAAAATTCAGAAAAAATAAATTATATCATTTCTAATGCACACCCAAGTTTCGAGTTGGAAGATAACAAATCTTAAGCTATTTTGTTTTTAAATGAAAAAAATTACACAAGTTTAAGAGCAATATGCAAATATTTCATTTTTTGATCACAGAGGGCAGCACATTGCTCTTGGTTCAATATTTGACAAACATTTTGAAACATGAAACTATTAATTTGCTTTAACTCTAGTTGCAGTTCCACTTCGAAAGTTACATCATGTTGAGCATTCACATGCCTGACAAATGTACTTTTTTTTAATCAAAATTAAATTTTTTTAAATTTAAAGTATTGACTGTAGCACATCAATTAGAAATTTGTTTTATGGCCTTCAAAATTAGCCCATGTTCAGCTTTCTTGCTTAAATGGGATCTCGCGATTTTATGAGATTTGTATGATCCAAATTTTGCCGTTTCCCCCAAGTTTTTAATGACCTGCAAAACAAAAAAATAATTCAGGTATGCATCTCATATTTTGTACAATTTCATTTCTTATGAGACTATATAGACCAGGGTAGATAATTTTTAAAATGGTAAAAAGTGAAAAAAAATTATAGTAGGATGAAACTTGTTAAAAAAGGACGAGAATATAACAAAAATGAAAGGAAAAATAATTTACGGGCGATCTGAGGTCGGGAAGTGGAAGGGGGTGAGTTTTTAAGGGTAAAAAACGGTGTATCTCAATTTCCGGCAAAACTACAAGTCCTATGGAAAAAAATTAAATGACAAAGTTGTAGGTAATAAAGAGACCTACAACTTTTGTAATTACACTTTTTTCACATAACCTCAAAATTTATGTGAAAAATTCAAATAATCAAGTTTTTGGTTTTTTATTTTTATCTTATGCAAAAAAAAATTTTTTTTTCACGAAATTTTGTGAAAACTTACCTTTTTATGTCCTAAAGACACTGTAATTTTTTTGATTTGAAATATTTATTTTTTCACCTTATTTTGACTTAATATCGAAAAAACACCCTAATTTTCAATCGAAAATTCTCGCGTCAAAATATTAGCTTTTTAAAAAAAGTTGGGGAGTTTTTTGTTCGTTGAAATCTCTTCTTTCTGATAATGTAAAAAAATATATACATTACTATGGTAAATGTTCTCAGAAAATGCAAAAAAAAGAAAAAAACTCGAATCCGAAATTTTTTTTAAAATCAGTATGTACAATTTTGAGCTATTTAGTAAAATTTACACTTTAATTACTTGAAAAACGTAAGATTCTATGTTACATTGATAAACAAAAAAATTACAAATCCATAAATCATAAAGATTGCAAGAAACATGCGAAAATAGTTGTTCTAAATATTTAAAGGGGGGATTTCAATTAAAAAATGTGATTGCTGCAATTTTTTTTAGTCAAAAAGTTGATTTATTAAATTCTAATTACATTTATGTCATAGAAAATCTCATAATATATGAATAGAAATGTAAATCGTACTATTGAATTTAGATACTTTATACTGATTATTATTATTCATAATAATATTTTAAAATGCATTAATCTTCATATTTATAAATCTTATCTTGAACCCTAATCACTTATCCATTACTTTTTGTCTCTTCGGTGGCATTTCTTCATCGTTAGATTCGACAAACCTATGGCTATGTAGATTCCAAAAGTGTGTTTTAAAGTAAATTTGTCACAGTTTTCTTGAAGTAACTCAGCCTGCACGTGTATTTTTATGAACGATGTTGTTTACTGCTCTGTATCACGAATACTGGCTAACGGTTTTTACAGCTGCTACGAAATAACAGGTAGAAAGACCTAGACCCGCCTAGCCCCTTCCCCACTTCTCTATGAAATACCTTTTGATGGGCTAAAATTATCACTAGGTAACTCAGGTATATAAATTATCTTAAAATAGCAATAAATAAGCATCTATGCACATAATTTAAAGAATATTCTACAACTTTCTCAAAATATTGTAGATGTCTTATTAAATATTAACTTATTGGGTTGTTAATTATAGTAGTATATTTCGATTTGTATTTTTTTGTTTATCAATGTAACATAGAATCTTACGTTTTTCAAGTAATAAAGTGTAAATTTTACTAAATAGCTCAAAATTGTACATAGTGATTAAAAAAAAATTTTGGATTCGAGTTTTTTTCTTTTCTTTGCATTTTCTGAGAACATTTACCATAGTAATGTATATATTTTTTTACATTATCAGAAAGAAGAGATTTCAACGAACAAAAACCTCCCCAACTTTTTTTAAAAAGCTGATATTTTGACGCGAGAATTTTCGATTGAAAATTAGGGTGTTTTTTCGATATTAAGTCAAAATAAGTTGAAAAAATAAATATTTCAAATAAAAAAAATTAGTGTCTTTAGGACATAAAAAGGTAAGTTTTCACAAAATTTCGTGAAAAAAATTTTTTTTTTTTGCATAAGATAAAAATAAAAAACCAAAAATTTGATTATTTGAATTTTTCACATAAATTTTGAGGTAATGTGAAAAAAGTGTAATTACAAAAGTTGTAGGTCTCTTTATTACCTACAACTTTGTCATTTAATTTTTTTCCATAGGACTTACAGTTTTGCCGGAAATTGAGATACACCGTTTTTTACCCTTAAAAACTCACCCCCTTCCACTTCCCGACCTCAGATCGCCCGTAAATTATTTTTCCTTTCATTTTTGTTATATTCTCGTCCTTTTTTAACGGGTTTCATCCTACTATTATTTTTTTTGGTTTCAAAAATTATCGACCCTGGTCTAATATACACACTAAATTTCATTGAAATCGAGAAAAGTAAAATTGATTGGTGGTGTGCTGATTTGACATTCTGGTTTCGGTTTCGGTTCAGGATCGATCTAAAACAGATTCCGTATTGGATAGTTCCTAGGGAAAGTTCATTTCCATATTGATAGTTCCTAGGGAAAGTTCATTTCCAAATTAACATTTTCTGTAGTAATTTCCAAAATTGTAGTTTCTGTTGCAGTGAAGGCAATTACATAAATTTTAATTAAAAATAAATATCGTACTATTTAATATGTAAAAAAACAATTATACGAGCTACACTTTTTGGAATTGTATTGAACAGTGTTCCTGTAATGCGGACAAACGAACTCATTTGGAATAAAATCAACTATTCTTAAAGCAATACTAAGTGATAAGATGAACTATTTTTAGAGTAGTAAAGTATTCTCTCTAAACAATACCTTATTTCTATTCCTGCAAAGTAAGTTTACTTTTAAAGGTAATACCTTAAACAAGGAAAAATAAAATTCAAGGTAAATGAAGACATAACCCCATGCAAATATTTATTTCAATTTTCCGCTGTCTAATATCACCTTGTTTTGTTTAGAGGATAGATGATTTGTTTGATAATAGATTGCAATATCCATAACAACATTTCTTGTCATGTTATCCCACACTAAAACAAAGAAAAATGCAACTATTAAAAACAATATTTTTCGTTATCGTGACCAAGATTACCGTACACATTTTTGGACAGACATTAGTTTCCTTAAATAATAATTTTTGAACAAATTATTTTCCTTAAAAATATTTTTCGCATTGCAATTACTTTTCCTAAAAATAATTTTCGCTTTGAAATTACTTTTCCTAAAAATATGTTTTGGTTTGTTATTTATTTTACATACAAAATATATTTTGGTTCGAAATCATTTTCCTCAAAAAAATTATTTTTGGTAATGTCCTCTAGAACTCTTATTCAAACTTTTCTTCGAAAGCAAATCTTTTTTGAGTGCCTTTTGTCACAAATGATTATCTTGTTTCGGGTTTTGTTTAAAACCTGTATAGTGACAGATTTAGATATACCAAAAAAGGATGCGAGATAGGAAATGAAAATTTTCACCTGTAGTAAATGTTAAATGATGCTAAACAACATACTCCACGCGTGGAAAAATTATTTTTAACAGTTCACATTTTAATTTTTTTGTAAACTATAAATTACCATTTTTACTGTAGTTTACAACTTTTTATTGAGTTAAATAAATTGAAGATAGTACAGTCCAATTCTATTTACCAACCCAAAAAAGACGCTCCTGGAAAAAAAAAGTTTTATAAGTGAAATTTTATAGGATGGTTTGAAAAATTACTGTATAACCACCTGTCCGCCATATGAAAAGTTTGTAAAGCGCTGTTTGTATATCTATTTATACGAAAATCATTTTCAATAATTAATAGCAATTTACATACTCAGTCAAATTGTAATTCCAACATCTCAAATTGTTCAATTCACATGAAACTTGTGGATAAGATTGGTTAATCTTTCACTACCCGTCGCGTCATTGATTTTACAAATGGCATTTAAAGTCTGCTCGCTATGGTTTCTTCACCTACAGAATATCTTGTATTGACTGATGTAATTTTGTTTGATCCTCTAGACGGCGTCTCGTGACGACAGTCATTTTCGATTGATGTAAATCTAAAGATCAGACAGGCCATATTAACATGTTGGTACCTCGTAGAGATTTACGTGCAATATTTGCCGTATGTGAACGGGTGTTATCGTGCTGAAATAAGGCCCTGGGGCCCTAATCAGTTATTAGGGATGTATTTGGATTATAAGTGTAATTTTTCGGGGTTTGTTGACTACATTTCCAGCAATTCATACAAGACAGCAGGCTATTATAGCTGATCGTTTCCCAGGCCGTTAAAAACAGTTGGCTGGATTGTCACATTTGCCACTTCATCTCCATATGCGTATCCGGTCATTGGAACCTAAACTAAAGCCGAATTCGGATAAAACTAAGTCACGTTGGGAAGATTAAGAAAATATGGTTAAGAAATACGGTATGGCAGTGCTGTTACAAGCTGACTACGGTATGGCAGTTACAAGCTGACCAATTGGCTAAAGCTGAAGCACTGTTAACCCAACCTAAATCCCCTTGCTTCTGTAATATCAAAAGGCTTATATGTGTTCGTTTATAAGGACTAATACTTTCAATCTAAGATTGTCTACAGGAAAGAACCGGAATGATTTGAGGAATAAAGCTCGTCTCCCATGTTCTTTTCCCAGAGCGGTAGTAGTCGCTTTCTTTCGACATACTGAACATGACTGCCTACAAAAACACCACTGGATGAAATATCTGCAGACCACCTCGAAGGGGATTGCCCTAAAATTGCGGACAATGCAATTGCAAATAATGCTTTAAATCATTTAATCACTTCATACCTCTATTGGGCTCTGATGACCGGAGACGGGTGTAGGAAGAAAAAAATTCGGCACTAAAGGCAACTTGATGCCATTTTGCATTCCAAGTCACTCGTGAACGACAACAATGCAAGCAGTCGACGATGCATTGAGGTCAACAGTAAGCAACACAAAGACCGATGCTAATGCAAGCCTACATCCCCAAGGTAATTAGAAATGGTTTGACGGGTGATATGTCGAATAAGGAGAGTGCCTTTTAATTATTTCTAGACTTTGTGTTCTCTAGTTCTACGTGCGGAGTTAAACACCATCTCGAAGTTCGTTAGCTGGTAAAATTCTCTGCAAACACGAGTTCATGTATTATTTACAACTTAATTAACCTTCAGAAGCATGGTTTTCTTAATTGATTTCAAAGTCGTTTTTCATTAGAATTTCACAAACCGTCAACAAAACGACGCACTGGGCTTTGCTATACATCCGCAACAGCTTTTGCGAGATTGCCATGAAGCTTGAATAATTTACATGTGCCTGCGAGCAAGTGGCGTATGTGTTGCAATTTAAATTTTACTGAGTGGGTATCATACAATTGTTAAAGTGTAAGTTTTTATGAATATTTGTTTGTTTGAGAGAGAATCGTAGAGTCAAATTATTTGATTGCATATAATTTTTTTTGGAACACGGTATCTTGCTCATCAGAAATATAAATGACAAGAAGCTGCCATACGCGAATAAACAACATAAATCGTGGCGTCGAGCTACTCAAATGTAACTCCTCGTAACGATTAGAGGAAACGCTTGTTCTTTCGAGGAAAGCATACAAACCCCCGTGATGTTTTTGTGAGAAAGTCGAATGTTGATACTGTTCACAGTGAAACTTAGCAGAATGTAAATTGAGAGAGAATCCGTTCGTATGTAAATAGACAACGAGGGAATTTTTTTTCTTCGTTATCTTGTGATCATATCAGTAAGTTGATTATTCCCCAGCAACCCTGTCTTCTGACCTTACAAGTGCCATTTGAGAATACTTCAAACGCTTAAGTTAAAAGCTTAGCGAATTCATTATTCATGATATCGTCTTCGAAAACATTGAGCCCGCAAACTCTGAATTGCCTTTTACTGTTACTGAAAAATAAATTAGCTTTTGTACGTTTCAAAATCCTAAAACCTTGATTGACAGAGTTTGGACCTAGCGCCATAGAACCGAACTAATCAATCTAAGAACTATTATGTATCAGATATAGAATAAAATGCTTCGTAGACAAAATATACTCAAAATAAAACCGTTGACTAGAATGGAAAATCACTCATAAACGGCATAATTTTATATTTAATATTCATACACAAATTATGAAATTAAAACTCGAAAAAACTATGAATGGGAACCTTAATATCGTTCATATGACCGCAAATGCCCACTACACACTAGCAACCTGCGAGTTGTAGACGCGCGGCATCGGTTCACTTCCTCCCTGAAAGTATTTCTTTTTCCTGTGTCTAAAGTTTTGCTTGTGTATGTCTATTTACATGTATTGCAACGTGTTAGTAATACATGTATTGCTAAATGTTTGAACTCAAAATTTCAACTATCGCGCTGACCGATGCGAGTAAGGATATTGATGATTAAAAATGCGAGTATAAGCCTTCCTATTCATCCTTTCTCTCCTATCCCACTACTAGCTCTCACTCGAAGTAAAAGTGGGTTAGCTGATTAGATGGGTTTTATGACACAAGGGGGGCCATATTTATTCATGCTGCGCCAAATATAATACAGACAGCGCCAAGTAATAGACACTGAAAAGTTTACTGACACAGATAGTCCTACTGACTCGATCGTACTGAATCGAACCTGCTCCACCTATAACTAGCAGGGGTAAAAGTGGGAAATACTCCTTGAAAAATCGTATTACACTTTGTGCATGCAATACGGATGGAAAAGATGAGAACTAAATGGTATTTCTAATGTCATAACCACTTAAGTCTGTTATCCCTCTGTTGTTCGATCCCCCTAATGAGACCAGAGTTATATATTGGAGGTTAGAAAAAGTTCCAGAAACCTGGTAGCAATGGTACTGTCGTGTTTTCAAATCCGCTGATCACTGAAAAAGTCTTAAAATTAAGGAAATATGTTTTAACTAATTTAATCGCCACAACTAATCTTAAATAGTATTACCTACAATGCCTATCCCAATCACTTCATATTAACCTATCTTAACCTGTGCCCAGTATGCAAATGTGCCCTTAAACTTCAATCGGTACCGGAGCAATATATCTTCATCGACCTTATGAAATAGACGGAACATATGGGCGGAGTCGCTGTCGTAAGATCTCAAATGTATAGGTCACGTGGGCTGGGAATCACCTTGGGCCTATTTTCTACCGAACCTCGAGCTAGTGTTTTTCACCACACTCATCAATTATTCTCGCATCGGGATTCGTACTTCAAACAGATCGATCGGAATAAATGGCATGAAGTTATGCACTCGTGCTCCGTGTATTTCCTTAAGGTCTGGTCGTATGACCACGTGTTGCAGAAAATGAGCGTAGAGCGACAAACCAAACCTTCTGACCACAACATTTCACTGACATTCACGAATCATCTCACCTTCTCTTTTCTCACACCCAAGCCAACTTCCGTCGATCATTTAAAAGTGCACTAATCAGCGTTTGAGTTAATGTAGCGGATCTGATTTGAGATACTTTGATGTTTCAGCTTTGCGTTTTATGTTGTCTTACCTGCATTCTCACAACAACAAAGACATCGGTTACTACACTGCTTTTACCCGACAAAAGACATGCGCAGTTTTGTATCGTAAGATAAGATAACGCGGCTCTAACAATGGTCCACGGCTCTAGGTCTGTTGAAGATTAGGCTAAAACGTCAAAATTCTTTACTTTCATAAGAACGGTGCTGTCGGGTGTTCATTGCGGTTTTCAATAGCGTATTTAATGTTGGTAAGGATTATTGCATTCAGTATTGTCCCAGGTGGATTTTGATTTGTCGCTCTGTAATGTTTTGCTACATGAGGATCATCTCAATCGGACCACTACAAACATCTTTACTCATACCAAGATTCGAACTCAGCCTATTGAACCAAGGGCCTAAACTATTTAGCGTATCCGGGCCACTAGTGATTCAAGGTGCATATTGAATTATTAGGACCGTGAATGTTATTGAATGAGTTGATTGTGATGCGTCAAGATTGCTGCATGTAAATAGGTATTGTTATCATTTCGGTCCATAGGTCTGACTGGCTGATTGTTTCGATTTTGAATCGAAGTTATCGATTCGAAATCGATATGTGCACACTAGAATAGGCTGCGTCATTTATCTTGACGTGATCGATTGGTAAGGTGCGTTGCTAGCTTAACCAGATAACAAAGTCCTGACGACCGAAATGTAGCTGCTGTGACCATGACTTACGACGTGAGACTGAAGCTCCTGAATTCGAATGGATCTCGCGTCTCCCCTTACCTGGACACGAAGAGGTTGTCCCCCTTTAAGGAATTTTCTGTCATGACAGTCGTCGATGCTGTCCGATCTATGCTCAGGTATCTTTTTCCTTTTGTTACTGTTCCCCTTAGTTCACCTTTCGTTTCTGTTATAACATTGTTTTCCTAGCTTTATCGTTCGTTTGCAGTCCCTCTGGATCTTTTAAATCCTCAGTACTGAATTGTTTTTCTTTCTATTCAATGTTAAGACTTAGGGTGTCTTATAATCTTCAAAAATATACTGATACATTCTTTGTAATTTCTCCGCACAGTTTAAAATAATCTAAACTTGATAGTTACAATTTTTATTTTTTCCTTAAATTATCGCCCAATATTTAATATGAAGATGTGTGTGCTATTAAAAGATTAAAATACAGTGAAAATTTAAAAATTATACTAATAAGTTCTACTGGAGAAGCGCTTTTATAACTTAGACAAAATTAGAACATTCTAATTCCTATATCTTTATATGTAGCTCTAATGTAGAAATATATAGTGAAAAAGATCTTTCTATGTATATATATGAGGCGAACACGTGCCAGTCGATCATGCAGATATATCTTTAAAATTTAATGTATTCTAAATCTAACTTAGCTCAATGAGTTGTATGGTAATGTTTGCTTCAGTTTATTATAATTCGGTTCTGGTCAGTTCTCTTAGTTTCAAACAAATCTTCATTTATTTTAGGTGATTGGCAAAACGTAAACAATGCGTTTCCACAATTGTTATCGACTGAGTTTACCATTCGATACCGGAAGCGATGTTCTAATTACAAGTTAGCGAAAAAATTATCACCCATGATGATCCTGATGCATATTTTTGTGTTATGGTACCTTTTCGCCCTGGCTCGATTTTAATTCTAGAAGAGTCGGCCAAGATCATCTGCCTTTATATAGTCTCTTTATCACTCTAAATTGCACCTACATTTGCGTTTCAGCCGCGATATAACGGTTTAAATATAATCTGGTAACGTATCTGATTAAGTTTTAGGTATTTTCTATTGTTATACTCACACACACACACAGAAAGCAGTACCGATACAACTTGTTAAAGGAAAGCAGTGTTCAAAATTAGCGGTGATTAATCGTATTTCCTGCAACTTTAAAATTTTGACCCTTTCGTAATTTTTGGCAAAGTTTTCTGAATATTTTCGCATGTAAGACGCTAATTTCGATCAATCCCCTTGTGTTTCGCTCAGCGTAGCTAATCCGCCTCTTACTGTGTAAACTTATACTTAAACCCAATCAACTGTTAATTCTTCTAGCAATATTTTCTGAACTATTTGTAAATACAAGAAGGTACTGCAATAAAATGACTAAAAACAAAAAACGTTAAGAGAAAAATAGTAATCAAGTCCAGCCACTAGTAATTAATTATACGGTATTTCATGTTTAAAATAAACTTCGAAATTGCACATAAGTTGAGCCAACTTTACATTAATGTTAGCTGGCTGCTTTATTTTAGCTCGTTTCCTATCACGGAATTGCAATAACATTTTTTATATAACTATTTGCTTACATAACTCTTTGTTTAAATGCCCTCCAGCGCTTCAGCAAAATCTCCAGTGTGACATTTTCTTTAAATTGTGTATTCATTAATGTATAGCTCAATTTCTCTGTTACATTCAAGATTGAAAATATATAATTTAAACCTAAATGCTTGTGTACAATAGTCTTATCGATTACCGAAGAATGGCTCTGTTTTTAAAGCTTAACTACCTTCTATTTTTAAGTTTTTGCTATAATCGAGATCTGTTTTGTTGAAAAGGCTAGACCTTTTCTCTCTCTATTATCCGCTAGGCTTTGAAGGTCTGAATATTTTTCGTGATGCTGAAATGTGTCTGTATTGCTATAAAAATGACGCGTGCTCTAAACGAAGATGCGCACTGTTTCTGCGCGTATTCAAACAGTAACTTGTGACTGATTACACCATGTAACGTAATTTTTGTCTGGGTATTAAGTACTTCTGCCTAAAAGGTATAAAAAATGACTATACAGGTGGTGGACAAAGTAATCGGAACACCCAATTTCTAAATGTCTAGTAATTCGACCTTTTCAATACAGCCAAGCCACGTATCGCAGCAATCTTCCATCTAGTGGCGGCGAAAGCGAAGGTATCGGTCAAGCATTGGCCGGAGTTAAAGTTGTATGAGAAAATTCTGTTACTAGAAAAGCTCCGTTATGTCCGACGTCCAGAGGTGTGATCACTGGAGCGTCCGTGACGAGAACAGCCAACATTGTGGGTGTTACAAGGACCACTGTCGATTGTGTTATGACAGCCTACACATAACTTGGAAAGATTTCATGTGCGATGCAGAGCAGTGGTCGAAAGTGGAAGTTGGCCGACAGGGATAGACGAGTGTTGAAGATAATAGTAGTCCAAAAGCGCAAGACTGCACTGCAGCAGATGAACACCCATCTCCAGAACCCCATATCACCCAAAACTATTCAACGTGAGCTGTGTGCTGCGAATATTCATGGCAGAGTGGCTATTTCAAAGCCGTTAGTGTCGCCAAGTAATGCTGTTATGGGACGACAGTGGTGCCGAGACCACCAAAACTGGACACAACAGCAATGAGAACAGGTAATGTGGTCTGACGAATCATTTACATTATTTCAGACCACCGGACGTTAGTACGTCTGGCGAACACCGACAGAAGCATTTCATGTTTACTGATTCCTACCGTTAAACATGGAGGTAGCTCTTTAATGGTGTGGGGCGCGATGTCTAGGCGTGACTTGGGGTCACTCGTAGTCCCGAGGAGGAAGATCAAAGCCGAGCATTCTCGCAGATCATTTTCACCCTATGCTTCAGACTGTTTCCGAGAGAAGACAACGCCCCTGTTCACAGGGCTCGCTGTGTTCAAACATGGTTTGATGAGCATGATGAAGTCGAACATCTCACGTGGTGTCCTCAGTCCCCTGATCTCAACATCGTTGAGCCTTTGTGGTGTTTTTAAGAGAACAATGTCCGTACTCGGTTTCCAATTACACGCACAATATTGGAACTCGATACCGCTCTGCACGAGGAATGGGTGCGAATTCCATTGAACATTGTGCAAGACCTTTATTTGTCAATCCCACGTCCGATACAAGCTGTAATTCAGGCCAAGGGGGCATAACTCGCTACAAATAAAAATTTGGCTTCTTTCACCGGTGTTCCTATTATTTTGTCCATCACCTGTATATATCTCCCTTAAACTGCTGTCTCCAATTGCCCGTTGTGTTAATACCCTTAACTACTTTTATGATCAAGAAAAGGATATTGAAATTTGTCAATGAAAATACAAACAAATGTGTTTTCCTTCATGTTTGATCAGAAAACATGAATCCAAATTGCCATGTAACTAAATTTATGCAAAATAATACCAACGAAAGAATTAAATCTGCGTAGTTTCAAGATATTTATTATGAATCACTAACGAATCGGTTCTCAAATAGTCTTCCATCAAGTTCTCGTCTTACTGACTTTGGTAGCGATATTTCAATGGATCCTTATGGAAGCACTTGTACTCTTGCGCCCATATCTTATAATTATCAACATGGGCATCATGGATTATAGTCTTCGAAGGACATTCTGCAGCCCATTTCCCCATAATTCTTCATTAGTCTTAACCAGCTCATCGTCCTTTAGATTACCGTAAAAAGCTCCCACTGCACAAAAATTGTTCCAGGTCGTTTTCTAAGGGAATTCCTTGCTGCAGGATCTTTTTCTGGTCCGACTTAGATATTACCTTTGACTCTTACTTTAGATGGCTAAAGGAAGAAGTTATTTGAATGCTGACTGCTTCTTTAGAGCTATAACGAACTTTGATTCCATGGGTTTTTATTTTTAAGTCCCAAGGCTCAAAATTCCCGGGATGCCCATGCTATCTTTTTCCGCTTTCATTCCACCGTTATGTGCCCCAATTTCTCTTTTTATCCTCTTTCGCGACATTTTTTTTTTTTACTTGAAGTTGTATGTCTTATATTTTGCGCAACTTGGCCAAATATGACCCTGGCGTCATATGACGGCAAACCAATCAGCCTAAGGCTTCAAAGCAATGCATTAAAACTTGAAAGGAAAAAAAAGAACTTATGAAAATTCCCAAACTCTTAATTCTTAAAATTACAACTTTTTATGAATTTTATTATAAATATTCTTTTTTTTTTCACATGCATTTGCGAAAGCGTATAATTATAGCCATTTTCTGATTAATATGAATCGTGATAAATTTTTTTTTTCATGTAAATAAAAAAAAATGTTTTTAGAATCAAATATCATTACTAAAATTAATTGATCAGTCATGTTTTCAGTTCCTAAAAATATCAAGCTTGATGCAATGTTATCTGTTATGTGATAACGTGAAATCAGTCTACTTTACTGCTTATTGCATTGGCCTATTTGAATTGTGTAGAATCGAATGTTTGCACTTAAGGTATAAGCGTCACCGCTGTTCTATTATCTGTTTCGAATTGTTGACTTGTCTATCGATGGAGATCATTCTCGAAATTTTCATATTTTGACGTATCCTAGTTTTGTATCGCGTACAACCTACACTTTGAATCATTCTCTTTTGCGGAAACTTCCTCTACTTTCAACTATAAATGTCTAAAATGTTGGATTCTTTTAAAAAAAGGACCTGTCAATATCTGACTGCAACTAGTCTTATTTTATGTACTCTGGTTTTGTACATCGCAAAGACCAACTGATTGTCATTATAATCTGCTTGTTTTAAGAGGCATAAGCCGACATATGCGACAAGGTAATTTTGTGACAAATGCCGCCAGAAATTTAAACTACAATTTTCTCCGTGAGATCTCAGATTAAAGTAAAGATTATTTTAATTAAGGAGCATTATAGCCACAAAAGTTATTAATTTGTGATAAAACGATTGTCGCCTTTTATATCTTCAATTCTGATTGTTTCTCATCAACTAATTTTCGAAATTTTCATCTGTTGAAGCTTGACATTTACTAATTTTATTTTTGTAAAGTACTTGGGTCTGATGCTTAGGCTCCAATTCGCTCTAAATGTACAGTACTTTCAGCTCTAAATGAAAAAAAAAATGTGTCGAATAAAGCATACGGAAGACCAGCTCAGATGTTGACCTCGTCATCTGACCAAGTCTCAAAATTATGTGGCATTGTCCTCTTTCGGGATTAATCCCAGACGGTTGCCAATAGCATGTTGTGTTTTACTCCAGTGCTACATTAACTACTTACCTTTTGTTTGGGATGACTGATGCAGAAAACCTTATCTACAGACATCACCTTAGAGGTATAAGTCTGGATCCGTGGAAGCATACCATATTTCACTAGTCAAAATAGAAAACTTTCAAGAAAAATTTTAATATTTTCTTATATTTGTTCTAAAAGAACGTTTTTATGTACTAAAAAGGTAATTAAAAATGTAATATATTTTCTAAAATGTGAGGAACTACACTTGTGTGTGTGCAGTTAAATGAGTATTTCCCCGTGATCGTGATATCGCCTCCGCGTATGCAATAACCCCACAACTAAAAAATTTTATTTCTAGTTTTATGTGTAGAAAGACTGAATATTAAATAATACATTCTTATGCACTCTATAAAAATTCAGTCTAGTCGTGACAATTATGCGGTAATTGTTGTAAAAATCAGCGTCATGGTTTACATTATGATTAAAGTACACGTTATGATCTCATTTATATTGTAATTTTGCAATTGAAACTTGATTTTACTACGTTTTAATTGATAAATACGAGTAACATTTACTGTTTATTTTATTTCAGAATTCTGTAATAGTATTTCTGCCAGACTTGAAATTGTCATCACTAATCCGTAATGTGAAGTTTTAGCATTTCATAACCTTTGGCTCTAATCTATATAATAATATTAGATAAATCTAAATATTTTACTCCGTATATTAACGCGTAAAAATGGGATCACAATGGTCTTATCCAGGTCTATATCTCCCAAATTTTTACTGTTGATGCTAGACTTGCAGTGTGAGAAATTAGTAGCCGAGTGAAGTGTAAATGGTGCCTGAACATTTTTCCTCGGTTGCCAAACTACTCCACTTAGAAACAACCCTGCACCGCCTACAACTCGCAAGTTGCTAGCGCAGTAAGAAAACCCACTGAGCCTTGGTGACCCCCAGTACTAAAAAAAAAATGTAGATTACTGAAAAACGAAGCCAGTTAGTATTTCCATTGTCATATTCATATGCTCTTCCTTGAAAATATTACATGGTTACTTTTATCTCAGAAGTACGATTTGCAAAACTTTTTTGCAATATAAGAAAAAGCTGAAGTTAGTCGGAAATACAGAAAGCTAAGGAATGAAATAAAAATACGTTGGTAAAAAGTGTGGCGTTGATGAAGGGTCTTATCAAAGGAGAGTACAAATGTCGTCGGACGCATCTGAACCAGAGCGTGAAGAAACTGGTGCATAGAGAGAGAATACAAAAGGTTGGCCACCTTTGGGCTAGGCCTGACGTCATTTTTACGGCAGTCAGAAAAAAGACGATGAAATATAATAAATTAAACAAATAAAAAAGACCACACACTACCAATTACTTACCACTTTAGATTTAAAGATAAAAACCAAAATAGCAATTACAATGGATCTGTTTTTTTACCTCCTTTTTCATTCCCTTGGAAAGAGCACGGAAAATATTGTAAGTTGAAGCAGTGTTGGTTTGGGAGAGACAATTACAGAGGTTGGGTGGTGTCTTCCTAGCTATAAAATTCCACTGTTCTAAATTCGTCGGGTGTTTTACACTTAATTTTCAAAACGGATTGAAAATATTTTGAAGAAAACAGACAGCTCTGACGATTAGGGATATGATTATTTCTTTATTGCTCAGAATAAAAAAAAATTAACGTTTGAGTTAGACAGAAGTTTCATTTAAGAAATATATTGCAAGAATTTAAAAACAAACAAGAGTACATAACTTTGCGAAGAAAAAGAGTAAAGTAAATTTTCACCATTTTTAAATTATAATTTAGGTATCCCCCGGAGTTTAACGCCATCCCCATTGCTTTCCATGTTAAAATGTAAATTAAGTGGTACTTAATGTATCGCGTTTTTTTAGAAGTATTCCCTTTGATGATAAATATTTGAAAGGCTTTATCGTTCAGTTTTAACTGTCTCCCAATGAATTTTAAGTTGCCCAATCTTGTTGCCAATGGAATTGAGTTCAAATATCACACCTGTTTCAGTCAGTTTATCTTTCCAATTTTCCCACATTTCTGCAACATTGTGAAATTTCTCTCGTGATGTCACCGACAGCAGTGATTCCTAAACTTTTCAGTCCACGGTCCCCTTTGAAAATTAAAAAAAATTCGCGACCCCCTTATTTATTTATCGATCCCCTTGTGTATTTTATTCCAGTGTTTGTTATTCATGAATTTAAATAACATAAGGAATGGAATGGATAATATTTTGAAATAGTGTTTGTGTGATGCGTTCCTGTACACTCAACCCTGTTTTTATACGGTGAATAGGGACCGATATAAAAAAAAAGTCTCACGTAGAAAATAACTCAATCTTACGAAATAACTAGAAATTGCTTTTTTAAACGAAATCAAAACGTCTTGGCAACTATTTGTAATCTCGTCAAACCTTTTGGAATCTCATTTAAAAAATACTCATAAGAACATTTGTAAATATTTTATTTACACTGTACTTATTTTACACATAAAAAACTTTTCGAAATGTATAACCATTATCCTTCGTAGTCTGACAATACGCGGATTTTCTTGTGGTGAACTGGTTCAAAATCACTTTCGTCATTTGAAGATACTACCTCGCACTCGTTTTGAGTTGTCTTTTTTCAGTTACTATGTAGTCGGTGTAACGGACTAAAAAGTATAAAATAATTTCTCCTGACCCCATATAGATTGTCCTGAAAATTTGTGATTGTAAAGTTTTAATAGCTATAAAAATACTTGTAAGATTTAAAACGAAAAACGTAGGGCGCTTGACACTCCTCACTAATATCTATTGCATGCGCCCCACGTTTTTCGTTTTAAATCTTACAAGTATTTTTATAGCTATTTAAAACTTCACAATCACAAATTTTCAGGACAATCTGTATGGGGCCAGGATAAATTATTTTATACTTTTTAGTCCGTTACAAAACGTGCTGTATTAATTTTTTTTATTTAAGTAATTTTTATTGATAACTTTGACAATTATGTTCTAATTTGATTGAAATTTGAAAAGACTAAGTAGATTGTACTGAATAAATTTTTTTCTTATACCGCACAAAAACAGGTTTGAGTGTATATTACTTTGATTCAAAGCAAAATAATTAAAAATCTATTTTTTTAAATTCTGCGACTAGCTGTGTCCTAAGATTCTATCTATTTCAAGGTTATTTGGTAACTATTTTGACTTCACGTACACCTTCAATGACACCCATTAATTGGTTCCGTGTTACTTAAATTCGATACCATTCTCCGAATGCAAACATCGTATTTTAAAAGTTATCCCCACTTCCTTGTGTGAGCCAGAGTGGTGTTGAAGGCTATTGTTTCATTTTTTTCTGTACATGTGTTATCATACTCATTATCACCAGTCACACGCGATGTAATCTCCATGAATCACTTAACCCTTGCACTGTTTAGCAGGAGATGTTTCATTCTGTTTAAGATGAGGAACACCCAAACTCATTTTTTTGACGCCGGAAATCGAACACCTGCACCTCTAATTGACAAACTATTTGTAAGAAATAAGGTTGAGTGCTTAGGTTAATATTTATGGCGTGATGGCCATATTTGAGCAAGCTGTGACAAACAACGTCACACAAATGGACATACACAAGTAAAGTTTTACAGACACGAGAAATTCCACCCAGGGAAAAATCGAACCTGCGCCGCCTACAACTCGCAACTTGCTAGCGCAGTGGACAAACTCAATGAATCACGGTGACTCTCACTGTAAATAAGGTAACCCGGAGAATAAAATCATAAAAAAATTAGTTTGAAATGTTTTTAATTAAGTTGTTTTCAACCTTTTTAAAATGATGAAATATTTTATAGCTGCCCGGAAAGCAATTACAAAATATTTTAACGAGGTAAACATTCCCATCAAAATCCTTTTCGATGTCCTTTAACACATTCCCTGCCAAGCAGTGCTTGAATAAGTATAATAATCTGGTCATATGTACCGGAAACGGTACACGTGGTAGTTTGATATTTGTATTCTTTTGAGCTGGATTAGGCCAAAAAAAGGTTTGTTTCCTGTAACATGAGCAAAAAATATTAGGGTAGGTAAAAAAAAGTTTTTTTTTTGCTAAATATTTTTAGCAAATACGCACAGAGGTGAGATCAGTGATGTAATATACCTGGGTATATTTATTTTTTTACGGGTCAATATCCTGGGTATATACTAAAGTATTTACCGAAATTGGGCATTTCAGTGGTTATTTATAATTTTTCTCTAACTGCTTATTCACCCCTAAAGAGTTTATTTATGACATATAATGTCTTAAGTGAATGGTACCAGAGATCGAAATGAAAGAATTTCTCTTTTTATAATTACCAGGGGGCTGCTCGCCTACGCTCGACGTAAATTACTGGCGTAGTAGTGTGTTCGAGCCTTAAGGAAACCAGCCAAGGATAAGCCAACTTGGCTTAAAAGATGCACTAATTTTTAATAAGCTAAATAAATAATAAATTATTATAATAAATTATAAATCACTTGATAATTTAGTAATAAACTTTCTTTTTGTGTATGCTCATTTATTTGATGTTTGGCACAGCTTGGCCGAATATAATCCTTGCGCCATAAAATCCAATCCAGCAAATCTTTTAGACAGCAGCTTTAGTGAGAATTCAACGTTCTTTATGTGTCCATCCGTGTTATTGCTATAAATGTAATTAACTAATATATTCTTTTGAATTGGAACTCGAGAATTCTTTATCAGATCCCTTTAAGGAGTTACTAGGTATCATTTTATTCAGACACTCTTTTTGCTGATTTCAATGTGAAGCAGTCGCACACAATCCTAGCCTAAAGTGCCTCATTTGACCGGGATTCAAAATTACGAGGCGTTGTCCTTGGATCTTTCCTTTAGGGATTATTCCCGGACTGTCGCCAATAGCCGGTTGTGTTGCTCCACTTCGACGTTATTTAAATACCTACCTAGCCTAAAGTGAACATTTAGCTGCTGAACCCTTATTATTTTGAATGTTCTTAAAATGACTACTTCTAAAGTTCGCCACTGTATAATCCTTGACCATATTTGTATTTGCTTGAAGCGTTCAATTTGATTGATCAATAAATTTTTAATAAAATATTAAAATAATAAAATATTTAATTTTGTGTGAAGCACACTAAATATACAATCAAATAAACACTAAAAACACACAACTCAAATCCAATTAGATAAAAATAACATAAGTGTCATTCGTTATTGAGTTAAATCATTAAAAACTGTTTTCGGCACAAATGTTACAAACATTTTTTTTCTTCTAAGTTTAGCAAAAAAATATCCTGTGACATATTTAAACTCTAAAATCAATACAAGCTATTAAAAAGGCGAATCGATTTTGTCATAAAGGAGGTTGTAAAAAAATTGGGTAGTCCGATTTCTAGGTTTAAAAGTAATAAATCCGAAATGATCTTTCAATTCGGAAGAATGTACCACACCTGAGGATTCATAATAATTCATGGCAGTCGTAACAAGAATTCCCAGAACCGTATTCCAAACCAACAAAAGGTCTTATAAAGATTTGATTGAAATGGCGGACATTGAATCTTAATTTTCGACTTCAAATATCTTAGCCCAAACAAACAGCACCGACGATGTGCTGCTAGGGTCAAACTAAAACTGCTATTGAAATAAACTTTAAGAGAAGACTAATTTTTGCCACGATTTTAAGAATTTATCTATTTCTCAATTGCTTCGAATGTGGCAGTCCCACTGTACCATCGTAATCTTTACATTAGAAGGTGCCTAAAATAACCACCTCATCAGTTGACGAGCGAATATAGTCCGGCTCCCTGGAGTTGACAGTATAGACACGGGGTTTTGAACGCGAGTCTTAATTAAATTAAGGGACTGCTGGTCACGCAAAGAAATAACTTTCTCATTTGGCATCTTTAGCTCACATTCTGGTTCCAAATTTATAGTTCGGTGCCGAAAGCGACACACAGTGTTAACGCGTTGTCGGATGGAAACCAACCATAGCGATCTCAATTCACTTCGATCCTGCTTTTGCTTATGACAGCCTTTTCAAAAATCGAATGCCTGCCTTCTCGTAGGAGCCGTAATATTTAATTATTCTAGACCAGGGGTTGACAAACTTTTGAGACGGAACGACCATACCTGTCCCTTAAGGAAAATTTAAAGTAATATTTTAAGTTATGATATTAATTTTATTTATTAAATGAAGAAAAATCACAAAATTGATCTCATTGGTTTGAATCAGTGAACAACAAGCTTGCATTTCCTTAGAAAGTTTCTGTAAGTCCGGTTTGGTAGCTAGTCGTTTTTAATTTAAGGCACGATTGCAAGTTGGCATTTTAGAAGTGAAACGATGATAGGTTTTATTTTCCTTTTCACTTCAGAGCCACATGTAAGTAAACTAAGAGCTGCAGTTCGCCAACCTGATCCTCTTGTACATCAGTCAAATGAATGATGACAATTTCCAAAAAATAACTGCTCTCCTACATAAATCGTCTAAATATTTCAAATTGGGAAATTTCGTCAATTTTTATCCTCTGTTATTAAATTCTGATTTAAATATAGGGTTTTACGCGGATTATGACGTCATCAAATTTTAAACTTTATTAAAAAACATTTTTCTCAACTGTCTTAGAGGTAGAGCTCTTTGGTATTGATCTTCTATCAGGAATCAATGAGATGACTGTAAAACATAACACTTTACAATTTAATAACGAAAAGTTAAGTAATTTTTTAAAATGCATTTGTTTCAATTATCTGCAGTCGCAGTCAAATTGCTCCATTCAAAATGATTTTAACCGATCATTTTGAAGGGAGATGAAGTCTTAACATCTCCAAGACTCAAGCAGTAGAATTTCTGATTGCTGTGGAATAGATAGTCAAAATTTCTCCAATATTGCGGAGTATTATGTTAGATTAAATTTCAAAATGACACCCAACTGAAATTTACTGGCAATTTTTTAATCCAACTTTAGCAGCATTTATGCAAAAATACTTTTGTAGTATTTAGCTATTGTAGTGTAACTATTTTTAAAGCATTGAGAGTCGCCAATGTTGTAATATTTGAGTCATTTTTTTTATCGTGTAGTGTGAAGACTACTTAATACATAGCTCACAACTTAGAAAAGAGGGACTTTTTGTACAGGAAAGGGAGATTTTATTTCGTGATATATTCAAATGGTATTATGATACACATTAAGGTTACCTTCAACATAATTTTTACTGCCGTTTCGGCGACGATCAATACAAATTCATTCGAACTTCCATTCTTTGGAATTTTTATTGGCGACGCGTTGAAATCATTTGAAAACAACCAATGACGTCACGTTTGTAATACTTACACAGAAAATATTCCGAACCAAAACACAACCGCCACTAGTCCCGAATTCAAAACGTTTGCAAAACTAGACTGAGGATTTTAACAATAAAGTAAATTTTTTTCGTATGACGTTAGTGATAAATATTTTCAGCTTGAGTAAATAAAACAGGACGAATCAGGGCACTTAATTTTGGGCGTGTCCCAATCTTCTCCCCAGTTCCAATCGAAGAATCGAAAGGCCGTAGTGCTAAATGAACATTAGGTTGAATGATTTTTTGATTGTTTCAGACATACTACGTGCATTTTACCTGTGTAATATACGAAACTTCGATTCAATTAGCTTAATTTGTGACTGTTTTTATTATTTCCTGGAGGGCCTTGGTCCCTCTACACACGTTCTTGGTCCAGGCGAATAGACATTTTTCTCGTCTTGTTCAATCCTTTCTCTTTCAGCACATCATGGTAGCTTCGCTTGCTTTTTCAAATACTAAATGAGCATTTTTTTTTTCAAATAAACTTGGGTTTACATCAATTCAGCTAGCTTTGGCAATCATTTTTGTTTCTTCGATAACATTTCGGGGGTCACCCCTCTGATTCCGTCTCTGTTGAGCGTGCAAATAGACTTTTCCGTAGCATTTGGATTACTTGTGGCACGCAGAGAGGGTAGCTTTGTATACAAATATTTGGTCGCACGGTCGTTGAGCAGAATGTCGTGAGGTGGCAGCACGGGACAGTGGTTTCACAACCGACCGATGGGAACCTCATCTGTTCGCTCTTCGTATCTGCTTTTCAAAAGAGACCCAACTAGTTGCACGGCATGTTTGTTTTGAATTTTGTGTGGTAAGTCGCTACCTGTTTTTTGCTTTGAAAACTCGTCATTTTAAAGAGTTGCAGTAAAATGCATGACTTCATTTGTGCTTGCATACCTGTTGATAATTTTGTTTCAGTGGTTGATCTGCAGTTATTTTAAGTAAGGGAATAGATCCCAACATTCTGTATCTATTTCTATTCGCTGTGGTGATTGACTATCCATTTTTTCAATTACCCTGGAATGTTTTAGAGCTTATCTGTTTGTGCCAAATCTTGATCTAGTATTTGATAAGTTCTTACTCAACCTTTTTGTTTTTGTCTTGTTCAGAGTTGCAGCTATTTTCGTTTCACGCTCGAAACTTTTGCGTAACATTGGTTCTTCCGACTCTTCGTGTCGCTCAGTCACTTACGAGACGAGCATTTTTTTTTTCGTATTGCATAATCACTAGAATTCATTTAACATTCATTTCTTTCATAACTAGTTGATGAAAATCTTACATCTAGAGCAAATCTCGAATGATGAAATCACACAATTTAACATTAAATTTTCTCATTTTATATTTTAGTTAAATATGGATATTTCGTACTTTTTCCAAAAGAAACTAAATGTTTTTAGAGAGTAAGTTAGTAGTAAAATATGGGGATTGTGCATGCATAATTTATTAGAGCGATTTCGTTCCGTTGTTTTTACAGTAAGTCCACTTGAGAAACAATATTTTGAATAAATATTTAATCTACTTCCTTCAAATATGCTGTAGTTACTAAAAATGTTTAGTTTGGAAAATGAACTATATTGTTTATTTGGGTCGAAAGTTAACTTAACGAAATAACTTTCGACGAAAATTTTAAAGAATTAAAAGATAATAAAAATAAATATAATTAATATTAAATAATAATAAGTAAAAGGAATGATAAGTAATGGGCTCTTATATGAAAACCATCATATAAAACGGTTTAATTAAGCCTTTACGTTAAATTTCTGCAAATATTAAAACAGCATTGGGGTCAAATTTACCCCCCTTTAAAATAGGAGCTCTTGTACTTTGGATGTAAGTTTCTGCTTATTGCATTAATATTAAATAATAATAAGTAAAAGGAAGACTTTTTCTTAAAATTTAGCGAATTTTCAAATAGTGAAGATTTTATCATTCAGTTGTTTGTATAATTTTAAGTATTTTAAATGGAATAAGTTTTTTGTACAAATGATGTAAAGATTGAACCTTCTTCATTGAACACTTCTCAAAATCTATCTAAGCATTGAAAAAACACAATTGAAGGAAAACTGTACATTTTTAAGTATTTTGATCTGAAACGAAGGGACTATTCCTTTAAATTGTGTTTGTAATTTTGAAGAAGCGGTTTGTTATCGCGGAAAGGGGTTAAGTTTTGAATAGCACCCTTTTGGCATGGTTGCAAGTATGCAGGCTTCTTTTAGCAGGAGCTCCTCATTGTGATTTTTGCTCCCCGTTTTATGGAACCCTCAAAATATAACTCCTCTTCGGTCGCGTTATTTGTTTTGTACTTCAACATGGATTAATATTTTCGATACCGCTTATTCAGACACATTAGTTCATCCTTTACCTTTGTATTTAGTTTCTATGTGGTTTTATTCTTTGCATTTCTCTTTTAATGTTGGTTTGGCTATTAGTCTGAAGTCGATTTTCTAATTCTATTGTCTTGTGTTTGGCGCAGCTTATTCTTTTTTGGATGTTGCGCCATAAAATCCAATTCAACCAATCATTAGTTCATCATAATCAGGTTTAGTAGAATTATAATTAGAAGTAAATTAACTTGTGTGTAATTTATATGTAGCGAAATTAGATACACTCGTTCTTTTATCGCGCTAGACTTATTTTTTAGCCGAAATTTAGAATTGTATTGAAAGTTAATTCAAGTTTTTTTCCTTCTAATGGGTAATGAGGAGGGGGCTTATTATGGTTTTGTTATAAAAAAATTAATCATAAATACTGTTGTCTTTTTATTTTAGGAAATGAATTAATTGATCAGTATTAATCTCAGACAGAAGGTTCTTATGAAGGAAATCACTGATCCCTGTACATAATCTAAGACAAGAGAGGTCGATACCTTCATAGTATATTGATAAATTGCTGACATAAAATATGTATTCTACTGGCACCGTGGATTCGGCACCGAACAAAAGAACAAAGACTAATTATAATCAGAAATTAACAATATTTATTATGAATATAACATAGTAAAAAATTTATCATTCATGTACTTAATGATTATAAATATATAACAAGATAGTATTAAATTATACTATATAGGAGAAAATGGTGGGCGACGAAAGTGACATGCTAGGACAAGAATTAGGTGACGAAGGTATTAAAAATACGCGAAATTTTTATACAAGTAGTGTTGGAACATGTCAAACTACTCACATTCTGCAGAATGAAAGGTTAAAAAAATACTTATCAGACAGTCGACATTATATTGGGATTCAACCCATTCCTCGAAGACGCCCTTGGAACCACTAATCCTCCCTCCGCTTAATTTTACAAAACTTCAGCCAAATACTGTAACAAAAATAGAGCAGAATAATTTACTTCCATAAAAATATACAATCAATTCGGTTGAACACGATGTAAAACTTAATTATTGGTACAGTTTTAAATTTATTTAAAGCTTATTTTAATGGGCTCTTATATGAAAACCATTATATAAAACGGTTTAATTAAGCCTTTACGTTAAATTTCTGCAATTATTAAAACAGTATTGGGGTCAAATTTACCCCCCTTTAAAATAGGAGCTCTTGTACTTTGGATGTAAGTTTCTGCTTATTGCATTAAAATGTTATGAAAATAAAGTCAACAGGCGAAACCATTTAAAAGTAATTTTTGTTTTGCAACAATGCTTAATTAACCCATGCAAAATTTTGCGCGGTCATATGGTCAACCTCCCTGCCGATGACCGCTCGTTTTTTTGTATGCCTAATCACACCTATCCACGCAAGAAGACTTCCTTTGTCCCACATGGCTTTTGAGAGTGAAAAGAAGGCTTGGGAGAAAGCACAATAGAGAAAAGACTGGATTTGGGTCATAACATTCTCTTAGGTTTCTCGTCTTCCGCTTATTGTTTTCTGATCTCTGAATGATATTTCTGGAATTTTCAATTGATTCTTGACTGGTATGTAGTTCTATTACATTCGTGTGCCTCAACGTATAATTTTTTTGTTATATCAACAATGAAATTCGAAATAATAAAATCATACGTAAAAAATATTTTAAAATGAAAATGAATTTGAAAAATATGCAAGTCTTGGAAACTAATTTAACATTAAGAGGCTCCTAATTTTCCGCACTCAAAAACCGCTCTACCAAATGACTTCAAACTTGGTATATGTTTTTATTTCGATACAGATTTGAAATTGGGCCCCATAGGAAATTGAGAAATTTGATATGAAGACTGCCTCTTGTGTTAATTTTATGCATATGAATTATTTAAGCCGATAATTCCTTCCAAATGGTACGCTTAAATTTTCTGCACTTTGAACGATGCAGTGGAGTGGTTCGTTTTCCTCTACAACTGTACATTGAATGAATGACGCTGTGTATAGCATTTCATTACAAGATTAATCTTGCGAAATAATTCAGAACACGGCAGAATATTTTAAAATTAGAACTCGAGTGAAAAGGCTCAACAGTTTCGTAAAGAATCCATAGTTAACTCGATTACCTCTGAAGGTTTCGTGAAAACCTACTAGTGGCATTTCAGGTTATGTTTGGGTTTCATAGATTAAAAAAAAATATATTTTCTTAAGCTATTTGCACACCTGTGGTCATCTATTTGGGATATTTCTACGTGAATGCGCGTGATTCGTTGCCTTTCATTGTTAATAACTCGAGTTTAGCAACTTGAATCGCCTAACTCTGCCATGGATTTTCTCATGCAGCAATTTCCTACGTGCAATAGTCAATGGCAGCAAAACCCAAAGCGTGTCCTTCTGGGCGTTACCAGACAAGGCCATGAATTTAATTATATACAACAAAGGAATAACTCTTAATATAGTGTACCAATCTTCCAACTCTTTCGGAACGATTTCGCTTTAAAAAAAAAAAAAAAAAAAAAAAAAAAAACGTTTTTCGAACTCTGATACAAAAAGCTGCACCGTAGGCATTTTTTGAATTTCACAGTCAAACTTTTGTTTTAAAAAATTTAGCTATTTACTATTAAATTCAGTTTTGATTAAAATTGATATATAATAACTGACATTTTTAAAATTACTGCTTATTATTTTTAAGTAACGCTGTAAAAAAAAATTTAGGGTAATTTTTTAACCGAGTCTTGTGAGTTGTTGCATTTACTGTGAAGTCTTGGGCCCTTTTATGACCCAAGGTTCCCTAGTGATCTGTCCTTCCTTTTTGTTTTACGCTACATTTACCATACATTGTTTGGCGCAGCTTGACCAGATCTAGCCCTTGCGCCGTAAAAACCCATCAACCCTCATGCTCCACGACCTATTAAAATGTTTATCTGGTATCTACCATGGTCTACGCACAGCCAAGAGCTCAAATTAAGTTGAGCCGTACATACTGTATTTAGAATAGGTAAATGAAAAACAGCGATAGATTTCACTTTTGAATATATCTTTATTTCTTTAATATTAGGTTTCTAAACCTGTATTACAATAAATGTGATAAAAGTAAAATATATATTTCATAAAGCAAAAATCGAACTGTTTATAGAAAGTTGCTGAGTCTCTGAAAGCGGCTACTTGGTACCTAGTTTTGAATACATCGGTCTACGTGTTGTAGTTCGTCGATGCCAACTTCTGGCGTATACTTGAACCATAATAAATAAAGGAATCGAGAGGCATACAACATTCAAAATGTGCGGTGGAAGAATGTTGCTCAATTTTTACTTATTTAAAAAATTAATTCACAGGTCTTCATAGAACTTCAAACAATTTCCTATAAGGAATTTTAATCTTTTCCCCAAACAACTTTCAAGTACCTAAATTTAATACTCCTTAGGTGGCAAGTTAAGTTACTTTTGAAACGAAATCCTTGCTTGCTTCATAAAACGACTCAAAATTAAAATAATTTACCTCCGAACTAATTTTTCTTTGTGTTTTGAAAAGTTATTTTAATATTTATATTGTCTTTTAATTATACTAATTTTAAAGAAAGAAAATACAAACTATAAAAATATTATTCTGGAACTTTTGACTCGAAATCGATGCTCATCAAACATTGGCAATTGGTTTTTAATTTCAGCTGTTACAAACAGATGTTCACCCGAACTGTCTATTTCTTTTGAAGATTCAACTCTCCACACATACCATCATTATAGTACACCAGACCTTTCCAATTAGACGTATGTATCGCTTATAGAAGTAGGCAAAGAAATAAATAAGAGAATGGTTACTTAGAGACCTGTTATTGATTTTTTTTCTCTTGAGATAAATGTTGGATGCCTCATTTCTCATGGGAAGTTGTGGAAGCGCATTCATTCTATTGCCGGGAAATTGGTAAACACAAAACGGTTGCCGATACATCAGACGCCTGTCAATTGACACGCAAAAATTTCTACGCTGACGCAATTCTTTCCCTAACTGGTGATTCCAAACGAGGGTATTGAATGATTGATGCCTGACATTGTTTTCACTTGGGGATCTTGTTCTTATCTTTGTCACTGATGAGCCTTTACTGAAACGTTCCCAATTAGATCATTGCTTAAATTTTTCTTCCATGAATGCTTTTTTTTTGTTTACAAACAAAAGCTGCTTTAGGTCAGACCTCTAAATATATTTTTTAATACAGGTGCACCTCGTGCACCTAAGTTTTTAAATTAGATGCACAGGTTATATTTTAGGTGCATATTTAAAAAAAACCGTTATATAAGAGCATTAATGTAATATCAACTAGTTTATTAGTTGGGTATGTTTATATAGGTTAGTAGTAGATAGTAAATAAAAATATTTAAACATCTAAATTCTCCCTTCTCCGGCGCACGGCTGTCGCGACAGTCGCTTCAACAGAGCCATCTGGAAAATATTTCGATCATCGAAAAGTTCTGGTGGCAGTGACACAAGTAAACCTTCCTCCTGTATAAACCCGTTACGGCCCAGCGATTTTGTTTTTGCATTGTGTGTATTTAGGAATTTTAATTACGTTCCTTCAGAGGGAGAGAGGTCAATACTAATACTTTGTTCAAACATCGAAATAACATAAAACACATTCCCCTCCCCTTTTTTTAACGTTAGGTGCACTGCATGCACTTAGCGGGAAAAAAAAATTAGGTGCACAATTTTATTTCCATGTGCACAGTGCACCCGGATATTTCGAGCCCTGCTTTAGGTGTTTATTAATTTTCTTGTTTTAAAATTTTACTTCTTTACCGAAACATTGAAAAAGGAAATTAAATTATTCTACAGAAAGGCGGTTTGAGTTATCGGTTTATATCTGGGAAGCCCTCGTCTTAGTTGATATTCTTATTTGTTCTAGTGTTTCCTTATGGTAAGTAGATGAAGTTGCATATTTGCCAACTTTTACGGATTATCCGTAATTTTTACGGATTTCCACTTAATTTTACTGATTTACGGGTGGGTCTGCCTTTTTTTCGGATTTTTAATATTTTGATCGAGAGCAATCAAAATATTTCATTCTCTGCAACTATCCCCTGAATCCACAAATATCCCAAATCTTGTTTTGAGCAGAAACTCAGTGCAGAATTATTAAAGACCAAAAAAGCTACTACAGCTTCATTGAATTTTTCTGCAACTCCCTCTTCTGGATAAAACACTAAATGAAACAACTTTGTAAATGGAACATTACTTTTTTTCTCTTTTATCTAATTGTAAATAAGCTTTATGGACACCAATGATGTGTAATCTTGACACAAGCTTAAATGGTATGTAACATACAGGTTTGGATGCAATGTGTAGGTACTCATAAAGTGAATGTTTTTTACAGTGGATGTGTTCAGTGTTAAAACAATACTTCTTTGCGAGGTTTCTGCAGTTGAAATGTGAACTTTTACTTATGCATTATTAAATACAAATATACTAGTTATTGTGACATTCGGATATCTCTAATACACATTAATTCATGTATTTATGTTGCGTTTTATGGCAAGGGGCCATATAGCAGAAAAAACTGACCACCAGTTTTTACCGTAATTGCAAAAATCAATAAAATATGTCATTTTTCATTTTTTTTCTGTTATTTGGCCCCCTTTGTAGATAGATGTTGCAAAAGATATGTACTGATTTAAACAATTTTTTTACCATGAATATTGAATGTATTGCCTTATTTTTGCCCACTCTTTTAGAACATAATTGTAAACATTTTTGTTTTTTATAAAAAAATGCCCGAATTTTGATTTTTTTTGGAGGGTTTGAACCCTTTGGGAAGTCAAAAGATATCAATAAATCATGGTGAAATTTTTTACACTTACATTAGTTTTACTCAATGAGCCAATTTTTCCGCACTATTAGAATGTGATAGCAAAAAAACCTTTTTTCGGCCCACCCTATTGTGTAATCTAGAGAATTAAAAACATCACTAAATCTATTTCAAGTCTTAACATTTTGAATTAAGTAGTTTTCAAGCATTTTAAACAACATTTCTTTTCTGTTAGGAAAATACTTAAAAAATATTTTCAAGATGTAAACATTCCCGTCTGGATCCTTTTATATGCTCTTTAATGAGCTGATTTCTGAAAAGTGCCTTTTAACACATAATGTACCTTTTCAAGAAACCTTTACAAAAGCAAACACTTGCAATTCTTGTGAAGTAATCTTAAGACCAACAACCACAGCTTTTGTAAAATAAAAAAGCTTTGCCTTTTCAAAAGTTTTGCAGTGTCAATTTAAACATAGCAGAAAAACAATGCCAACAACAAAGTGGCTTCTGATATGGTAAAAAAAATATATAGTGCCTATGGAGAGAGAATTCGGTTCTAAAAAAGTATATATACTTGTAACATGCGAACAATGGGGTTTTCGCCCAACTCCATGTTATCTTAATTAATATCTCGTCAAAGTTTCTATTAACCGGGATCGATTTATTCGATGAAACTTTACACTAGTTTTATCAGTTCCAAAAATCACTTAAATTTCTTGACTGCTACTTAAACTCGAAGTAGTAGAAACGCTACGGAAACCTTTTGAAACATAAAAGTACGCTTTTATCCTTATTTCTACAGTCAGCTTGATTCATCGACAAAATTAAGTTCTAACTTTTGTTTTGCATTACAATGTTGACCGCGGCAGCCAGGTTGTTAGAATCGCGTATTAATAACTGGAAGGTTGCGAGTTCGAAACTCGATCCAACCAAAGACCGTTATATATGTGGGGACTGGTGCATGTTAAATCTGTCGCAGCCTCAAATGTCCTCACGTTCTTGTGGTGTGGAGGTTTTTAGAGATGGGGCCTGTTCGTGTGTTGACCGTGTCATCTTACCGTGGTTCAAAACGACGAAGTGTTGTCCCCGGATATTTCGCTTCCGGATTAATCTCGGACCGTCGCCAATAGCCCGTAGTGTTGCTTCGGTGCGACGCAAGTTCAATGTTTCAACTAAATTGTCATCAGCATTTGGAAACTAACTATTCTAATTTACACAAAATGAAATTTCGTTATGATACAGCAGTTAAGAGTGAAATTTGATTCCCTGTTCCCCAACTTCATACGGTAATAACGATGTTTAACTTGTTTATTTTAGGTGTGTAAAGGGAAAAACAGGATTATATGCCACTTACACCAACACTCCAATGGTTTGTCGCTCTAGTCTTTTTTTTTTTTCTTCCGCGTGGGTGTGTAATTTAATTTCAATGATTCCACAAAATGTTTTTTCTTGCTCTTTGATGAAAATGTAATTGATTTGAAAGTATTTCATTATGCTTACTCTTGCATTCTGAAATACGTCAGCTAGCAGTAAGGTTTATAGTAGTTCCATTAAACTTGAGTTAGTAGAACAAATGATTCCACATGCAATTCTGTCAAATGCAACTTCAAATTAATTTGGGGGAGGCGCCGTGGCTTAGTGGGTTTTTCCACTGCTAGCAACCTGTTAATTGCAGACGGCGCTGGTTCGATTCCTCCCAGTGTGTTAGAAAAACTTTCTTTTGTGTGTATGGTCCATTACTTGACGTCGTCTGTCTTGTATTTGGCACAGCTTGGCCAAATATGGGCCTCCGGCCACAAATCCCAATCAACCAACCGAATTAATTTATCGTGGTTCAGTGGGCTTACGCTAGCAACTTGCGAGTTGTAGGTGGAACAGGTTTGATTTCTGTAACTACCCTTGGTGCAGTTCTCTCATCTGAGTACAAAATTTCCTTATGTGTATATATTGACGGAAAACACAGCTTGACCAGTTCTGGCTCTTGCGCCATAACGGCAACTACAATCAACCGAATTAATTTGAGGTGCTGTAGTCGAGTGGTTAGCTATTTGGCCCTCAGTTGAAGAAGCTCATGGTTCGAATCCCGGTCATGGCATGAATGTTTCGAGATTCGAAATCCACATAAAACCGAATGTCTAACCTGGTCTAAATGACAGTACAGTGCAAAATCCAATAAAAACCGTTTCCAAAATGGGAACGCCAGACATTAGGTCTCCAAAAAATGTGGAAATTCCCGAGAAGCCGTTGTTTGGATTGCTTTCCTAGACTACTATAGATTTGGCAGTTTATATTGATTTTAAAGAGGAAGTTTTATTTTTCAATGAATGAAGTTCATAAGAAAGTAATGCTATAGTCAAGATAATCCAAGTGGTCTAGAAATGTTGAGCTGCGCGTTTCATCTTCGAATTTCAGCAAAAAGTGTAAAAGGGTCATAAATTCATTATAGAATTAATAATTATCTAACTCGAACAAATGTTAATCGAATTGATTTATAAGGCGTCAAAATGCTTTACATGGCAGAAATCACTTAACGTTTTCAAAAATCCCCGTGGTCGGTAGATAATTATCATTTCTCGGACGGGTGGACATTTCAGTCGACAGTTAAACACAGATATAATTTTTTTGTCCGGTACTCAAGTCCGGCGTGATAGCGTTTGCCTTCAATTTATAAGGTTCTGGGTTCGAAAACTAGACTAGAAATAAGTAAATATTTTTTGTCTTGTGTTTTGCGCAGCGTGACCTAATGTGGTCCGTGAGCCATAAAAGTGAAGCAACTAACAACCGGTCTAATTAGCCTTCGGGGTACAAAAAATGATAGAACAACAACCTCTCTTTCCCCCCCCCCCCCGAAAAAAAAAGAAAAAATATGTATTCATATTCTGTCTACTTTAAGAATTATAAGTTTACTTGACCATGCTCGTGGAAGATTTAAAACTGCTCTCCGGCAGTTAGCCAAGGAAAGTCAACATCCTCCCTGAGACATCTCCGTGGGTGAACTCCAAATACGTCTAACATGATGTCCCTACACTAAGAGATTATTTCTCTGTTGTGGTTAGAAATGTCTGCGGCATTTTTCTGTCATTACACTATTTCTTCTATTGGTTTAAATCGTTAGTCTTCCAATCCTGAGTTTTGTAATTTTCATGAAGTTACAAAATATACTTTAAAGATATTTTTCTTTACATGTAAATCGATACAATTTCGCTCTTTTATTTTTCTAAGTCCTATTATTTATTTATCTTCTGCTTTATTCTTAA
Organism: Metellina segmentata; assembly: GCA_947359465.1. Classification (NCBI taxonomy): domain Eukaryota; kingdom Metazoa; phylum Arthropoda; class Arachnida; order Araneae; family Tetragnathidae; genus Metellina; species Metellina segmentata. Next base: position 47,243,457 of record OX375872.1, on the reverse strand, counting down.
AATTCCTAAGATTGAAATTGCCTTTTATATAAATGAAAGTTTTTATTCAGATCATTAAACTCAATCTTTACAGGTTTATGTATAGCGAAATGAAGAAACGTGTCAAATGTCGTATATTTCATCTCGCCTCAAATCAGTTCCTTGATTCGCAAAAAATTTGTTTTTTAGTTATACCTGTTTCGCATTGTATGGTTTTATTTGTTATGCTTGAGTCTTGTTCTTAATTGTCATTTCAGGTCCGTGTGTATTTTCGACGAATTATCAAAGTTATAAAACATCTGGTTTTACTTTGTTGATTTAAAAATGCCAAATTCCCTTTTCGCTAGTATCATAAGTCGCTATATACAATGCATTTCAAGACTTATGTGCATCACGTTCCTGCAAAAGAGTCGAGCACTTTGGAAATGCTCTCAATTTACTTCACTGGTATCCCATCTTTTCGAGCAAACCCGAGTGATTCTTTTCATTTTCACCCTTGCCTACCCTTCTACTTTTATCCCTCCCTCATTGCGTTGTCTTGTGTTTAGCGCAGCTTGGCCAAATATGGCACTTGCACCATAAAACCGGAAACCAACCAGCCCATCTTCTCGAGAGCTTAAAAAGGAACGCTTCATCCGAGAGACAAGATTGCACGCTTTTTTTACTTGACAATTTGAAATTCTATTTATCGCATCTTTATTAACATTTGTGGCATTTCCAGATTTGATTCTCTTGCTTTGTTGGTCTTTTTATGTTTTGATGTTCTTTTATCTTTTTAATATTACATTGTGCTTTGCGCTGCCTAGCCGACCTGCCTCCTGCGTTATAAAACCAAGCCCTTGCTTTGTTGTATTTTAATTAGAAGGAAAAACCTCACATTGTTAGGTGGCTCATACGCATGTTCTAATTTTAACCCCAACATAAAAGTACTATTGGGAATTGGCACCCTCGGAATTGTGATTACGTACGGGATATTTACTGGTATTTTTTTTATTGCAAGGTGTGAAAAATAAATCATGATTTAAAAAATAATATCTGGTTTTATTTGCTTACCTTGACCTTACTTTGAAGCAACATGGACTGACGTACATCGAACGCTCATCCAACCCGTGACGGTTACCCAAAGTACTTATTTCTTCGTGTTCCACGATTCGAACGGAGCCGTAATTTCAGTCATTTCACGCTTATGCCTTTATGTGTGATAATAAATATGGCTTTGATATCTCTTGTCCCTCATTGTATTTTCAAAGGCCAGCAGTGTATCTACCTCATGACTCATGTATTCTTGCTTCTAATTGTCTTGGATAACCCCGTTAGATATATAAGTAAAATAAAGTAATCAACATAAAACCTAATTTTATTTCGAACCTGATTTACTGGATATTTCCAAACTCTGATTTTCTCATCAGTATCGATCATATTTTCAAACAGTAGGTGGAAGGCATTCTGAAGAATCAGCTGTTTTTTCCATAATTTTGTGGAAGATTCTTTTCAAAAATGGCCTCTTCACACTAATGCAATTCTTTCCATGTTTGCGTCTCATTTTCTGATAATTGTTTGAAGTATCGTAATTCAATTGCATTTCGCGACTTTTCGTTTTCTAAGCAACTTCCGGGGATATTGAATGAATTGTAAGGAATACGAAAATGAATCGCTTATAGTAGCTCTGCACCATAGGAGTGATTCCAAACTTGTTTGTTGTTTTTACAGAACTTGGCGAAGCTCGAATTCGGAACGATTTTATTTGGGCATTGATCGATTTCACCTTTTCTACTTTTATGTTAAAATGTTAAAAACTTAACTTTGTAAACTATTTTGAAATCGTTTTCTGGCGAACATCAGTTAAACTTTATTTAAAAACTAAAGCAGAAACATACTCAAAGTAAAATGTGAACTTAGTCAGTCAAAATAAGTAACTAACGCGTCCCCAAAAGAAAAATCCCAACGATTTATGCACGATGTCGAAACATCTGATTGCAATTATATATTCACAACTATGCTGATAGAAGTCTTCCTTAAACGTACTGTATTTTCATTTTGAAAAGTTTTGGTAATTCTGAATCTACATGTACGGATCGATTCATAATTTGCGTTCTTTGTTGTCATTTGCAATGAAAATTACCGCAAGATTAGTGACCCGTGGACGGTTGGTCATATTTGAAAAGTGACACACATCCCATTATTGTGTGAGAATTCAGGCTGCTCTGATTTGTTTCTTGTTACTTCACGCATGAGTGCCCATCAATGCTTCAATTTTCATTTTTTGTTACTCGAATGACTTCTCTTTCAAATATATTTTTAATTTGTAATATCCTGGTAGTATTGTTTTACTGTACATGCTTTTACCCTTTCCACAAGTTCTTGCCTACTCCAGGGAGGACAATTAGTCTTCGACAAAAATGTTTCAGGAGACATAATTATAACAACATAATTCATTAACAGCCATGCTTTTCCTGAATAATTATTATTGAAGTCAGAAGAAATGTTTATCGCATCAAAAAAATGTTTTGAAAGCGCTTAACATCAATGTTCAAAAACTTATTAAAATTTCAGTCGTCGTTTGATTAAACTACATAAAGATAAATATGATCACAGGTGAATAAAGCGTAAGTGATTACTGATGATGTCATACACAATTAGATTTTGCATTATCTATACTTAATAAAGTCCTTTTAAAATACCAAAATTTTATTTAATCCTTAAGAAATTCTTGAATTTTATTTGAACTCTTTAGAAACAAAACTTTTTTTTTACCTTAAACATAAAACTTTTCCGATTCGTACATTTTCATCTTTTTATTGCATCCTATTAAGTAATTCAGTTATAACTTTGTTTTTTCATAATGGTGAAACTGAAATTTATTTTGTGTTCGGGATTTTTCTCTTTAATATATAAAGGTGATGTTGTTTCTGTCTGGAAATTGAGTTATTTATTAAATTTTTTTTTTATTCCAAGGTTTTGTAAGATTGTGAACGGTTTTGTATAATTGATTCCGTAATAAGAACTAGTTAATTTTGACTTACGTCTGAGGTACCTCCCAACTTCTACCCCAAATACTTTTATGGAGTGGCCCCCCAAGCACGAGGAGTGAGTACTGCAAATATACAGGTGATATACTTTGTAAAATGCAGAAAATAAATTATATATATATTTCGGATACTTTTAAATCTATAAAACCTATATATGTTGCCTAGACAACTGTTCTGAAAAATGTTAACTATTTTGTAGCATTACAACAGTGATACGTTGGAATCTAAATTTACCAAAAAGAAACAGTTAAAAATATTTCGTGTCTTCAAACGTGCCTCATCTCTATACTTACCGTAATCGCCTGCTCCACCTTTAAGAGCTTTGTCAAAAATTAGTCTTGCGCCACAAAACCCAACAAACCACCTTTAAGAGTACTCCAAACACAAATCAGGCTAACTTATACTTCTGTAATATCTACTATTATAAAAGGAAGTGTGTGTGTGTGTGTGTGTGTGCTGTAAGCAGTGTCCTGACGAATCTATGGCACTTACAGTAATGAAATTTGGCACACAGGTGGTCCGAATTTTTGTTGCGATTTTTGAGCGAAGCCCGAATTTTAAAATTTAATCTAGAACATTTTAAAATTAATTTAATCTAGAACATTTTGAAATTAATTTAATCTAGAACATTTTAAATTGCTGAACAATTGCTAATTTATTGGCATTTAATAAGATTATTTTCCTTAGAATGGTAACAGTATAAAGAGATCACAGATTCTAAATTTATTTTTTCCGTTTCATTTTCAGAGCAACGATTTCAGCGGACTAACAAAACAAATAACTGGAGTTATGTAGTTCTATTTTCTTCTATCTCCTAGATCATTAAAGATAAAGTAAAAATTTCAACGGATTTGAAATCTGCGGAAAATTTTACATTAGATCGATACCTTATACATTTGATTTTTTTTTAATAAATAATTTTCCAATTGAATATTTATATTTTTGCAAGAGATTATGACGTCACGCAGGTTGGATATCTTCGTAATTCGAATATGGCCGGTTTTGACAATGACAAGGCCATCATGGCGTTGCCCGTGGGGTTGGTTTGCGAAGCAAATCAAATGGGAATTCGTAGCAATCACCAGGGGTTAGCGAGCAGTGGTCACACCTGATCCCACGAAAAAAACCGCCGCGGTGAATGCCGTGTTGGCCACGCAGTGACTAGTTTTAAATAAACTTAATGTACACAGCCGCAAAAAAAACCGACTCACCCTATCGCAATTGCACAATTTACATCGCAGAACAAAACGGAAGGTAGCAATCGATAGGGATGAATATTTTCTACAAATATCAATGTTTGAAATTTGTCTCGGGGGCCGTCTTCATATTAAATTGGGTGCTTGCTCAGATAATTTCAATACGAACTCCCATCTTTTTTCACAAATTTTTTATCCAAATATGGGGGGGGGAGTTTTTTGTTTTTACCCAAAACAAAACTTTCATTTTCACTCGGATTTGATGGGGGGAAAAAACGAAAATTGGCGTAAAATTGACCCAGAAAAACCATTGAGGGAGCATGTAAAAATTGAACTCCGCAGTAGAAAGACCGAATTCCGATCAGACATTCCGATTCCGCGAGTATGTGTCGCTTTCAACGACTGTTTGAGGAAGGTTTGTTAAAGTATGACACATGGATAGTGTCGTACCCAATAAGTGGATTGTTACAAACCTGACCTACAGTAGAATAAGTAGGTTATTAATTATGTTTCAGAAATATAGCAAAGCGTAATAAAATACACTTCATACAAAAGCTTTAACAAATCATTTAATATTATACAATCGCATAAATATTAATATGATGTGTAGTGGCCATCACAGTCAATGATTTTACCGTTTCTTACAAGAGGCTGATAGTTTATTGACATTTGCACACAGCCAACAATATGCAAATTTGCAGTGGATTTACATTTCTGTTTTCATTTTATGAACAATCCCACTGCGCTACTAATTGTGCTCGTTATGAGCTGAAATTCGGAATTCCAGTAACAGTTGAATCGCAAGGTGTCAAAATTTGTCCATGTTTCTGTTGATAATTTTTATGAATATTAATTTCATAATTAATAAAATATAGTAAAATTTAGTCTGGTAATTAAAATGTTTATAGATTGTTAGTATTTTTTAAGAGAAATTTATCAATAGTTTATATGCATTTCGGCTTTATGTAGAAAGTTCTTGATGTTAAATGCCTTATTTCGTCACAAAATAAAATTTTCAAATATCTTAATGTTAAAAAATGTATTATATGATTACAAAGACGTTAAAATACTGTGCAAAGTTAACTGCTATTTCCGAATTGCTATTCCGAGAAATTATTATACTATGGTGGAGCTGGAATTCTGCATGAACATATTAGTTCTGAATCGATTTCCATCAAAATATAATATGGTTTCAATTCATAATTTTTTCAAAGATTATTAATTATTATTGCATACTAAAAACTATTTTTTAAATAAAATATTAAGTGGATTTTGTTTGGGTTGTTTAATGGTAACGTAATGCAAGATATCAGCACTATATCATATTAATTTGGAAGGTATCCATAACATTCTGAGGAACTGATTTAACATTAGAGCGCCAATCTTTCTGTGCTCAACTTCGAAATGGTAAGACTCAATGACGTGAAATTTGATATACAAAATTACATTTTGATATAGATTCGAAATTGTATGTCGTAAAACGGGTTCCTGTTGGAAATTATGAAGTTGGTGCTCAATTTAATATCAAGATAGCCCCTTATAGGGGGTTATTTGGATTTCTTTTTCCAGGACTAGATGCATCCAAAACTGATAAGCTACTGTTTTTGAAAATCCTGGTAACATAGTGTTATTTATAATCCTAGAATGCTGTAATCATGTAAATTCGGCCTTCTAGTTAATGGGTAAGATATACAAGATAATTAAATTTGGACTTGTTTATTTCTCGTATGTATTTTTGACATACGATCTAAAAATCCTAATTTGCTTGTGTAGTGGTTATGAAATGTGGTCAGTCAAAAAGTTTGATAGACCTTTTTTAAAGACTTACTTACATTATTTACTCAGAAAAGTTAAATCTGAAGGATCAATTTCAAGTGTAAGCAGGTTTCAAGTTTTGTCCGTAAACAATAGAATCCTTTTAATTTTATGGTCTGCGGTAACCCGGTTGGAAGTGTAGTAGACCATAGGGTTGCAAGTTTGAATCCAACCAAAGACTGTCATGTACAAAGGGGGCTGGTGCTTGTTAAATCTGACAGGGCCTCAAATGTTTGCACCTTGGCATGGTGTGGAAGTTTGGAGAGTGGGGAACTTGCTTAGGTGTGATCTAGTCATCTGATCGTGGTTCAAAATTACGTGGTGTGGTCCTCGAATCTTTCCTTTCTGTGGTTGATCCTCGACCGTCACCAATAACCATTGTGTTGCTCCACAGTGTGACGTTAAATTCCTACCTTTTAATTTTATGACTAATCTCTCTTTCATATTTTATTGCTGTTTATAACATGTTTCTTAGAATTCTTTTAAATGGCACCAACATAATTCTTGAAATATTTCCCATAGCACACCTTTGAATTCGTGTTAGGCAATTTATTTCGACAAGTTATGAAATTGAATTTTGATAGTGAAGTTTTGCGAGAAGATTGCAAAGTAGATATTAATTTATTTGAATTCATGATTTTTTTCGTAGTTGACCTCATTGCCTAGTAGTTAACACTGATCCTTGCTTCAACAGGCTCAGGGTTGAAATCTTGGTCTAGGCATGGATGTTCATATTGTTTGGAATCCACTTTTAGCCTAAATAGTTGTCGTGTGTCAAAAGTTTAAAACCAAACCAAATTTTAGTAGTCTTAGTATACACACTTAGTATATATATTAATACGATAAAACTTATTTTTTTTTACCAAGTGTTAGTTTTCCCAAGTTGGTAAAACTTCGTCAAGTTACCCTAGGGTGTTTTCAATCGTTTTGTTGATATTTAAACTAATTTATTTATTAAATTTACTGCAATTTTTTTTCCTCCTTTAAAAAAAAATATTTCTGAGACTTGTGGTGTCAACAGTGGCCTATATCTTAATTTTTAAGCTTATCGACTGGTAATAAATTTAATAGGTGTTATGATAAATGCATTATAAGTAATTCACTCTTTCAGGAAGGCTCGTCGTAAAGAAAAGGATGCTGTTACTACGTCTCAAGAAGAATCAAAACTTTATTTAGAACAAGCTGTATTGGAATGTAGTGTTCCTGAAACACGACTGAGAGAAGTCATAGATCTACCACCTGGAATAGACTATAATGAATGGCTAGCCTCACATAGTAAGCTTTTACTTTGTGTTTTTTCCATACACTTGTGCTAGTAATGATTGATATATTTATTATTCAGTATATTATGTTATATATTATTTTGTTTTCTCTTTAGCCATAGCCTTTTTCGATCATACCAATTTAGTTTATGGAACAATATCAGAATTTTGTACCATGTCTGGCTGCCCAGATATGAATGGTCCTAATGGCAGGTAAGCATGGGTTTTCCAATCAATATTAAACAATACATATGCTTTTACCTTAACCATACTTTTTAAAGTAGAAGTCAATGTTGAAATTTAGGGAATCCAGTAACACTGAAGGCAATATTTTTGTATGCTTATTCATTTTTCTTACTATGAATTTTAGATACATATCATAGTATTGGAGAATGAATGTATTTAAAGATTTGTTATAAATGGTTTGAAGAAAAACACTTCTGCCATAAATAAAATTTGCTGTTTAAAGTGATCCAATTCAAAGAAATGTATTCAAATCTTCAATATCATTTCAAAATCAACAGTTTATATCTGTATGCTGCAACTTCTAAAAATCAAGAATTTTCAGTGACATAGTACAAAAACAGTCAGTTTCAGTGATATACACAAAAACTAAAATGTAAAAGCTTATTGTTAATTTCTTGAAGCATCTGAGTTCATATAAATGTAGTTCTTTCAGGAGGGCAATTTCCCAGCAAGTTACATAGCTAATAGCATGTCCTTGAATAGACTTTTTAGAGACAAATCCAATGAATGAAAAAAATACGTTTATGTTGGACAACTGTTCTACTCAATCTAATGATCTGGATTTAAAGAACAAATTGCTGTTTCTTACCCCAAATACCACCAATTATTCATCTGGTTGACCAAGGAATGAGATGCTCTAATTGCTTAATCAATTTTTCAAGTTCTAAATAACTCATAAACCAATCTTATGTATTTTCATAATTTGCAAAGATTAATAACCTATTTGAAATGGCTTTGTGCTTACTTAAGAGTATTGTTTGTACTTGTTTTCATTAGTACCGTTTACATGAGCCGAATACCCGGGTAAAAGGAGAGTAAAACCGTTTTTTTCTACTCCGCTTCCCCTACGTGGGGAAAAGGCGAGGAAATACGTGGGTTGATTTCAACCCTAGTCAAGTCCGGTGTCATTGAGATTACCTTCCTTTCCCATAATGCAACGCGGGTAATCTTCGAAAATCCCTTTCACCCTCGAATTACCCGGGTTGATTGGTTTGGTCAGGTAAACGGCACTATTATGTTACTAGCAGGCTACCACGGTGTTGCCCCTGATGGAATTCGGGCTTTGCACCAAATTCTGACTATTTGAAGTATTGATCTGGTGTAAAATTTTCCTCAGACTTTTAGATCTTCTACGATTGCAGAGATAAAAACTTGGACTAAGGATAAAAAAAAGACATAAGTAAAAGTCAAAAATTTTAGTTTTTGTTGGAATTAGTTTGTTCATTTTGCTGGAATTGTTTGCTCTGGAAATGAAAAGAAAATTATTAATTTAGGATATGATCTCTTCATATTGTTGCCATTCTAAGGAATACAAATAATAAATTAATGCCAATGAATTAAATTTAAAATATTTTAGATTAAATTTAAAAATTTGGGCTTTGCACAAAATTTGCTTAAAATTAAGACTACCTGTGTGCCAAATTTCAGGACTAAGTAGTATAAATTGTCTGAAAGCACAGATACAAACACTTCCTTTTATAATAGACATGAAGTGGAGAGTATCCTCAATTCCATTAAAAATGTTTAATTTCAAATTGCATTATAAAAATTAACTTATTACAGGGGATGACAAAAAAAAATAATAATAATAATAGAAGCAAGGACCTTTGCAAAAAAAAAAAAATAATAATAAATTTCTAATATAAAAGGAAGTGTTTGTCTATTTGTTTCAGGCCGCAAAATTCTGACGATCTATGGCACTTATAGCAATGAGATTTGGCACACAGGTAGTCCAAGTTTTTTGCAATTTTTGGGTCGCCACTAAATATTAAAATTCAATCTAGAAGACTTTTAAATGAATTTAATAGTTTTACTCTCTACCTGGTGCTTCAAACGCGTTTCTTCCAAACGAAAGAAGAAACCCCCTAAAATTGACTTTTTCTACCCATGTGACCTTTTATATTTTCACAAGATATTGTAATGTCATGTGAACTTTCTCTTTCCAAAAAAAAAAAAATTGCATCTTCTGCTCTTTGCATTAAAAAAAAAATTACATTTCCTGTCCCATTCCATTTCTACGCGAATGAGAGCAAGAAATAAAAAACATATTAACTGGGGTTTTAAAGTTTTTTTTCGTAAAATTGGAATTGCTAAAGATTCAAAACTTCAACGGATTTGACATCTGCGGAAAATTTCAGTTTATATTGATACCTAAAAATATGATCTTCTTTAAATAAATAAATTTAATATTGAATATATCTCCAATGGATTTGAAATCTGTGGAAAATTTTACACCAGATTAATACCTTACATCGCGGTGAAGCCCATGGTGTTGGTTTCAAGCCGAGCTAGTATACTAATATTTTCCGGACTCTGAGTATATCGCAGAACTCGTTACACACATGCAGAGTAAATAATATGCTATTTAAAGTGTAACTGAGACAATAAAAAATAACATTTTTATCATCTACATTAGATATTTTGCTCCATTTAAGACCTTTTATGGCCTAAAAATCAATTTTTTCCCACGATACAGAAACAAAAAATCTAGGTGCCAGACCAAATGTTTTAAGCACCATGATGACCTGGCGCCTGGGATTTGTCATGCCCTGACTTAATAAAATGAAATTTGTTTGCATGCAAGTAATTTTATTCAGTGGTGGGCACTATAACTTAAGATTAGAATAATTTTTTTAAAATTTATTTATTGTATTATGTGCAATTTAAAAGTACATGTGTAATTCTGTACTCTGAAAAAAAATAGACGAGACAACTTGCATAAAAAAATAGAAAACCTTTTATTTTAAAATTAAAATATTGCAATATATGCTATCATCTTCACTGATGCTTCATTTTTGTTAAAGAACAATGTGGAAAGAAAATTCTAACTCTGTTCCTTAATTAGCTCTAATAGGCTTGCTGAAAAGGTGCAAACTTCCATCTGGGATTCCTTACAGGTTTAGTATTAGTAATGCAGAATCAATTTGATTTGATGTAAGGAAATATGGATTTATATTTTGTTTATATCAGTTACTTGTAGATCCCTATGTGCAGCATTTACTGTAAACACCCTTTTTGGTTAACTGTAATGGGCCTGGACAACAGCAAGCGAGATAGTCCGATTCTGGAGGTTGACAGTTAAGTCAGGTGATTTTGTACAAGACTATTAGTTAAATTAGGACAATGTAAGCAAAGTGCTTGCACAACTAGCATCTTAAACACAGATTCTGACTCAAATTTATCATTTGGCACTAAAAGCAATAGTAGTGATACTGAGTTGGCAGATTTTCTCCAAGAAGCATGAAATCCCTATCCTCTCAGATCTGGAAGTATATAGCACGCTTTATTACTCCACAACAAGTGTCTTATGTGTTAGTGTTGGGCTACTGACCCTTGATAGCCAATTACGTCCAAACTGCACATTTTATCCATCTGGAACTCTTGTGCAATGGGTCTTCAAACCATACCCAAGATGTTTCAAATGTAAACATTTTGCAAGCACAGTACTAATCTTGGTTAAAACTTAAAAGCAACTAATAAAAGATGTTTTAAATCTAAAAATTGTCTTCCAACAATTTCAAAAGAACATTTTCACAATCATCGTGATGAACACAGTCCTCCCAAAATGGCCATGGAAATATTTCTGCATTTTAAACATCCTCCGTCATGAGTTGAAGTTTTGCCACCTTTAAAATGTTACTGCATACTTATCAAATACAGGTATCTAAATCCACTTAAGTAACACATACCAACTATAAAGGCTAGAGTTGGTATGTGTTATTTCTGGAGTAAATCACATTTGAAACTAGACTTTTTACTGTAAATAACCACATTTATTACTCTACCAGGTGTTGCATTAATTTCATTCCACAAAGTAACATTTAATGTTGAATTATAAATGTTAACTCACACATAAACAATACAAAAATTTGAGGCCTTAGATTTAAAAATGATTTTGAGCATTTCATGATTCCTAAAAACTAATTTTGTATTTTAAAATTTAGAATTATTAAACATGTGTGCATCTAAAATGTATTTTTTCTCAATCTACTTTTTCTTCACTTTGATTGTTACTTATAGTATGTTATTGCATGATGCATTTACTTATCTTGTTAGTTGAAACTTTAACATTTTCATGTAAATCCCCTAAAAAATTCGAATCCACTTATAAAGAGTTTTATTTTCCTAAAATTTAAATATTTTTTCTATTTTATTACTATTTATTTTTCTAATTGTATTCAGTTAAAATGATTTTTAGATTACTTTCTTCAAATTGTATAGTATTTTAACTGAACCCCTAATGGGTAACAGATCTGATTTCAGTCAACTGATAAATGTTAAAAGGCATTTTGAAAATAGATATCCATTAAAGTAGCTTGTTGCTCTACAATCTTTTTTTGCTACATAAGGGTTAATCTGACTTTGAATTCCACTTTAAGCTGTAGGTTAAACTGCTACAAACATTCCTAGGCAGAGCAGGATTCAAACCGAGAGATTCATTAAAGTCAACAAATAGACAGGCCATCCAAGATAAACAGCATTGATGAGAATAGCAGAAGGAACTAGTGTGATACATTCTTTGGCATGATAACTATCCTTTACTGACTACATGCTGAGAAATAGCATTTTGACCTCCTTTCTTCTGTCAGGAAAAAACATTATTTCTAAAAATATTTTGATGAAAGTTACTTAATTATAAAGGTTTCCATTTCCTTTATAATTTAAGGACCTTCAAAATTAACCTAATTTTTCCAATCCCATTGGAAAGTGTGCTAGTAATAGTAAAATACTGAACACAGTACTAAATTGATCATATTGTATATTCACATACCAGGATTTATCAGGTGTATTCAAAGCATTGCATAGTGTAGGCGATACATTTGTTTTTAGTTTAATTTAACCATTAAAAATAACTGATGTGGAAAATGTAATTTGAAATTAGAGTAGTTTTCTCTCTAAATTTATTTGATGCAAAAATAAGATCGCTGAAGTATTTAGCAGGAATAGAGAAATCGCAATTCGAACCAAGCACTGTAATTGAGTTTGAATTGTGTTTTTTCTTGTGCTTAAACGAAAATTGTTGCATTGCTGTTGGCCAGCATGCATTTTCCAAAACAGTAAAAAAAAAAAAAAATTTGATACAGACAAATGTCTTAAATAATTCTAATCCTCCCTGTTTATTATTTCAGTTATGAAAATTGTAAATGCATAATTATTAATCATCTTTACTGTTTAGAAATAATATTTATTTGCTCGTTTTAAAGGAAAGGTGTATATTTCTTAATCGGTTTCTTGTCATCTGACTGGATAAAAATGATGAGGTGTGGATCTTTCCTTTAGGGATTGATCCCAGACCATTGCAAATAGAAAGTTGTGTTGCTCAAATGTGATGTAAATTCATTTACCTACTACCTATCTAATTCTGTTTCGAATTTATGTTCACAAAAAAATCCTATTTATAAGAAGTTTTTTTTTAGACAAACTTCTTTGTGCTATCAAGATTCTGTGTCTGGTGTGTACATATGTTAAAATAACTTGCAAAATCCTCCTTTAGTTTTTATTTTTTTAAATAAAAAAATTCATTTGTGTGCAACTACAACTTTCTTTAGTATGTCATTTTTCATTAATAATGAACTGATAGTTTGCTAAAATAAATCCATACTCCTATATTATAAAATTTTTACATATCTAGTTGTGAAATCTAACCAAATTTCTTCTATTTAAATCTTTATTAGCGGTTTTAACAACATTTATAAGTGGAACTTTGTCCATTCAGTTGATTGTTGTGTTCATTGCATGTTTACTTCATGTAAGCTTTTTATGCAAGTCCATTAAAATACTAAAATAGACATAATTTGAGCAGAATATCTCATAAATTTGCAAGATGTTTACTTTTTCTAAACTAAAACTAACTTGGCTCGTTTTAGACAATATCTGTGGTTTGATGAGAAAGGAAAGAAATGCAAAGTTGCTGCTCCTCAGTACATTGATTGTGTTATGACATTCACTCAGAGAACTTTATATGATGAATCAATATTTCCTACAAAATTTGGTATGTAGTTCTGTTATAACATTTTATTTTAACTTAGTTGCTTTATTAATCGCAAATGCTAATGTAAAAAATTTGTTTGATCACACAAATTTTGAATAACTTTAGAAAAAATGCATAGTATATTTTTATGTGTTTTAATTATCATTGCCAAAATTGTTTTGATTGAAAATTGAAGACATTGAATCAGCTGTCTGAGGTACTTCTATTGGTCTTTGAAATATTAGTATGTTACATTTTTTCACTCACAAGTTTTAATATTAAAATACAAGGTGATTTAAAAGGCTCTGTCATAGGAACAATTCGTCAGAATGACTTCTAAATTTTGCATGAATTCTCTCAAAACATTAAGAATTTTTTTTGATGAAGGCAAAAAGTAGTTTAAAATGTGTACTTGATATAGCACTCCACACTGCCACTGTCAAAATATGCAAATCACATACTTGATATGTGCACTTCACAAACATTTATTGTTCATTCATTTTGAGGAAGTCAGTCTTGTAAGCTATCATGTTCTATTAATGGGCGTGTAATTTTCATGTAAGATGATGCTCCTGTGCACACAGCAATGCCAGTAAAACAGCTGCTTCAAATTCATTTTGAAATGAAATTATAATCAGTCACCAGTTTCCTATAATGTAGCCAGCATATTCTTTGGACTGGAAACCTGAACCCCCTGTTACTTGACTTAGGTTGTAAGAACATTGTTTAGAAAGCACATCTCAAACTCAGGTCAATTAAAAACAAGTGTTACTCAAAATATCCAGTCCCAACAGAAACACTCATATCTATTGAACTTGCTAATTTGCTATTTCAGCTGATAACAATAAAAAAGGCACATTGAACATATCTTGTATATCTGTTTGTGATTTATTTTGTTGCTCTTCAGTGTTTTGAAGCATTCGCCCTGTCTTTGTAGCTTTTGCTGTTGCTTTTTGGAGTTTTTTTCAAATGGACAGTCAGAGATGCCAACCATCAGAAATTTAAATTTTATATCAATTTAGCAAACATGTTGCAAAATCTCACTTGATAAAACACTAATTGCCAATTTTATCAAATTGGTGACCTGTTCTTTTTTTTAAGCTGCATATTAGCAATTTGAAGTTTCACCTTTTAACCACATTACAATGAGTTATTCTTTATTTTCATTTAGCTATGACTCGAGGACAAAAATATTTAATCACACCATGGCTGCAATGTTACTAAGATTTTACCAAAATTCAATCTTATATAGAAAATTTCTACAAGACTGAATTGATATAATTAATATCTGCAGAAAAACCAATGGTTAGAACCTGACTGGATTGTTCAGACTGAACATAAATTGCTGAAACTTCTATAATTTTAACATTAAAAAAAGTCCATTCTCAGTCTAAAAAGTAGCATTTTTTATCAGTTATTGCATTTTCTCTTGCAATAAAATGCAGTAAAACATAATTCTACCTTATTTTCATTAATTCTGAATTAAAAAAAATATATATTCTTTTGAATAACTAAATATTTTATCCTGGATTCTTAGGTTTTTACATATTTAGTTGTGCACTTTATTTCAAATCTGTTAATACATTATTATAGGATAGGATATCCTGAATAAAATATGTAAATTTTATAGCTCTTAAAAATACCCAATTCGAAGTTTTGGACCTTTAAAAGCTGATAAGGATCTTAAAAAACCCAAGAAGACCTGAAACTACTTCTGCAACCTAAAAACCACTTTCCAGATATTTTATGCATTTAAATATGATTTTATTCAAAGTGAAGGGGCATACTGAGTAATTTCAGATAGTCAAAGTATGAAATTTTCCTACTGAAAGCTAAGTCGATATGAAAAACGAAATCTCCAGCCAACTTATCGTATACAATCTGAGGTCTATATCGTGCTAAGTTTTTTTCTTTCCCTAGATTGACTAAATATATTAAACTGATGTAAAATTTTGATTAGTTCTGCACAGCTATATAATAGTTAATCATTTATGATGCAAAATGAGCAAATTAAAATGATTAAGAAACTGTTATAAAAAGATGTCTCTTAGTTTAAATGTACCATTGCAACAGCTGAATTGCAGAATCCAAATTTAAAAATCAGGACATGAACTGACATTTTGTTATGCACCATGTCCATAGTTAATGTAATCAAATTTCTGAAAATGATTGAAATCAATGAAATGTCTTCGTAAGATCACTATAAAATTAATGCCATTGTTTGTAAAAAGTTCAATGAAAACATCTGAAAATGTAATATTGTAACCGAGCATAAAGGATCACTTTCAAAAGTTTAACAGTCTTAAATTTATCTTGTCTATTCCATTAAAATTATGATTTTTAGAAAAGGTAATATTTTGCATATTGTCAGAACAGTGTAATGAAGAAATGATACACAGAAATAATGAAATTTGTATAAATTTTCTCTTGTGGAAATATAGGGCTAAATTAACCTAAACATTGTAGAGTAGGATAGAAAGGATAACTTTTCATCAGATACAGAAGTATGGATGAATATATAGAGGTTAATTTGTTGACAGTCTCAAAGAGAATTCTAAACTATTTTCATTTTTGGATATTAAATAACCAATTTTTTCACTAACAGCATCATTACTAGTATTTGCCCGTGCTTGGTCTCAAAAACACACCCTAACTGTTATATGGGCTGCACCTGTTTTTGAGTACATTTAGTTATTTTTAAATCAAATTAAAATCATAATCGGTTATTCCACTAGATCTCACAAGTTAAATTTTATGTTCACAAAAATTAGTAGAGTTTAAAAATTGCCATTTTAAAAATGCTTATGCTGAATGTGTACAATAATTTATTTAAGTAATAATTTTTCATTTTATAAATATGTTAAAATGTTGCTCACGAATATAAATGAACATTTCAATCTTAATTTCTTTTTTAGATAGAGACTTCCCTAGTTCTTTCGAGTCCATAGTGAAAAAAATCCAGCGATTGCTATTTCACGTTTTGGCTCACATTTACCATATTCATTTCAAAGAGATTGTGCTTCTGAACATGCATGCTCACTTAAATGCCCTCTTTGCGCATTTTACCCTCTTCAACGAGCGCTTTAACATCGTAGATGAAAAGGAGACGGAGATTCTCAGAGATCTTGCCGTTTCTCTCAAACTCTACGGCGAAAGCGCGACTGCAACTTCTGAATTAGAGGACAAAGCAACTGCAGCAATAATGGATGAGGCTGCATCAGCTGTGATAGAAGATAACATAGCAGCAGATTTAAACAAAGACTGCAGCATTGTATCCAAAAATACTGACAACTCCAAGAGGCCTCCTTCATATTCTCAGTCATCCCAATCTATTGCCTCCATTTCTATGGCCTTACATTCCCGGTCTAGTTCTGGAAGTCATTCGAGCTCCGGTTCATGTGCTATGGACTCCAATTTATATTCAAATGGAACGCCACCAGCACCTAATTTTAGTTCCTCACCCCTCAAGTTCCAGTAGTTATGTTTGTCACCCTGGCCATCCACACATTTTGCACACCTGGATGAGGATATTAAACTTAAAGTGAGTCTGGATGCCTGCAAAAGTTTTTATTAAGAGAGTGCAGTACCATTGATTTATATTTTTTAAGTATTGCTATTTTAGTATAAAATCGTGTGTTGCGTGAAAAATTATTATCAAGCTTCACGAAAAAATAAGGCAGCATATTTTATAAAATAAGCAAAAGTTAGTAAATTTGTGTTCAAAAGCAATGGGCATTTCTCAAAAATATAAAATTTTAAGCAGGATTTTTAAACACCTTGCGATTTTAGAATTTTTTGCTTAAAATTTTTATTGTATTTTTATATTTATGAACTTATAATTTTTCTACACTTCAATGTAGAATTAATAATCATTATGTATCAACTTAAAGAATTAAAATTCTAAGCTTAAACGTTTTGTAACAAATATTGTAACAAAATATACAAAAATACTATATTTTTAAAGGTTAAAATGATAGGGAAATTGGATCTCAAATGAAAAGGTGTTGATTTAATCTTTTATGAAGATGAAACATAAATGTTGATTCAATACTTATTTTTTATAGGGAAGGAGTAATGGAGTTATAATATTAGAATTGTGCTATTATAATTGATTTAAGGTGATTTCTAAAATATATGTATTCTGATCTCGAAAATAAAAGTAATAGTAAAAATCTAATTAAAAAGATTTTATGGAAACAATTAAGGTGCTGTACTCCCTTAGGTTCTTTTTGTGTTACTAAAGTTCATTTCATGAATTTTTAAAGCAATTGAGTAGTCTTATTACAAAACAACATTGTACCAAGATTTCAAAAGTTGCAACTGAAAGTATTTGTTGGTTCTTATAGAAAAGCATCTTTGCTGTTGTGAAGGTTTTTTTTTTAATTTTGTTACTCAAAATCTATCAAGTAAAAGTCTTGTTCACCAACTAAAATATTAAAAATTAAGTTATAGTATTGTAAAAAGAAGTAAACTTGGGGAATTTAATTTCCTCTCTTTAATCAAGAAAATTGCATCATTTAAATTAGTGTTACTTTTGAAGTATGGGTACACGTGTTCTCTTGTTTACATGTACTACTTGTCAAATATTTTTTTACTCTTTTGGGAAATGACTTTAAACTTATATGTATACTTTTATTTTGCTTGCATACAGACTTCGATGCCTAACAATATTTACGTATAATCTGTTAAAACTAGTTTATGATACACACATTGATATTCCTTAGAAATCTTCTGATAATGTAGCCCTGTTAGCTAGATGAAATATGACAAGTAGTTTTTCTAGTTATGAAGTGATTCAACACTGCCACTAAGAATAAATTGTGTGGAATTATGAAAGGCTCTTTTCAATATTTGTTTAGTCATGTGGAACTTGAGAGTGAAATATGAAAATTTTGCTTCAGTACTTAAATTGAAAAATTTGGTAACTAATTATTTTTGAGCGATTCATTTTACTTTTAAGATCTAATGTTTGTGTGAAGACTATTCAAGTCTTTGTTTATAAGCAGTTAAATAATATTATTCTAAACCTTTAACTTCCACATAATCTATGCTTAATATTACTTAGGTTGAATTATGTGTTTGCAATATGACAGGGGTAAATTTCTTTCATGCTAACTTAATTCATTACTTTGGAGTATGTTCCAAGAAATGAAAATGTGTGTGACAATCACAGCTTTGTAGATAGAAAACAATATTTTTCATCAAAACTTTGAGCTAAGTGCAGTTATGATGAATAAAATATTCCTTAACAAAAAATGATGCATACTATGAAATATGCAAATATGTCAATTATTTTGATGAAAAGACTACTTTACAAAATGTGCTCGTTGGCAAACATGTTCTTCATAGTTAGTAATTCTGTAACTCTAACACTTTAGAAACTGAATTCAAAAATGAAGTTACTCCTCTAGCATATTTTTCCAAAGAGTAAGCTTCCGGTGTAATGAGTGCCTGAAACAGATTTTGTTCCCCATGTATGTGTTTCAATTTTTCAAAGTAAGAAGAATTGTCTTTTCCATTAAATATACCATATTTATATGTGTAATAGCCTGATCATTGGTTTAAAAAAGGGGTGACACATCATTACACCCATAAAATCTTTTTACTTTTATGTGTAAATTCTACTGACCTTGACAAAAATACACTATAAAACACAAAAGTAAAATTCTTATATAATGACAACCATTTCAACTGCAATAAATTTTTATCTAGCTTGATCCCATTAATCTTGAAAAAAGAAATTCGGTGTTTCCATTGTACATACCAACTTTTAATTTTCATGAGTGAGATAAGTTTTTAATATATTAAATACTGGTGATTAAGTTATGCATTTGTTGGACATTTCTTACACACAAAACAAGCAAAAATTTACATCTTCAGATATTAATAAAATGGAATTGATGCTTCCTAATTTCTTTAATTGTCACTAGCAATGACAATTTTAGATACAGCTAAAATCCATCAAATGGAGGAAAATTTCCAATGTGCTCCATTTGGAATGCGTAATACCGAAACTACTATTGTTTTTATGTATCTTTTCAATTACAATATCATAAATTTCTAATCTTTTTTAGGAAAAATGCATCTATTGCACATGTAAATATGATATTCATCACCATATGCAGCTCTCAGTAAACCCAGAATATTTATATTTTAACTGTTAACTTGCAAATGATATATACATTGATTCAAATGTGCCTTCATATTACACAATAAAGTTCATCTTGTATATTTTGTAACGCTTCTTTTCATTTCATGCGACAAATTCAGAATGTTTTTCTATATACCTGTTTTGTAAACTAGTATATTAACATAATGTTAACTGATAACTTTCGAAAAATTAGTTATTTGGTTTAGACATCTAGTCTTATAGTATGTATTTTTCTTTCATTTCAGATTGAAACTTAAAATGTTCCAACTTTTTAATTCTCTGTAAACCTGAATATTGATTAATATGTGAATTTATTACTGATATTTCAAAATAATGTATGGTTACCCTTTATACTTCTGCCTGTAAGCTGTGATCTCTATTTACCACTAAGTATTTAAATATTTCTTCCACACAATATTAAATTTATTTCAATAAATCTGAATGTAAAAATATTTGCATATATATTTTGACTTTTCTAAGGTTATGTTTTGTAATAGTTGTATAGTTCTCTTTGAATTATTTGAATGAATCTTGTTAATATGGATGGCTAGGGTGGTTTATACCGTTGTGGATATTTCCTATATGGATATAACAGTTGTGATAGAATCCATTGCTAAAAAGTTAGCCTTGTGACAAAACAGCATGGACATATTATAGCATGTACGAATGACTGTTTCATGAGTCTGTGATCATTGTGCATAGAACTGATATTTCTAGAAATTCTTGTGTTTTCTATGGCATTAGATGTACTCTGCTGTATTTCTGTAAAATTATTTAATTACCTTTCCCATAAGATTCATATTATTGATAAATTAGCAATTCAAAAAAGTTTTAAAATATTATATTTTTGGAATTGTCAAATTTATAGATAGTTGAAATTTTTTCATTTTATTTTTAATTATGTAATGCAACGATTTTCAATTTAAATTAATATATTTTAAGCATTTTTAAGGGTTATGTGTTTTTGCAGTGAGAGAATATATATTTCCTTAAATTTTAATTTATAAAATTTTGTGATTTATTTCACCTTATGAAATTTACCAACAGACTGTGCCTATTCAATGAAGAGTTGACTTAGGTTGCAACAAAAATATCTAATTAGTAGATGTAACTTTAACTGGTTTGTTGTAAATACTGTATGCAGAAAAGAAAATGATGAGCTTTTCAGTTATTTCTCTTGAAAGGAATATTGACTTATAAAGCTAACTGTTGCAATTTTTGTTATTAAGAAAACCATGTTACTCTTTTATAAAACGGCCTTTGAATTCCATTAAATTTATTTTTGTTTTCTATTGATTTTTGGTTTAGAAGGAATTTTTTTTATAACTTAAAATATATTTGGGTATTTTCACAGTAAAATAACTATTTTAAACATTTCTAATTCTTTTATTCATTTGGAGGAGTTCAAGTTTTGATTGTTAACTTATTCATGCGTTAGAGCTTTATCCCAAACATGGGGATGCAAAATTGATTTTGTTTTAATATATTAATTCATTTACTATTTCTATAGATGTATATATTCTTGCCAAGCAAGAAATGTTTTGTAGTTTGATTTGTCAATATTGTATTGATGTTTTTGGTTTTCAAATGAAATTTTGTGATTTTAAGAACAGATGACTGGTTATAACATTAGTCTGATTTGTAGTCCTCTACTTTCAAAATGTGCAATCAACTTCATTGGATTTTACATCCACAGTTCAAGGAAATGCCCTATCTTTTTAAAATTCTTTTCAATAGACATCTACTTTTGTGTTAAATTATACTGCTTTGTTTTCACTTTAATTAACTTATTTCGGATTGGATTTATCAATTTGCATTTAATTTAATGTTTCGTTCTTAAAATGAAAATGCCCTTGTGGTTGTGATAAAAAAAAAAGGACTGAAATGTGTGTATAAAGAAACCAGCTATTTTATCTACACTGAAGGGAAGAAATATTGCCTTCCAAGTGGTAATAACATGGAACTTGTAATCTAACTATTTTTAATTCAGAAACATTTCACCATCTGAGTTACTTGCCTATAAAATGTTGGTTTCTATTTCCAGTGTCCAATTTTTTGAGCTGTACTACTTCCAAGTTGATACCTCATTTCATAGTAATTTAAGATCTATGTATTTTCTTTCTTCTATTGAGAATCTGGTCAAATGGGGATGTTGATTGACCAAAGATATAATTTGAGGTAGTGTACAAAAATAAAATAATTGCTGGTTGTTAGAGATTGTGCACATAATCCTAGTGTGTGAAGTATGTTGCACAATCTGCACTTGTACAGTCCTGTAACTTTATGAAAGATACTAGTCAGAAAAGAAATAAAATTACTATGTTAGATGTATTTTAACCCCTGTTTGTTTTCTTTCACAATTTAGATAGTTTTGACAGGGTTCCCACGGGTCTTGGAAAGTGCTTATTTTGACCTTCCATTTCTAAAAGCTCTTAGTACTTATTTTTCGTCAATAGTCCTTAGGAAGTGCTTATTTTCCTTTGAAAACAAAATTCAGTTTTCAAATGACGATATTTTGTCACAATATTTCTGACCTCTTTTTAGCGGCCGATCGGAGATAAAACTGCTTACGAGTACGGCATTGGTGATTCGAGAACTGGCCTGCTTAAAAGGCAACCCTTGCTTCACGATATACAAATCATCTCTACTCTTGATGTCCATGTAATACACGACTTGAAAATCGGACTGTATTCGACTTGGCGAGTGGCTCTCTCAACGCACAAAATAGTTGCCCTGCTAGACGAACTAGAATACAATCATCAAATGTTAATTAATTTTGTTTTATACAGTTACCCGCGAGTGCAATGTTTTAAAAATGTATTATAATTATGGGTATTTTTAAGTTTGTAGGTGAATCAAAAGCTATGTAAAGATAATTTATTTTAATTAATACTGCTAGGCTGATTAGCAACCCGATGTGTTGCAATTTTTTTAAAAATCTAGCTTTTTAATGCTCCTAATTCTTTGTAAAAACTATCCCACCAAAGTTGAATAAAGAAAAATTTGAGATTTTCTAGGGCGATTCTGCTCTGAAAATTTGAAGCAATCTGTTATCAGTTCCGAAAAACCCGATCGATTGAAAAAAACATTGGAGGAAAAGATCGCAAAAGCGTAAACCAGGGTGCTAGACGACCGGGAGAACCGTGAATAGTCAGGAAATTTCATGAATCGGGAAAAGTCCTTTGAT
The DNA here is from genome assembly GCA_947359465.1 of Metellina segmentata. Lineage (NCBI taxonomy): Eukaryota > Metazoa > Arthropoda > Arachnida > Araneae > Tetragnathidae > Metellina > Metellina segmentata. Next base: position 47,220,621 of record OX375872.1, on the reverse strand, counting down.
TACTGGAAATTTCGAACTCGTTTCGTATTTGGCCAGTGACCGAAAACGAAAGTAATTTTTTCTATGATTTATAATTTTTTCTCTTTGCATCCGGGTGACACTACGGCCGATTGTGCTTAAATTTCACTTTGCTATTTTGCCATGCGCAATCCGTTTCCATCGTCAGCTTAGATGATTATTTTCAAATTAATTTTGTTTTATTAAAATGATTTATATATATATATATTCAATAAAATTGCATTTATTTTTTAACCCTATAAATTTATCATAGTTTTTGCATAGCTCTTGTGATCCGTTTCGGTTGACAGGAAAATGTTTTCTCCGATCCAGTCAAATTTGTCTCTTGGCGTATGCAACTTGCAGTCCTTTTAGTAAATGAATAGTTTGCCATTAATTGTATTTAATTTAAACCTCCCATGTGCCAATAAATGAATTTACTTCTTATTTTCATAGTGAATTTATGAAAGTATATTATAAAATAATTACTGGGGTGAGTAATTTCCATTTCATAAGCGGGCTGAAACTGCAGACATAACAAGGTAAGCAATACAAATTCAAAAACAAAAGAAATTTAAAATAAACAATTTAGGAAATTTTCAAAAATGAAAGTGTTGGTGGATCAGGGAAAAGCCGGACCCAGACAGCACAAAATGGTGTTTCCTACGCATGAGCAACAATATGGTAAAAAATTGCTCTTACACTTCCCCAAAGACAATTGAAAAACAAATACATAACGAAAAGCATGAGGAAACTAAAGTGCAACAGCAGCTGGGAGACCGGCAACACCAAGCTTGGTACTCGTCAAACTTAACTCTTTATTTCCCTTTTTATAAAAGGAAATGCACTACGAAGAGATAAAAGACAGACATCCGAAGTTTTTTTTTTTTTTGCGGTCTCCATTCTATAATTTATGTACTTGCATATTACTAATACGTGTACACGTAAATGCCCATATATTAACTGCTGAATTTTGAAAAAAATGAGTTCACAAATTAAAGACATTACATTTGAAGTACAGTTATTCAAAAGGAAAGTAATGCTAACTAATAGCAAATAATCTACTATGCAGCTTTCGGTAAAAATGAACCCACTCCTCTATTTGCATCGTTCATAGAGTATATTCATACTATATAACATTTGATAGGGAATAACATTTTTCAAAAATTTATACACATAAAAAAAATTACAAAATCAAAAAGGATTTCATGTTAAACTGCACAAACTTAATTTCCAATAACCACTCCTGATTTTGATACCACATTCCATATCTAGAAATAACCTGGAATACCAAGTTGAATCATTTCAGTCGGCTGTTTCTGGATTATGAGTGGAAATTTTTTAAAACTAATGTTAAATTAGTATCCCAAACTTTTACTCATGTCTTGTGAAATAATCTTCTTACCACCCTAATGTTAATACCCTAAACAAATTTACGAAAAAAAAAAATTCTTTAAGTGAATGCTTAGTATCTATCAATTACTATGTTTATATTGAAAAATTCATGAAACCATATTGTCTTCTCATAAAGCAGTCTTCATGTTTTGATGTATTTCTCTACATGGGACTTTTCGACTACAAAGTTTCAGCTCTTCAAACCGAGAAGTTATTTTTCTTTTGTAAAAAGTGGTGAATATATTAAATTTGGGAGGAAAGTCCGAAATTTATAATCATTAAAAGTGTTGATGAGATTTCTATCAAAATATCTGAAGATTGTTCTGTGCTCTAGTCACTCGGGATTAACAGATAGTTTATTAAGTAACGGCAGATTGAAGCTGCGAGGTTGGTGGGCTCGGCAAACAGTCCGCTCGGAAGCAAGGAAAACAAAAAACCGAGATGGCTAAGCAGCATACTATATAAACATCAGGCGAAATGACACCCCCGAGTGATCGATTTGCCTGCGCGCCATCTCGTAGAAAAATACTCAACTTTTTCGAATATTTGTTTCACATAATTATATACACACACACACACTACGTGTCCAAAAAAGTTGTTGTTGTCGTAAGGGCCATATATGGCCCAATTGGGGGTGCCATTGCCCCGGAGGGTTGGACTTCTTCATACATGACACATCCGTTTTACAGGAAGGTCCCTTTCACACATCAATTCACTCACACGTATCGTAATTTAGATCCCAATCAGAGGCCGATAACCCCCTGATCAGGTACCCCCAGAGGTATTGATTTGGTATGGGAACATGGGGGACTTTGTGACCACGACCTATTTAACGTGCCCCAGCCACCATTAGCAAACACTAGTCAAAAAAAAAAAAAAGTCTCAGATCAAATTTAAACTTTTTTTTTGTTTAGGGCGACGGTGATTCGATGAGTATTACAGATATTTGCATAAATGTTTGCGCAATGCAAGCTCGAAATTTCGTCGTTACGATTGTTTTGTTCGAAGTAAACATGACTGAAAGCGATAGCTGTGGTCGAGGAAGTGATGTAACAGATTTCAAGAGGGCAAATCATTGGTCTGAATCAAAGTGTGTGTGTGTTGGAATGTAGACATAGTTGCAATTTGTGGCATAGGATTGCAACTGTTCAACACATAATTAAATCTAGGAAAAATGGCGGTGAACCATCCAGTTCGCGAAAAATGTGCGGTCGAAAATCCATCCTGAACGAACGTGACCAGCGATCGCTGAAGCGATTAGTGAAAGCAAATCGCAAGAAAATTCTTCAACTCACAGCACTCTTCAATTTTTGAAACAACAATTTCCAAACGCACAATGCGACGAGAACTTAAAAAAGCAAAACTAAGAAGCTGTGTTGCATTAAGGAAGCCCCTTGTGAGTGTCATTAATCGAAAGAAAAGACTACAATTTGAAAAGGAGCCCAAAAAGTGGACTGCTCAATAATGGGGAAAGGTCATGTGTCCGATGAGTCACGATTTATGCTTTTTCAAAACGATGGACGCATCAGGGATCGAACGCAGGCACGTGAAGCATTGGACCCTACTTGTATCATTCCCACTGTGCAGTCGTCAGGAAGCAGTGTAATGTATGGGGTTGTTTCTGTTCGGCTGGACTGGGCCCCGTAACATTGTGTATCAACAAAATGAAGTCTGCACAGTACCTCAACATCTTGGATGATTAGGTTGTGCCAGCTATGGACCTTTTCTTCCCTGACGGCAGTGGTGTATTGCGAGATGATAACGTCAAGGTATACCGAGCTGGAACTGAAATCTTGGATCAGTTTGAGCACGATACATCGTTTACACACATGATTTGGCAACCGCGAAGTCCAGACCTTAATCCCATCGAGAATCTGGGACATACTCGAAAACGATTTACGGGCGCATTCCACTCTTCCTTCATCCATCGAGGTTTTGGGAGACCTCTTGTTGCAACTGTGGTCGAAAATACAAATGAACACTGTACGGAAGCTCAGTGCAACAATGCGATGACGAATGAAAGCCGTTATTCGTTTTAAAGGTGGTCCAACGAAATATTAAGGTATGCGATTTTTTTGGTTGGACACGCAGTGTATATTGCTTCCTTAGAATTGCATTTTAAAAGTAACAAAAACTTTGAAACTGGATAGGAAAACTTTTAAGATATGAATAAAAAGTCAGAAAAACTATTTAAGATTGAGTACTCATAATTCACAGATGTGATTCGAGGATAAGCAGCGAGACAAGACCACCAACCCCTTAAACTAAATTTGTATGCGCGAAATACATTCATGTTCTGGTTGGGTAAGTCTAGGGGTGTTTGATGGATGTAGACTAAATGATAACTCAGTTTTAATGCAATGACATTATATTTTGCGATTGAGTATACAGCTTTAGACTCTTAAGCATAACTAAAGGAGACATCAAAACGAACGCGTCGATGAGCGCTTAGCAGCTGGTGACTTCTCTCTTCTTTTGCGCCTTCGCTCCGTCTTATGTATTCCGTGGCGCTGGCATCACCACTGAACAGGTAGCTCGGTGGGTGTCGAGTATACGACATTCATAAAAGGGGAGATCTTCAATTATAAAGTTTTTGTAAAAAAACACCTTAACATTGTGCTTATTAAAGTCGGGGTGTCCTGAACAATTAGCAATGCGATCCTACAAGATTGTAAGCTTTTAATATTGAGGTTTTTGGCAATATTTTTCATGACTCGACCTGTATTCTCTGAGAAAAAATATACTACATAATCGCCTTATTCATGCAATCGCACTTTGTCAGCACGTTTGTGAACAATTATTTATTCAAGGATAAAAAGCACATGAAAAGTAAAATTCGATCAAAACCTTGTGGCATGTGTACTTCCAAAACGCTACGAATTGTAACCATTTTAATCGAACCAGATATTGATGTAATTAGTTATACAAAAGCAAGGTCAAATATCCCTTTAAATCTTATTCGTCATCTGACCGTGGTTCAAAATTACGAGGCATTGATCCCGGACCGTTGCCAATAGCCCATTGTGTTTCTCTAGTGCGACGTTAATTGACTACCTACCCACTAGTCGTATGTTTTTGTTGCCCTCTTTTTCAAATATCACTGCTCTGCATGAAAATCAGAACCGACACCATTCCTGCTGATTCTTATGTAAAATAACCTAATGAATCCCAATATGACCCCCGTTTTTCGCCATCACCCACCGTTTTCTGGGGACGCCACCCACTATGTTTATCACTTTTAGATATAATTTTATGGACATAAATTTGATTTGGAGAGGGGATAAGGATTAACCATTAAATTTCCATTTTAACCATTAAATTTCTTCTGAGGGGCTAGAGATGTGAAAAGCTCCAAAACATGAACATTTGTCCCCTTAAATTGTTAAAAAAATCATTAAAAATAATAGTTTTTTCTGGTTTTTTTTCCATTTATTTTCTACATAGACCCCTCTTTTCCTTCCCCAAACACCCCCAACTAGTAAACATATGTAGCAACAATTTTGGCTAAAGCGGGTGAGGAGGAGAGGTCCCGAATGACTCGCAAGAAAGTTTGGTAATTTTTAGTTAACGTCGTACTGGAGCAACACAATGGGCTATTGACGACGGTCCGGGATCAGTCCCTTAAGGGAAAGATCCGAGGACAACACCTCGTAATTTTGAACCACGGTCAGATGACGAAGCAACACCTGAGCTGGCACCCAACCCTCTCTAAACTTCCACGCCAACCCAACGTGAGGACTTTCGGCCACGACAGATTTAAGGTGCACCAGCCGCCTCTACACCATACGCTTACAAACATCCATGCCTGGACCCGGATTCGAACCAGGAACCTTCCGATCCAAAGGCTAACACCTTAACCACTATACGGTTGGTCGGTCAAGAAAGTTTGGAAGATTCACTGTACGACGGTGGCGCCTCAATAACTCGATCGCTTCGTGGTTTACGCAGGAATTTTGATGCTTGGGCAAGTTTAAACTTGCATTGTTTTTATCACTATAGTCGTGAACTGTAATCATTATCTTCCCTTATTACATCTTTCGCGCGATCGTAGAGTCAACTTTTCGGTACTTTAGGCGGGGATTCTGTGTTTCCAAGTTGTTTAGATTGTGTAAAACGGTCCAAATATTTTTGCTCCTGCTTTTTCAAAGTGAATTACAGTACGTAAGTGTAAGTTGTAATTTACTGTTTACTTATGCCACGCGAGTGTAAAAATCATCCTGATAGCTTCTGCTATGTTTGCGGTGAATTGATTTTAAAAGCGCAACCAAAACTCTTTTCTCCGCTTCTTAAAACTGCTTATCAATTCTACTTTGATTGCCAAGTTGGCGATCAGGACAAGGATTGTGCTCCTAATCTTTGTTGCACTACTTGTCACAGTAGCTTTACCAAATGACTAAAAGGTACCACTGAATCAATGCCATTTGCTGTGCCCATGGTTTGGCGCGAACATCGCTATCATCTCACAGATTGTTACTTTTGTATGACTTCCACCGTTTGGAGCCCAATTCGAATTCAGGAGGTCATTTTATATAAGAATCAACAGAAATTGTCTCAGGGCTCGAAAAAAATTTTTTTGTTGTTGTTGTTGTTGCAGAGCAGTGTATTTAATAAAAGATTTAAAAAAAATTATGTTACATTATTTACATTAACTGATTATATGTTGTACAAATTCCTCTTCACTCATTGACGCTAGATCGGAAGGTTCCTGGTTCGAATCCTGGTCAGTGCATGGTTATTTGTAGCGTATGGTGTAGAGGCGGCAGGTGCACCTTAAATCTGTCGTGGCCGAAAGTCCTTACCTTGGGTCGGGGTGGAAGTTTGGAGAGTGGGGTGCCAGCTCAGATGTTGCTCGTCATCTCACCGTGGTTCAAAATTACGTGGTGCTGCCCTCGGTTCTTTCCCTTAGTGGATTGATCCCTAACCGTCGTTAATAGCCCGTCGCGTTGCTCTAGTACGACGTTAATTAAAAAATGTACCTTACCTCACTCATTGAGGCCCAGGCAAGCCAAAGGGACTAGCAAGAGCTCAAAACCTTTCATATTGCAATCCTGAAATAACCTGAAGCTTAGAACATGGTTCCCACACCTTTATCCAAAAAAAATTCAAGGACTTTTAAGGACTTTTCAAAACCCAAAACAAATTTTTCAAGGACCTAAAATTTTTTATAACGACCTAAAACAAGGCATACACAAAAGTTGTCAATTAAAAAGAAAAATGTGAATACAAAAAAAAAGACAATTTTTTTAAAACTACTGATAGCCAAGAAAAGAAAGTTTATCATCAATTTTGGTAAAAATTTGGACTTTCTTTTTTTGTTTTGCTTTTTGTCTCAACTCAATGCTATCAGGCTACTTGCACACATATCAATTTCGGTCGTGCGATAAATTCTTTTAGTCGCACGAAGAAGAGTATGGGAGCTTGCACAGACGGTTCGATCTTCATGACACAATCTCTATTTTCCTGTCGTCCACTGCCTACAACAGACGGCTGTCATGGTTTATTTTGTTTGAGTAACAAAATAAATCAAAAGTTTTGACTGGTGTTAGGGCTTCTTTATTATCGAGTCTGAGTTTCTATCTTTGTGCTCGTTAAAGATAGAGGAAAAATTTCAACGGATTTGAAATCTGCAGAAAATTTTCAACAATAGAAATCTTTAATGTAATTTTCTTTAAATTTTTTTTTTCAATTGTAACTTTTATATTTTTGCAATAAGAATTTGACTTCATTTCTTTGGATGCGTGACAGGTTTCCAATGACATCCTGACTGCTAAAGCTACGATTTCCTAAGAAAGCAGTGCTGTTATCTAGCGAACGTGATACGTCATTATGTGGCGGACATAACAAGATGTCTGTCTTAACGTAGACCAGAGGTGTCAACTTAGACGGACAGAATACTGTGGAAAATGGACGATCTAGACATAGCATTACTAGTATATCTTGTAGTGTCAAAGCGGGAAACATCGGTTTCATTCAGAATGACGCTCAAATGGCACACCTGCTTTGGAGGAAACTAGTCAGGACAAGTAGCAATGCAACACGAAATTACACTATTATGTACTAGTTTAAAAAAATCAAGTACTTTCAAGGACTTTTCACCAAGTTTCCTAATTTTCAAGGACTTTCAAGGGCCCCTAGTTAGGAAAAACAAATTCAAGGACTTTTCAAGGACCTTGGGAACCCTGTAGAATTCGATGTTGTTGTTGTTTCTTATGCCTACACTGTTAGACCATGGGAGTGCCAGGCCCGTCGTAGACGGCAAGAGGCGAGGGAGGTGCGGCTTCCATGCAAGTGAACCCCATTGGGAGGAAGTCCGACTTGGCTCGAAGTATACGATGTTAAATTTCAATATAGATCTGAATATTTCCTTCAAATTTGAGCCGTACACACCCCTTTACACACCCCCGTTGGGTGTGTACGGACTTCACGAATCCGAGGTACCCTAGAGATATATCATTTTCCCATGGGGTTTACTGTCTCTGGTAAATATGGGGATCGCGACCTCAGAATGTCCAGGCGATCTTTCTGCTTTTCACAATTACTTGACATTGGCAAGGTTTTTCACACTTTGGCCAAATTTGACCCCCCCCCCCTATTTTGCCATGAACTCCAAAACGAACTAATCATTTCACGGCATTTTAACCTTATGTTGGGCGCAGATTAGCCAAACATGACCTTTGTGCCATAAAACTTACAAAGAACCAACCTTTCAATTAGTCTTGTCATTAAAATTCATGAAGTTTGCAAAATTCAGTATGAAGCCGGAAATGATTTCATAAAAGACGTCAATCCTTATCAACTGGTACTTTTGGATATGCTCTGCTATGAACGATTCCAGCTGAAATTAAATGGGAAAACTAAATGACTTCATGTAAACATGGAACTAGCGCTTGAGTTAGCTCATGTTTACTTGGATTTCTGTCGCTCGAGGTCCTTGGATAGAGGTAGCTGTTCGTCTGACCAAGAAGTGTAAGGACAGTCCTGATGAGGTGCTTAAAGAGCTTTGTACCACAATTCATACAGTACACCATCATCCCAAATCGCTAAATGTGCAAGTAAATGATGACCCTGGCTACCAGAGTGATTAAAAGATATCGCTATTTCAATATTTTTTATTTACCGTTTCTAAGACAGTTCCCATCAGAGTGGTTTTTCTGTTCTAAGCCTACGGCATCTGAGCGTAGTTCAGAATTACGTGGTGTTGTCCTCGGATCTATTCCTTAGGGGATTGATCCCGGACCGTCGTCAATAGCCCGTTGTGTTGCTTTAGTATGACGTTAATTAAAAATTATTAATTACCTGTTCTAAGTCAAATTTTAAAGCTTTTTTATAAAGTTCTATGTATGTTTCAAGAAAGTTGAGTTTTTTAGATCAAGATTAAGCTTAATATTGTACAATAAATAGTTCCAATTAAGAATTTATTTTATCCCCAAAACCAACAAAGTCCAGTGATGGATATATTTGTGATTTTGTGGTAATTTGAGTTTACGTCGTACTAGAGCAGCACAACGGGCTATTGACGACGGTCCGGGATCAGTCCCTTAAGGGAAAGATCCGAGGACAACACCTCGTAATTTTGAACCATGGTCAGAGACGAAGCAACACCTGAGCTGGCACCCCACTCTCCAAACTTCCACACTAACCCAACGTGAGGTCTTTCGGCCACGACAGATTTAAGGTGCACCAGCCGCCTCTACACCATACGCTTACAAACATCCATGCCCTGACCCGGATTCGAACCAGGAACCTTCCTATCCAGAGGCTAACACCTTAACCACTATACCTTGTGATTTTGTGATTGATTGAATTACTACCTAATGTTATGAAACCTTTAGATAGTAAACCTACAAAGAGTTATTTAACAATGAAAAAATATTTTCACCAGGAATTATAAGAAAGTGTGTCGACTTGCAGCGTTTTGTATTTTGTTTTCTATCTCCTGTAAAACTTTATTTTGGGGGCTCATTTGGGTTTTCCCCTGTCACCCTTGAAATGTGAAAATTTTTCGATAAACGACAAAATTGGAATAAAATAATACAGTTTACGAAACAGTGATTACGTTAAAAAATATTCAGAGAATGTGTCCTTTGATAACATCGCAATTTTGCAATAATTATTCAGTTGACCAAAACGTACTGCCTTAAAACGTTGAAATATAACCAAAGAATGATTATAAGCAGAGCACTGCTTTAAGAAAGTCTAGGAGGCAATTGAATCTGAAGATTCCTTGAATCCAAAAATGTAACAGAAGACGCTAACGTACCTTTACGGCAAATCATTATGTTAGCAAGTGATGATACACACACACACTGCTCATGTACCCTTTTTATACCTTCATAAACGCATGTATGCTGTAGCGCACCATTGCGTCTGTGTCCAATCATGTTAGTCGGCAGTGTTTTTTATTAAGTAAATTCTTATAAAATTCAAATTTTAAAATTGCTTTCGGTAATTTCGGCAAAATTTAATTTTTTGAACCTATTTTTTGACTCAGTAATATTGAATACAAATAGAAATGTTCTATTTTGTTGAGAGCTTTAGCTTTGACTTATTCCTTTAAAAATAAAGAAATATTCCTAACTTATTGCTTCTTTTAGAAGGTCTCTTGAAGATTGTTAGGCAAAAAGTTCATAAGAATCACAATGAGGATTCGTTTCGAATTAAGATCAGTGCAGAACGGTTCGACTCTTAAGATAAAATGAAAGATCTCAATCCTAGCTCTTCTATCTCTAAATCCATTCGGCTATTAGAAAAAGACGTGCCTTCTTCCTTATCACAGCACTAGTAGGGAGCGAATTGTACATCTTGTTACCTACATAGTACCTTTAGCAATTAGCCTCAATTTCCAAGTAATTTGGAGAGCTGTTGTGGCTCAGTGGGTGTGCCCACAGAAGCGGCTCAATCCCATGATAGTACTTTACGCAAGTCCAATTTGATTGGCTAGTTTCACGGGCTTGGCTTCACTTGGATATCTCGCCAATCTGATTGTTGCAGTAACCATTTGATTTTGAATATGCGCGTTGTTTCGTAGAATTACAAATACAATACATACACTAGCGCCTCAGCGTACAGCGTAAGTGTCCGACAAGTTGACTCTGATTGGCTCCTCATGTATATGTTGTATGGTTGTTGTTAATAGTATTTCTCGCCAACTTATACTAAGGGTACTTATACTTTTAAAGAGCTTTGTTTCCGTGAAGCACGATGGCCGAGTGGCTAAAGTCACCTAACTTCAGACTGGCGTCGGCAGCGGGGGGATGACTTTACGAGTACGAATCCAGCAAGCGAAAAACATTATAGATCATCCAAATTATTTAAAAAAAATTCCAATTTAATTCCTTTTGAGTCTAAATTAATTTTTCTAATTTTTAATACCCTTTTTATATTTTTCCAAGCTTCCGTTGATTTTACATAAATAATCTAAGAACCACTCCTGAACCAGCTGATATTTTTCCGCTCCTCTGCCGTCCCCTTTGCTTTAGGATGATGGTGTCGTATCCACCCTTGGCTTAGGACCATTCTGATGTAACAAAAAGCATACATAAAACACTAACTTATATAATAAAAGGATACAATTATCGGCTCCCACCTCTACCCACCCATAGCCATGGATCTGAAAAGAAAAGAAGAAAGCAGAAAGGAAGAGATAAATTGTGCCAACAGAAAAATTCTCATGACATACGTATCTAGGTACGTAGTAGTCATGTGATCCGATTAGCCAATCAAGTTCGACTTGCGTAAAGTACTATCATGGGATTGAGGCGCCTGTGTGCCCACTGCGCTAGTGTATTTCTTCTGTGTTCCTTAAAAACTTTCATTATGTGTGTCTATTACTTAATATATGTCTTGTGTCTGGCGCAGCATGACCAAGTATGGCCCTTGCACCATAAAACCTCCAAAACCAACCAATCAAACCATTTGGTTCAACAGTTTCTGGTAGTTAATTCAACAAACGTCGTATTGATGCAGCACAACGAGCTATTGGCTACGTTCTGGGATCAATCCCGAAGGGAAAGAGCCGACGACATTTGTAATTTTGAACCACGGCCAGATGGTGAGATCAACACCTGAGGTAGAACCCCAATCTCCAAACATCCACACCGCGCAAACGTAAGGACATTTGGGCCATGACAGATTTAACGTGCACAAGCCACCCACGCGACGGTCTTTGGTTGAATCGATTTTCTAACTCGTAATCGATTTTGCTAATCGATTACTCACGCAATTGGGCTACCGCGACTCCAGCAGCCGTTTGCCGACCAACCGGTATAGTGGTTAAGGTGTTAGCCTCGAGATCGGAAGGTTCCTGGTTCGAATCCGGGCCCGGGCATGGATGTTTGTAAACGTATGGTGTAGAGGCGGCTGGTGCACCTTAAATCTGTCGTGGCCGAAAGTCCTCACGTTGGGTTGGCGTGGACGTTTGGAGAGTGGGGTGCCAGCTCAGGTGTTGCTTCGTCATCTGACCGTGGTTCAAAATTACGAGGTGTTGTCCTCGGATCTTTCCCTTAAGGGATTGATCCCGGACCGTCGTCAATAGCCCGTTGTGTTGCTCTAGTACGACGTTAACTAAAAAAATTACCAAAATTACCAGCAGCCGTTTCTGGATTATGAGTATTTAAAGTTTTGAGCTCCTGTTGCTGAATTAGTTTCCGAGACTTTATTCAGTTCTTCTGAAGTAATCTTCCTATCACACTCTGACGTTATTATTAAATAACTCAAAACAAAATTCACACGCTGCTTCTATTTTAAAAATTGTTAAGCGTAATGCGAAATCAATTTCCGAAAAATTTACTGGAGGGTATGCGAAACACAAAATTACGCAGCATATGCAATGTAGTGCTAATGTCTTAAGACGTCATCGGACACTAGTATCAAAAGCTTTTTTTCGAAACGCGTGATTTCTTGTTTAAAATTTGATTGAAACAAACATTGATAGCCATTTTGTAGGAACGAATTCGGGGCACCATTTACTTGACTTGCCAAGGTGAGTCATTGTCCGACTGGAGGTAGGTTAGAGGCAAACAAATGTGACAAAGCAGTTGAATGTGAGACTGGAATGCATTTCTATGAACAGATTCAGCATCTCGAAGGTACATTCAATGAGAGAGATGGTCCAGAGCCATAACCATAGAGCTATAACTTCTGTCGATATCTGCAGTTGCCCTACGAAGGTAAAGGACATCTGCACCAATCAAGATCCTATCTTGCTGCCGGTACTGGTAGGTAGGTTGGTAATTGAACTAACGTCGCACTGGAGAAACACAACGGGCTATTGGCGACGGTCCGGATCAGTCCCCAAAGGAAAGATCAGAGCACTACACCATGAAATATTGGAGCCACGGCCAGATGAAGTAGAAGACAACAACTGAGATGGAACCCCACTCTCCAAACTTCCACACCATGCCAACGTGAGGACATTTGAGGCCACGGCAGATTTAACGTGCACCATACCCCTTTGTACACGATGGTTTTTGGCTGGACCTAGTTTCGAACTCGCAACCTTCCGGTTGATAATCCGATGCTCTTCCAACTGAGCTACCGCGACCGCTAACGGTACTGGAAGGCTTATATCAGCTTCGACTGTTCGTATTGAGGCTTCATGAAGCTTTGTGCAGTGCTCAATTTGAACCAGCCTTATGCATGTGAAATGTTTAATTCTTTAATCCTGCTAGATAATGTTCGCCCACTCGCTTCAACAAACCGAGCGGGACCTTCCACTGCTGTGAAAGAACGGTGGTCATTGCTACCTACTGAGTTAGGAGGATTTACATAAGAGGCGACATGAGCAGCGCGACCCGGTGTGTGAATACGTTTCTATTGTTCCTGCCACTCGGGATAGCACTACTCATCAAATCACGGGTGACGGTTCACCTTCCACTACTCAGCCCTGTCTGGAACTCACCATTCAGATCACGAGTCAAATCGCGACAAAAAGAAGCGCGTCCTGGGTCGCTCTTCACAAATCATCCTGTGAGTCATCATCTTAATCGACATTATCATAATGAGCATGGAGCTTTTTTGGAGCAGCTTTGGGAGCCACTTTAGGTTATGCATATCTGTTAAAGGTGTTCACTCTCCACACTGAAGCCGCTTATACATTCAACTCATATTCTATTTTTGAATAAGTTCCTTTAGGGTCAAGTTTTCCGATCACATACTCATCTTTTGTTACAATTTTAAATTAATCAATAACTTATTACTTAATTAATGTTTACACAACATTTCATAAAATTGTACCGATTAGATATTTAATTTTCTGTTCCGTAATTTATGGGTACCAGGGCATTAAACTTGATATATTTTGATAAATATTGATTCATAAGCAGCATAATTTCTAAATTTTCGCTCTATCGTTTTCAACAAATCGTCATTTTTTGTCTGAAGGACAAAAATAGAGCTGACAAAATTTAAAACAGCGAGAAAACTACTTAGAGGAAAAACAAAATTTTGCATAATTCGTATTAAGCAGTGGTTTCCATATTTTACTTTTTGAACTATGGCATATTTCTATAACGTGTAGTACTAGTATTCCATAAACGTTCGTGTAGTTCATATAAAGGCACATTCAGTCAGCCCGATGGTTTAAAAAAACCTTTTTATCTCATTGTACGAAAACAATTTATCTATAGAAAGTCTGATTATTGATCAAATAATTCTAAATAGTGTCATGTCAAGAGAGAAAATTCTCGTATTGTTATCTGTGAAGTTTTCACAATCAATCGTAACTCATAAAAAGTAAACTAAACCGGTATTTTGAATAATTTTTCAATTAATTTCAAATTATGTTTACAAGAAGAATAGCCGCCTACTTATAAAATCTATATGTATCAGCGCATTCGGAAAATTATTTACAGTCAAATGTTCCATTTTAATTTACTTTTGAATGCGGCTATAAAAGTGAATTCCATGGTGTATATTCAGAGCTTTTATATGAATTTTCGTGAATAAAGTACTTTTAATTTTATTTTATGATTCGAATATTCTTGAAAAAAGGAACTTTTAACCCAAAGAGAAAAAGGAACGTGTCTTGAAAGCTATTGCTACGCTATGGCCCTGTTCACATGAGGCGTTTTCAAACGCGCGTTTGATGTTGACACAAAACGAGGATAGTCAAAATACTTAGTTCTACTCAAGCGTACATGCAGAAAACGCGAGAATGAGTCTCGAGGTACATAAAAAAGTAGTACTACGTTGTTCATATGACACGCGTTTTGACCGGCGTCAGGGCTTTTTTATTCTCCAGTCCAGGTTTCTTTCTTTGCGATCGTTAAAGATAGACAGAAAATTTCAACTGATTTTAAATCTGGGGAAAATTTACAACAGATCCATACCGTAAATGTGATTTTCTTTAAATAAGTAATTTTTCAATTGTAACTTGAATATTGTCGCGATGCAAATTTGGCTGCAATTGACGAATGTATTGATTACGAAAACAAAAAGGACAATTTAACTCGTTTTTATAGAAGAGATATAACTTGAATGGAGAATTTTGTTGCCTTAATGTTTTGCTTTATATTTATAGTCATTAAAAATACAATGAAAATTTAATCGTACTCGATGTTTTAAAGAAATTTTACTCTACTTTCACACCAAACTTATAAATAAAAATATGACAGTTTACAACAAAAAGAGATGGTAGGTAATTTTATTTCAGAGATAACGTATACTGACAACGGTGTGTATTAGTTTTCATGTGCGGCCATACGTCTTTAAAATAAAACTGAAATTAAACATTCAATTTGAAAGTTAAACTTTTAAGTTATTTTTTAATGTCCTCAACGTGAAATGTTTAAAATATGATTCAATTTTAATTCATATTTCACGGCCTCGTGTTAAATTGAACTCGATATGACACTTGAAAATGAGCTTATTAGCATGATTTACTGAACTTAATTTACTGTGAAATTATTTTTGATAGAATTTATATTTTAATCTTAAAGAAAGTGTTACTACTACTTTTATCGAAAATTATTTTTATTATGTAGATGGAAATTCTATTTGCACTCTTTCGGTTTTTGATAGATACTGTTTATTGCCTCTCTCATTCTTAGAATTTTTTTAATTTTAACATCATTCTCTCGTTTTGTCGTGGGTTTTAATAAAATTTTAGTTGAAATATTCCCCAGTCGGTATTCTATTCGTGGTTTCATTTGTGTTACAAATTCCCTGAAAGAGGTTGGAGGATTAGTTTTCGTTTCAGATAGTCGAAACTTCAGAAAATTGTTTTCAAAATTTAAAAACCTAATTATTGTAATATATATTTCTTAAATTGATACATTAAAATGTTTAGAAACAGATTTTTAAAAATATATACAGATTTATTCCAAGGAAAATTAAATAAAAATTAGCTATAGATCGAAGGAAACACGATAAAACCTTCGAAACTAACACAGCAGACAAAGAAAGGTTATCACAAGTGACGGATTGTGTTTGCATGTCATCTTTTTTATAGTACTTCGTAGACAATTCCCGTATGAACAAAGCTTCCTTTAACAATTTTCTGATTCTAAAAATGTAGTTTTTTTTTTTTTTTTTTTGGGGGGGGGGTATAATTTTATTTTACACTGTCTATTTTGAAATTCTTAGGATATGGTTTGGTAATTTTCCAGTTAATTTTTATTTAATCAAATTTTGATAGAAATATTCAAATTTTTTCATACGCGGTTTAGTTTTTACTATCGAACGCATTATAAATAACTCATTTACTAGCCTCTTGAGCCCTTCAAAAAACAACGATCATCCCTCAACACAAAAAAAAAATTATTTTTCAATTTTTTTATTGGAAAAAGTGAGGATTATAGTGTTTTTTCTCTCTAGTCTTGACTGTAAAAACCAATACTTTTGGGATTTTTGAGTTACTGAAAATGTTTAATACTGCCACAATTAGAACCGAATATAGCACTGTTTCTTTGTAATCTGCTGGCTCATACCACTTCCTAGGAACAAAATAATTCCGCCATTAAAAACGTTTTGAAAACCGTACGAAAATGTCACGTGCAAAAATTTACAATCGAGGTTGATGGCATTGGCATTGCACCAGAATGCAGTACATACTATACATTATGAAAGATTTACCTGTTTAGGTTATCACTTCTGGTGAGTAGTCAATTGCTATATTGCATTCATTGTTGTGTTCAAGAACTCTTTATTCACAGGCAATTAGGGAATGGATGTTTTACCTATCAAAAGAATATCAATCAAATTTTTATGCCATATTCAACATTTTCACGATCTTTTTAGACATTTTATTGGTCAAAATTATGCATTCCTAAGTTAACCAAATCCAGCCCCCCATGTGAGGAAAATCAATTTTAAGTAGCAAAAGAACGATATTTACTCTAACTGTAATGACTGTAAATTTAAAACAAGGGATAAGAGGAAACAAAATACATTTTTAAAGTGGCATTCTCTCTAAAATGAGGGCAATAGTTCCCTTTATGTTTAGTTTAAAGGAATATCTGTAAAAAGATTAGTTACGACTGTTGGAATTTAAGAAAAATTAACATCATGTTTTAGTAGCGATCTGACGTAAAATTTTACGCAGATTTGAAATCCGGTGAGATTTTAACTCTATCTTTAACAACCATCGCAAAGATAGAAACTTTGATTGAGGAAATAAAAAGTATAATTTAATACCTACTGGAAATTGAACTTGAAATACGTGGAAAGGGAATACACATGCAACGCTTGAAAATCTCTTATCAAACGCGCATTAAAAGACTCCATGTGAACAGGACCTAACACTCTGCACTGCCCTGGTTATAATTGATTGATCGCGGCAAGTAGGAGAAGCATACTTTACCAATCAACAATTTTACTCGATCTCTCGATTGCTTAGGAACCAATGTATTATAGTAATTTCTTCACTTAATACTTGATAAATTAATTTTTTCAATATATGTTATTTTCGTCAACACGTCCGTGGGTTGAATCTATCTCGCGGGCGGTAAGGAGTGTACCTCTGCTGTAGAACTTAATTCGTAATACAGTAAAACTTCGATTAGCCATCAGCGTCGGGACCGGTTTCATGATGGTTAATCGAATAGACGGATAACAGAAAAACCTTAAACATCAACCCACTCCCATGCATTGCATATGAACGAATGATAAAAAAATGTGCTCTTACGAACTGGAAATACACTGTACATACAAGTATTTTATTTTACAGAAACAAGCAATATACAATTTACGTATAGTTTTGTACATATGTAAGTATTGTTACATAAATTTACAATCTAAACGTACATACATATTCAAATTTTAAAATAGTCTGTCATTTTCTTTGTTTTTTGAAGCTTCTGCTTTCTGAGTAGCAATGTTCAGTTTTAATGGACTGACAGTTAACATAAACGCATGGTTAAAAGAGTGACGGTTAATCGAAGTTTCACCTTAGTTTGATCCTTGAAAATAAGACTAAGTTCAACGCGCGTGTGTTAAAGAGTTTCTCGATTCAATTTAATGCATTCACTTTATCACAAATTTGAAAGAAATATAAGCAATTTTTCTTGAAACATATTTAACATAAATATGCAACAAATTCAGTGACCAATTTCCATACAAAAATTGCTTTGCACTGAAATATTTGAATAAAACAAGCTCAGAATTATCCGACTTGAAATATTTCTGTAAAACACATTTTGCCTTTGACTTATGTACTGAGCAGCAAAGCTAAGATTACCTGTATTATGAAATATTTCTGTAAAACAGCTTTTGCCTTTGACCTATGTATTGAGCAGCGAAACTAAGAGATTATCGGAAGCGTGAAACATGTTTTTCGTTATACATCTGGCCTGAAAGAATCGAATCTCACCGAAACAAACCCTAACAGTGTAAAAAGTTTGGTAGTTCACCTAAGATGAACATAACCATTAATTTTTTCAAAATTAAATGACATCTTAGGGAAGAGACCGGTGGTTTAAGCTTCTCGATTCTCGACACCGTCTGAACTCGTTCATTGTAGATTTTCGCATAAGCAATGTTAGAGCGACCGAAAAACATGATTGTAACTTGTAAAAACACCTAGAAAACTTTAGAGTCAAATTTTAGCTAAGCATTAATACTAAGCAGCCCAATTTCCGTATAAATGGCCATATATTGAGAGTTTGCATCGATATCGCCAATCAGAACTAATGATGCATTCATGCAAGTTTCTACACCGTATTCTTCGAGAGAATTTTATAGGAAACTAGAAGAGTTAAATGACGCTGCTCGGGTTGAATTAGTGAACTGGTGATTGAAAGTGATCAGCCTATTCACTTTTCTTTCATAGAAAAATGTAAGCATTATTGAAGTGTACGGAAAATAATTTTTAACATAGGTTTAACTTTTTTTATAATTTTTAGAAGTTATTTCGGATTTAAATGTGAAATATGATCTATCCATATTTGAGTAGGATATACACTATACAATATATAGGTAGGATATACAATAATGGACCGGACGCCAGCGGATTTGCATAAAACCCGACTACTTGTTAGGGGGTGCTTTTCGTGGTATGGCCTGGGACCTTTGCATGTTGCTCCTGGTCAATTGAACGCCGACGCCTAAATGCACAGTTTAGACAATCAGGCTCTTCCTACGCTCTGGCAATTTTATGGAATGAACGAATGTTACTTCCAGGACGACAACGCTGCATGCCATTTTGCAGCCTCTGTCAAGCAGTGGTATCGAGATATAGATGTAAAACGTCTTCCCTGGCCTGTTCAGAGTCTAGACCTAAACCCCCATAGAACATTTGTGGGAAGAGTTAGAGCGACGCTTATGGACCAGGGAACTACGTCCGAAATCTACAGCTGAGCTGGAGACATTGTTGCAGCAGCAATTTACACGAATACTCATAGCTGTGTATCAAAATCTTGTTGAAAGTATACCCAGAAGGGTTGCTAGTTTAATTGCAGCACGTGGGGGACCACCCCTATTAAAGCATGTTTTCTTTCCCGTTTACCATCATATCTCACATCTTGCTGTCCGGTCCATTGTTGTAGGGGAGAGTATATATATACATCCCACATCTGTGATTCAAACTACAAAAAGTTTTTCTAAGGTAAGTACTACAGAAACCGATTTTTAGTTTCATTCTTGCCCCTGGTATGTGATGTTTTCGAAAAAAATTAAATAAATTGTAACGGCATTCGTAATTAATTTATATTGAAGCTAACGCGTTATTTTCTTGAAAATTCCATTCAGAGGAACGTGGAATACCGAAGCTTCTTTTAAAATAAATGTCATCAGTGTAGACAAAGCAAATTAAATCGACAACAATTTTTCAAAAAACAGAAGATTAATTTTACAGCGTTTAAAGAAAACCACTACTTTCAACGAATGTTTCAGATGTATCTAACCTACGTAAGAACAGCTTCAATTTGCAGAGTAAACAATCTAAACCTTCTGTCACGAATGACAGAACATTTCAATTCTCCAAAATTCCTAACTGTGATATTATTCTAAGATGAACAAGTCTTGTTAAAAATTCCCTTTACTCAAATAGACAATCAGTTTCAAATCGAATGCTTATGGTACTTTGTTCCACAGAGATTCGGTTTCTAAATGGAAACTATGTACCTATTTAGAATGATAGATGTAGTTACTTGACTATGGAATACAGCTTTCACTAACACCCATGAAACATAAAAAAACGTATGTAAATTTAGTTGATTTTAATTTTTTTTAAATTAAGCCCGCCATTGTCTTCTTGGACATGAGGCGTCCAGAATAGCAGAGAGGTGGCCCCAGGAAGGTCAAGAGGTCCAAAGTCATCACAAGAGCGATCATCAAGCAGCGAAGAGCAACTGAAAAGATGCTCCTCAGTCATGTGCATAGTATTGCAGAGTGGAGAATCAGCAAGTCCAATCCTAAATAGATGGGCTTGCAAGTAATCTAGTCCGTTGATAACTGTAAAACACGCTACCCCCTCAACTCTAGAGAGGAGGGAAAGCTGTGCGTGCTTCTGGTTATCAAATAGATAAGTCCTTGTGTTAAAAATCTATGTCAACAGGCTCATTAACACAGCCAATGGCATGCCGATCGGCAACAAGTCGTCTTCTCAGATGAGTCCCACCACAATCTGGACTATAACGATGGACGCGTACTCGGCAGACTCTACCGAGGTGAACGCCTTATCCCGGAGTGTCTTATTCAGTGTCATGCTGGACGAACGCCTGGCGCTACAGTCTGTGGCGCTATTGGATATCATGGGCGATCCCGCCTACTCCAAATTGTGGGGACACTGAACAGCGGGCGCTACATCAGAGAATTTGTGGCGCCCGAGGCAACCCCTGCCCTTTCCGCAACACATTCCCAGAGCAGTATTTCAGTAAGACAATGCCCATCCACATGTTGCTCGGAATGTACAAGCCGTCTTCAATAAAACAAAACCGTCTTCAATAAAACAAAACATACATAACCATACTAACAATTTTGGTCTGAGTTGGGTCCGAGCACATGCGGGACTTGCCGGGAACGAGCTAGCGGACGTACATGCCAAACTTGCCTCGGTCGATGGTGAGGTTATCAACGTTCCATTACCAATAAGCCTTTTAAAAAGAAAGATTAAAAGCTACATAGAAAAAATTTGGCAGAACCATTATGTAGCTTCTAAAAAGGGAACCAGACTCAGGGCATTTTTGCCACAAACCAAACGCGATACCCTTATCACCGACCGACAACTGGTTTGGTTCCTTACAGGGCATGGTCCGTTCTGTGCATACCTCCACAGGTTTAAAATTAAAGACAACAATAAATGTGATTGCGGGGAGGTGGGGGACGCCGACCACTTCCTCTTGGATTGTCCGATCACACAGGCACATCATATAACCAAACCTACTGAGGAGAACAAGCCCATCTGGCTAGAAAGCGTTCTAAATAATTGTCAGTCAAGATATAAAATAAAGTCCTGCGTGATGGCAACGATGGGGATGGTGGCGGGGCCCTCCCCCTACTAATAGAAATGACGCCCTTTGGTTTCCCTTCTTTTGGGTAGAGAGGTGGGACTAGGTCCCCCTCTATTTTCACAAACAGTAGTGTATAACATGATGAAACTTTGAGTATACTTTCATTACCTGCATTTGAATATGAATAATATCAACCAAATCTATCCAGTTTTACTATGCATAGTGTCCTTCCTCTAAATTTAGATGGGTTTGAGCTTTTTAAGGCGCAAGGGCAATAAAACCCAAACCCTTCTAAATATAAGCTGCGCCAACCACAGGATAGACAACATCAAGTATTGGATACACACACACATGAAAGCTTTACTGACACAGAAGAGAGAAATACAACATGGGCAGATTTGGACCTGTGCCGTCTACAACTCCCAGGCTTCTAGCGCAGTGGGCTAACTCAATGAACTACAGTGACCTCATTTAAAATTTGAATTGTGTGGGTTGTTTGAGGGGTTTTATGGCGATAGGGCCATATTTGGTCCAGCGGCGTCAAACACAAGATCAATTCATGTAAGAAATGCTGTGAAAGGAAAAAAGAATTGTTGGTTAACAGATTATTTTGAATTGCGTGTAGGATTTATCGCGAATAAGTCTATTTTATGGTATATTTTTTAAATAAAAATAATTTAAAAACTATCAAAATGCAATGGTAATGGTGAATAACTATCGTCGCACTGGAACAACACGACGGGCTATTGGCGACTGTCCGGGACAACACTGCATTATTTTGAACAACGGTCAGATGACGAGGTCAACACCCGAGTTGCCACCCCACTCTCCAAACTTCCACATAGCTCTAACGTGAGGACGTTTGGGGCCACGACAGATGTCACATGCACCAGTCCCCATGTGCACGACGGCCTTCGGTTGGATCGAGTTTCGAACTCGCCACCCTCCGATTGCTATTCTGTTAGTTTTCTACTCACCGTAACGCTATCAAAATGTAATTTTGCATCTCTTGCTCTACAGTTGCTTAAGACTACAACAATCCGAATTTTTAACCGTACAGACCAGGGGTTCCCAACCTTTTAGTAACTACGTACCACTTGAAATTTTTAGAAATTTTTGTCGTACCACCAGTTCTATATTTTTTTTTCAGAAACATATATCTAATGTCAGAAAAGTGCCCAATGGCTTGTTTTATTTTAGTTAAAATACTAAGAAAGCTTGATATTTTATGATTAATGCATTTGTATTTCGAATTAATGATGTTTTAATAAAGAAAAAATAAAATATTATTGAAAATTACAGTTTTATTTTTTCACTCACAGGTCTAAAAACAAATAATTTTCTCTAATTATCCGTGCGTATTTCTCATACATAAACATAAAGGAATTCTTCGTAAAACGATTTGACAGGGAGAGATATCAACTTAATTTCGACTAGATTGCCATTGAAAAGAATTAGATAATCAGCAACGAAGTTTCTCTTAAAATAATGTGCTACTGTTAGAGTCATTTCTTACAATGTAATAAAAACGTTAATCCCCAAATTGATTTCATATAATCCCATTTTTCCTACAATGTGGTTGTATATACTAAAAAAACGAGCAAACTTCGCAGGATATTTGAGTCGCTCCTAACATCCTTGCGTACCACCTGAAACGTAGCCGCGTACCACCGGTTGGGAATCCCTGGTATAGACCATAGAGGAAGCAAAAATTTATTTGGGGGGATTTATTCTCATTAATTTGCATCGGGCGCGAAACAAGCACCACTTTTTAATCCGAGAAACGCTCATTGGCTGAGAGCAACAACAGACGTGCGCATGCGCGTTGAAATTCTCAGCGAATCTTCCTATAGGTTTCTTTTCCCTACCAGTCTCCAATCAACCGGAGGTGGCTTTGAGGGTCCGATTGCGTAGTAGTTATATCGCTTCTGAAAAGACACAAAGCGAGGTATGAACCGCTCAAGAGAGATTACAGTGATAAATCGGAATGGTGACAATGCGTCGTTTCTGATTTGCTTACAATAGGATGTCAAGTAAGTGCCAATGCTTAAGGTGATTTAAATTGTAATATATTTAGATTAACTTGGCTAAGAGGTTTTTCACTTATACAAACATTTCTAGAAAATGGCCATAAACCCCCCAAAGCTACACACAAGTGCCACAAATATTTGACCTCAAAAGTCAGATATTTTATATTCCATAAAACTTTAAGAATAAGAGATGCATGAAACAAAAGTGAATATGAACATTCTCTAATACATGACAAAAAAAATACTTTTAAAGATTCAGTCTAACTTTATGTAGTTTCAGTGAAAATTTGAAGTCTTTCTTTTGGCAAAAATAAATGTGCTAAAATATATAGTAAAAACTAAAAAATATACAAACATTTTCTTACAGTTCCTGTGTCCAATTGAAAGTTTGAATCTTACTAACAAAAATATTTAATTGAATAGCTTGACTTTGCTATGGCAAAGTGTTTATTTCATTACTCTGAAAATGAAAAGCAGATTAAAACTATTTACAGTTTCAAAAGAAGGATTTTCTGTGGTCTCGACAAAAGTTTGAACATTAAAGAGCTCACTTCTGTTTCTATTTTAGCTTTTCAAAAAGCTACTTCACTTTGTTCCATTTCCTGAAATTTCACAGAAGGAAAATATTTTTCCCGATAGAGATCAAAAATTGCGCTTCGGCGTTTGGTGAAATTGATCCTAAAAACGGCTCTTAATCTCGAAAACAACAAAATAATGCCTCAAAATCACACAAATCGGCTTAACCCTCCTGCTGGTTGTCTCAACAAGGATCTTGTCAATAACAACAGATCTTGATCTCGTCCTCGTAAGAAAATCGGCGCTATCTTGACGACAAGATAGCAAAATTGGTCAGATCTTGAGGGACGTGATACCTCATGGAAACCACTTGGAAGGTTGAAATAACCAAATATAACATAAAAAATGCCATTTTGTACAAAAATTACGTGAAACTGAAATGCACTCCTAAAGATAATTAAATCAGTTCAGTTTTTTTTATGAAAATCATTTCAAAAACTTTTCTGTCTGAAATTTATCAAAATATTAGCACTATGCAACTAATTTATTTTTTCATGGCCTAATTTAGACCTCTGCTATGAAAAAACGGAAGTAATACATTTTATGATTATTTCTTAGTAAAACTAGTTTTTAGCGAGAAAGAAATGTGTATTATGGTGATTTGGTTGTTATTCCAATCAACCTTCGAAGGGGAAGATTCGAAGACAACACTAGGTAATTTTGAACCATATTCAGATGACGAGGTCCCACCTGAGCTGGTACCTCACCTCTCCAAACTTCCACACCACGAAAACATGAGGAAATTTGAGGCCAAGACAGATTTAACGTGCACCATCCCCCTCCGCACAGGACGGTCTTTGGTCGGATTCGAGCTCGCAACCCTCCAGTTGCTAGTCCTTTACTCTCCCAATCGGGTTACCGCGGCCCTCTGATGTATTTGGAACTGAAAATATTGCAAGTATAAAACTGAACTTTTTGGGTTTTTTATTAAAAAAAAACATTTTTTATTAAATTTTATTTTCAGATTAATTTATTGCATGTTATGATCATTTTAATGTCTTTATATGTGAATCATTTTTGCAGAGTTTTTTTTCTTCTAATGACGGGCACATTTTGACCTAAGTCATTGGCCACTACAAGGCCGGAAGGCCACTTGTGAACGAGCACCCAGTGGGAGGACCATCATTGCCCCTAACAATTCATACTTCGTAATTTTGAATCATCTTCAGATGACGAAGCAACACCTGAGATTGGTATACGCTTACAAACATCCATGCCCGAACCCGGATTCGAACCGGGGACCTTCCGATCTAGAGGATAACACCTTAACCACTATACCGGTTGGTTGGCATTTATAGCAGAGTAAACGCATCAAAAACATAAATGTTAAACAACATAAGCGCATTTACTTTGGTTTGGCTATTTTTATTTTTTGACCCGTTTTTTACTTCTCTCAAAAAGATATACAAAAAATAACCATCAGACGTGGAAAGAAACAAGTTATCCCACATTATTCGTGTATCTCTCATAGTACAGCGAATACAAAGATTCCATTCGAAAGGAAACATCCACCTATACATATGCATAAGATTTACATAAGAATCCGTTTTCGTATATACATTTGAACACAAAATTCATAATTTGTAATGATAAAACTCAATTTTGACTGTCAAACTTCTAATCTATCAAAATTTAATCTCGGATACCAAGTTTCAAGACGTTTGGTTGTGTTTTATAGCACAAGGGCCCTATTTGGCCAATCGGCGCCTAACAAAAGTCAAGTAAATGGACTCACAAGGAAAGCTTTGCTGACAGAAGTAGAGAGAAATATTCCCAGGGAAAAATCGAACCTCCACATTCTACAACTCGCAGGTCGCTAGTACAATGAACAAACCTACTTAATCAAGGCGATCCCTCCTTTGGTCCGATCGTGGTTTGGATTTCTAAAATTTATTGCCTCTGTTAAATTAGTTCCCCAGATCTTCGGAAACAGCATTCTTATCACGCTGCTAGTTTTTTTTTTTTTTGTTACTCTTAAAGACTTCCCTCAAGAAAAACTATCGACGAAACTCTTCTTAAGTACTTTTTAGAATAAAATATACATTAGGAAATTAATTCTTCAAAAATGTGAATATTAACCTTGATGTATTAGGAAACATGACCCTTTATTTGACCGTGAAAACATTTAAACTGTTTCTTCCTTTTGGAAGTTTAGTCTTTCTTTGCGCAAAATGAAAACAATGGCGATTAAATTGTGGTAGTTTATAAACTTAAGCCACCCATTTTAACAAAATGGCACGTCATAATGCTACTGATATTTCTGATGATTTTTCTGATCGGAAATCTACGATCAGCCTCCGCCGAGATTAAATCCATGAATTATTAAACACCCGTCATGGAAAACTTAAGTTATCCAATCTTTTTTCGTTATTCAGAGAGCGTTTTAGTTCTACCGAAATAGCATAGACGTGTACTACGGACTTCTGAATGTGCGTATCATTACAAGTGTTATTACCTATTTGACTCGGCTTTTTGCACTTGAATAACACGATCATTTCTTTTGTAGTTTGCCAAGTTCACGGAACGACGTTACCGGATGTAGTGCTGAGTTGTTTCCCTTCTGAAACAGTGGAAAAACTTGCGCCAAAGGGTATACTCCTCCGGTGCGTCGCTGACGCCTTCGAGACCAGCAGAAAACCACGCCAGGTAATATTGTATTGGTGGGAATAGAAGAAAACATCTATCTGCGGGGTATAGGAATTCATCTGCACTAACTCATGCCAGTGTGCTAACCAATTAAATTCCGCTCCTTATATATTTCAAACAACATAAAGTAAAACCTTAAATTTTGAGCGCAGTATACAAAATATAAGTGTATCGCAAGCGAAAACAGCTCACAGGTTCTATGACCTTCTGATTGATAGTTACTTGGTGCAAAAAATAGTGAAAAATTCAAAAATTGTGAGGTTGTATTCCATTTACGTAATTTGTAACGTCGGGTTTACGAACTGTAAATGCTAAAATAAATAAAACTATCGCTGCACAAATCAATATTTATAAAACGGCTACAATTTTAACAATAATACCCAACATCAAACAAAATGCCTCTTGGCATTAAATTCCAAGACATCGATGACCTATAAAAGATCTTTTCTCTCATGCTAAATGAAGATGAAGGTAGTGTTTCTTAAGTATTGTACGTATTTCGAATGTGATGTCACTTGATTTGTTTTTGAGCACATCACCAATAAAAAATTCCAAATAATTAATTTTAAACTTATATATGATATTTGAATTGTCAACGGTAGTACGATTAAACGCCAAACGTCGCCAAAACGGCTATAAACTACATTTTAAGATTACCCCTAAATGTACTATGGAGCAATTCCACGCTTTAGTAAACCAGAAGACCAAAAAATTAAAATGACTAAAATAGT
Source organism: Metellina segmentata (assembly GCA_947359465.1). Classification (NCBI taxonomy): domain Eukaryota; kingdom Metazoa; phylum Arthropoda; class Arachnida; order Araneae; family Tetragnathidae; genus Metellina; species Metellina segmentata. The sequence continues at coordinate 47,193,360 of OX375872.1, read as the reverse complement.
AAGTGTTATGCATCAAAATAAAGGTAATTAGTCTGGCTATTAGAATCAATCAACGAATAGTAATATTATACCTCTGTATAAATGCAGAAGTCATTTATATAAAGTTGGATAAAAAAAATATTTACTTTTGCACTTGGTTAAGTCATATCATATTTATTACCATATTTCTGACTGAGGAACATATAATATCTGAATCTTTTAAATCTCCATTAATAATATGATAGTATACTATAAAAAAACTGATAAAAAAGAAAGTATTATTTATATTACATTTTTGTGAAGGTTGAGATTTTCTATATCCTGCATATGGATACGTCCGTTACAAATTTTCTGACAACATTAGTTACAAGTATGACGTTCAACATTATTGAAGTAAAGTAACACAACAGGCATAATAATGTATGATACAAATATTTTTTTTTAAACGTGTAACAGACGTATTATTGATATGTAACGGACGTATCACTACTGTATAGCGAGCACATCATTTGTATAACGTGGACAGTGGTTCTACAAATTTGTTAGGAAAAAAGTTACCATATTGATTTAAGAATACAAAATTATTAATGTTTAAAAGTACAATATTAAGTACAAAAAAGATTTAAGTGGGAAAATACTTTTTTAAATCGGGAAAAGGACAATTTGCTCCTTACCTTCACATGTATTTGTGTTGACATGTTGTCCTTTTTTTTTTTTTGTTGTAACTTTTATTATTTGGCAACAAATATAGATCACCTCAGTCACTAGGAAAAGTAATAAAACAGTTAAAATGGCCCTGCCCAAAAGTCCTACAGAGAAGGCTCACGTTAATTCCCAATTTACTAAGGAAATTGGCTGAAAAAAACAAAATATTTCTTACTAAAAAAATTACTTTCTAGAGAATGAGAAGAAGCAGTGATATCATTTTATAAAGAAGATGATAGTTCCCGTCAGGCTCCAGGACAAAAAGATGTTAAAGCAGTTTGGGAAAATGGTAAAAAACAAACAAACAAACAAAGGCGACATATGTATTTCACACTGAAAGAAACTCACGATCTTTTCAAAACAAAAAATTCTGAACTAAAGATTGAGTTGCAAAGTTTTCAAGTTTAAGACCAGAGCATGTATTGTTATCTTTTCAGACTCCACATAATGTATGTGTCTGTGCATACCATAGCAACATTCAATTCTTATTGGATGCTTTAGTGCATCACAATTTTCCAAAACATATTACACACCTTATTCAAGACATACATACATATTCATACATGTACAAATTCAGAAGGATGCATGTTAAACATTTGCGTTAGATGTAAAAATTTTCAAAATTTTGAAAGCCTCACAAACCAAATTTCAGAAGAAGAAAAAAGCAAAGAACATGGTATCAATGGAATTCAGTCAATAGTGGAGTTGTAAAAACTAAAGAAAGTGCCACTATAGGAAATGTTCTTGAAACCAGTAAGGAAAAGCGTAAAGATTTTTTAAAACATTGTTTTATTAAGAAAGAACAGTTTGGATTCTCTATAAAAGCAAAAGAAAATGTATCAAAATAATCTATTTCTGCAAATTGATTTTAGGAAAAAATTTTCAATAAAATTTCAAAATTAAGTTCAATCAGCCCATTGGAATAAAGACGAGCATGTCACTATTTACACTGAAGTTGCTTGATTACCATGAAAAGCTGTTGAATCATATGCCATCATATCTAACTACATGCAGCATGATAAATATGCAGTCCACTCTTTCCATGAAGCAATAATTGAAGACTAAACTTCCAAAGTTAAAGGAAGTTAATATATTTTCAGATGGTGCTTCACAACATTTCAAACAGAAGTTTAATTTGCTCAATGTTACATATGGAGAAGAAGATTTTGGAGTTAAACTCAACTGGTATTTCTTTGCCACATCCCATGACAAAGGTGAATCCCATGGCAAGTGAAATTTCAAATGTGGCATCAAATTAAATCAAGACATTTGACAATTCTGAATGCAGAAAATTTTGTTACTGTGCTCAAGAAAACACTCAGAAAACAAATATAATCTTTGTATGTAAAGAAACAATTGAAAGCAACATTAACAACTTGAACAAGCGATTTAAAGGGATACGAACAAGTCCAAAGACTCACTCAATTCACAATATAATAGCAAATTCTAAAAATATTATTTATATTTCAGAAATTTCTAGAAAATCTGGAAGTTCTTTATACTTTAGATTAAAAACATTTTTCTGAAAAAGTTAACAAAAATGCAGCCGACCAATATAAATCTATATCCAGTAATGACAGTTTCTTCAAATTTTGACAGTTTCTTCCGAATAACTTTCAGCTTATGAATCATTATAAAACTGACTACAGAAAAGGGGAACAAAAAAGACTTTGTTGGACAAGTGATTTCAGTCCATAGTCCGATCAGTGTAAAGTTTAAAATAAAAAGACTTGGGCAGAAGTTTTTTTGTCCGGGAAATTATGACATTTCTGTTGTGAATATAGAAGATACTGTGGACATAATTGATGAATCTCAATAAATAATCGATTTGGATTGACATTTGATATATTATTTAAAATGTACAATCTGTTTAACTTAATAATGTTTTGTCATTGTGTAGTACCACTAAATTTTGAAAATTTCATTAAATTATGATTTTTTTTCTGCCATTATTATGGTAATGTTTAATTAATATTATTTTTCTTGTATTTATGGTAACAATTTATTGTAACACATTTTGTACAGTAAGAAAACATAACACACTGTATGTATTTCAGAAGATGATACATCCGTTACACTACATGATACGTTCGTTTTACTATTTGAAATAATTATTAAAAATTCAAACTGTCCACAAATTAGATAATCTATGTATTTTTAATATATTTGAATATTTTTCACACATAAAGAATAAATTTTTATTTTTTTCCTTTGTAAACATCAGACGATTTGTCATTTGTGTTCAGAGTGACACAATTTTCCCCCTAAAGGGATACGTCCGTTACACTTCCAAAGTAAATATTAACCCTATTTCTGTTTTTAAAATAAAAATATTTACTAGTGATACTTTTAGAGATAGTTATCCTCTATATAAATACCAAAAAAAAAATTCACATACTTGAATTATATGAGAATTGCTTTTATCGTCCGATGATACGTCCGTTGCAATTGGAATTGCCTTATGATGCAAGAGCATTTGGGTAACGGAAGTAAAATCTTCACCTTTCGTCTAATTTGTTTTACACTGAAAATCCCTGTCATAGCTACTATTGACACATTATACTTTATACAAGATAGAACATCTGAATCATAAACCAATTGAGGCATTCTCGCGTTGACACAGACTTCTGATATACTTGTATCGTTCACTGATTGGCATGTTAGAGGCCTTAAATGCCAAGCTGAAACATTGTTAAAGGTCTGTAGGTCCCGATCTAATTACGCTTCTTGTTGCACAAAAATTACTTTCCAACGACGAACTAAACTGAAGTCTTAATTGAAAGTTAATTACACTATCAGATTCTTTGTTTATTAGTATCAAAGACGAAAACGTCAACCGACATTTTCATCAGCAGAGTAAAATACCTTTTTGGATATGTGTGTGTGTACTGGTAAAGCAATGTAGAAATAATTTTATCGTACTGAAAGTGTCTCATTGTCAAAATATTGTGTTATTAAGATTTATGTAGATTTCATATACTTGTATATTGGATCTAACCGTTACCTGCGGGTCATAGCTTTATGGGAATAGTATAACAGTGTCATATTCAACTCTAGGTGTTACACTGGTGCCATCCTCTAATTCAATCAAACTGATGGATTACTATCATATCTATAATAACCAATAAGGACTAACATGGGGTAATGTCATTCCCACTTAATGTTCATTTTAACGTCATCTTTGATAATAGCTTTAAGAGGATAATTTGAATAAATCAATAGAGATTGTATTCGTTTAAAGCAAAAATGTAAAAACCTACCATAAAAATAAGTTTTTTAACGTGATACACATGAGGCGCTGTGTAACAGATGACAATTAGACGTATATATGTAAGGACAGAAAAACGTACTGTAAAGAAAAGTCGTCCATATCCTTAACCAAATGCTTGATTTTGAAAAAGAATTTCAGATTCCTTTTATTTAAATAAACCTGAGAGCAACAAAATGTTTCACTTTAGCCTATGCCAACTCGAACAAAACTAGACTGGAAACTGGCCACATACTGAATGTCCAAAATTCCACCATAACCTGACACTGTTATCTCTGCCACACTTCCTTTATATCAACCGGATCAACGTTTACCAGCTGATCGTTATTGTTGAGATTTGGCGACAACGTATTCTTTTTTTATTTCCTTTTTTGCCTAAATGCTTATTGACATTGTATTGATTTAAATAAAAGGACAAATTCTTCACACAAAATTTTTTATTTCTTTTAGTTTTTATTCCATTATACATAAATTTGAAAAATTAACATGGCAACATTCTGTTATTAAATTCTTGAACATTGAGGAAAATAAATAAAATTTGCGTGTCATGATTCACAAGCAAAAACAGAAATTAAAATGATTATTTGTTTTTGTTTCAAAGTTCAAATTTCAAATATCGTATGGTTTGGATACTTTCTTCACTGCATTTACGAATTGATAGTTTAACTCATTAAATTTTAAATAATCAAGCAATCCATTTCAATAAATTGATTTTCTTTAATACACGACGGTAGAGAATGTTGGATTTTGATGGTTTATATATAACAAGCCACTGCGTGGCCAGCACGGCGTTGCCGGTGACAGTTCTTTTCGTGGGGTCAGGTGTGACCACTGTTTGTTAACCCTCGGTGATTGCTAACCAATTGGAAATTCGTAACCTTTTGGATAACAGCCATCATGGCGTTGAGCGTGTTGAAATTCATAGCCTATTGGAATGAATTCCGTGTGAATTACAATTTGGTTTGCTTCGCAAACGAAATTATGAATATCATGAACTATGGTTTACTTCGCAAATTGAATAACAGCCATAACGAAGTTGCCCGTGGTGTTGGTTTGCTTCGCAAAACAAATAGGAATTCGCCGTAACGTCACAATCTCTGGCGAAAATATAAATATTTATTGAAAAATTATTTATTAAAAGAAAATCAAACGTCTAAGGTATCGCTCTGGTGTCAAATTTCCCGAAGATTTCAAATCCGTTGAAATTTTCAACCTATCTTTAACGATCCCGATTTTACAAAAAAAAAAAAAGAACTAAATAATGCCAGCCTAAATGTTTTTTATTTTCTTTGCTTTCTTTCGCTGAAATTGTTAGAAGGCAGGAAATGTAAGCTGTATACTTTGGAACATGAATGTTATAGAGACGTAACAATCTCCTGCAAAAATATAAAAGTTATTCAGTTAAAATTTTTTATTTATTTAAAGAAAATCATATTTTTAGGTATCGATATAATGTGAAATTTTACGCGGATTTCAAATCCGTTGAAATTTTTACTCTATCTTTCAAGGTCTTGGGGATAGAAAAAAGAACTACATAACTAAAGTTAAAAATTGGTTTTTTATCGTCTGCTGGAAAATCACTCCTCCGCGCAAAATGAAAACTGAAGAAATAAATTTAGAATATGATCTTTGATGCTGTTGCAATTCCAAAGAAAACAATAATAATTAAATTTCATTAAATTCATTTTAAAATATTCTAGATTGAATTTTAAAATTCACCGCGACCCTAAAATTGCAAAAAATTTGGACTACCTGTGTGCAAAATCCCATTACTGTAAGTGCCATAGATTTGTCAGGACTCTCTTTGCGTGCAATAAACAAACAAACAAACACATTCTTTTATAATATTAGAGAAGAAAAAAAATCTTCCAACAAATTTAAACAGATTTATTTCACTTTAAAATTTTTACGTAACAATATCATATGTTTGGAGTAAGGTAAGTTTTTAATTAACGTCGCACTGGAGTAACACAACGGGATATTGGCGACAGTCCGGGATCAAACCCGAAGGAAAAGATCCGAAGGCAACACCAAATAATTTTGAACGACGGTCAGATGGCGAGGTAACACCGGAGCTGGCATCCCCCCCCCCAAACTTACACACCACGCCAACGTGAATATGGAGTAAGAAAGATGAAAGAAAACTATTTTAGACACTGAATATCACACCATTCCAAAATTAAATCATGAGAATCTGTGTTGCCACTTCCACACATTACAATTTGAAGTGGCAATAACAATGGTTCCCAAACTTTTCCAAATCGTGGCACCCTTAAAAGAATTAGAATTCTCTCACGGCACCCTCGTTATGTAACATTTATCAAAGGTATATTATTATATATAATATATATATATATATATTTCATATTTGTACGAGTAACGACTTTCAAGAAGAAATTAGAGAAGTGATAAGAACAGACATAATTAATACAACTCGTATTTAAAATTCACACAAATACTTTAATTGTACTTAATAGGAAAACATAGGTGTAGGTGAATAGTTAAATGAAACAAATAAAATTGCCTTCGACATGCTCTTGGAGGAATATGTGTGTTTGGTGCGACGGGTGAACCTGCTGCTCACTGCACAATTGTTCGAATTGTGGAATTAAGATACAGCTATTCGCAATATGCTAGTGATACAGATACTCGTATTTCTTTTACGACATTAATTTTCGTAGGATATTTACTCTTTATAACAGGAACTGCTTCATGGGCGCTTCGCGGCACCCCTAATCTCTCTACGTGGCACCCCAGAATGCCGCGGCACACACTTTGGGAACCACTGGGCTGTAACATAAATTGGTATTTGTAATAGAGAGTCTATACCGACTCAGTTCAACGCACTTTGAAGTGGGCGACGACAACGAGGGTTTTAAAATCCATCCTATAAAGGAATGAACCATCGACTTGAAAGGGCTTCGGCTGTTGATGCCTACTGTTTGTTTCCATGACCGTGGAAAGAAAGTCTTCTGCCTTCTTTTGAATCTGTAGTGACCTTCGCTGCACTTCTTTTTTGAAGAAGCTTAGGTTTGATTCAAGTGTAGTGCCCATTCGTCTTGTGAAATGAACATTCGCAGAGTGGATGTAACACTGTTCACATTTCGAAAAGTTGTAGAACAATGGGATCCTCTCTCCCAGGCACTCCAGAATTGAAATTCATCATTATTTCCCCTCCTGCTGACCACTGTGTTCGAATCGCCACTTCCATTCATCTGCGGATGCTCTTCGAGAATCGTTTGCTGGATCTGGGGATATTTATGGCGTGTCAGCACCTAGGGTCAGTTTAAAATATTCTCAAGTGGTGTCCAGCCCTCTTCTGCGAGTTTAGTTCTGAAAGGGGTGGATCGAACGCAGAAGAGGGTTTGAGGACCGTTATTTGTTTAAGGGATATTTATGACTGAGGGTTCTATTCGGATTTAGGAGGCGAAATTTCCGAATTCCAACTCTAATACTTCAAAGAAAATTGTGTTCGCGAAAAATTTGCAGGTAAAATCATCTTATTGAAAAAACGACTACATTTTTTCAAAAAATTTCTTTGTGAAATGAATTTAATTTTTTCCTATTATTTTGTACCTATTACTTTTTCCTATAAACGTTAATGTCCTCTCCCGATCAATCTGGCAGAGGAGAGTCCCGTTAATTTTGTACTTTTCCATGGCGAGTTGCCCAGTTGGCAGATCAACAGATTAGTAACCGTAGGGTTGTGAGTTCGATACTCGGTCCAGCCAAAGACCGTCTTGCTCATTAAATCTGTGATGGCTCAAATATACTCACTTTGGCATGGTGTGGAGGTTTAGAGAGTGGGATACAAGTTCAGGTGTTGTTCTCGACCGTGGTTGAAAATGACGAGTAGTTGTCCTCGTATATTTCCCTTCGGTATTGATCCCGAATCGTTGCCAATAGCTCGTGTGACGTCAATTTACTACCAACCATGGCAAGGCGTCGCTTCATCTCAAATATAATTTCTTTTAAGGACTTTTCATCAAACAGAACGGAATAAAAAGAGCCGGGCCATCTTGGTATTCAAAATCTTACCTGACTTTGACTGGAAATATTGGATAGACGAACGAATGTCATGTCTTGTGCTATACTCCAGTTTTTCAAAAATGCTAATATTTTGCGAAGTTTTGTAGCAACATTTCATTAATTTGTCCAGTTTCTGCATTTAATGCATTTTCTTAACCTGACGTAAAATCGTTTGTTATTCACATCTAGTTTTGCTTTCGTAATTTCGCAGGTTAATTAAAAATTTCTTATATTTTTTGGATTGATTCATCAGTGAAAGGTCAATTCAAGTATGTATGTTTCAATAAAAAGTTTTAAACAGGCTTCCTTCAAAAATTCAAATCCGGTTTATTTTATCTGGTTTAATGTTTAGTAAAATGTGTTCATATTATCTTTCACTTTAACTGAAATATATGCCCAACCAAAGAGCGTCCTGTACGAAGGGGTGCTAATGGATGTTAAATATGTTATGGCCTCACATGTCTTCACGTAGAAGTCTGGAGAATGGGGAGCCAGCTTAGGCGTGACCTTGTCATACGACCTTGGTTCAAAATTACGTGTTGTTGTCCTCGGATGGAGCCCGGGCCGTCCCCGATAGCCCGTTACGTTGCTTCATTGTGACGTTAATTAAAATACCTATCCATCTATTTTACCTGCGAGTTGTAGGCGGCGCAGGTTCGATTCCACCCTGGACGTATTTCTGTCTTCTGTGTCATTACAAATTTCACTGTATATGTTTGTCTGTTTACTTGATGTTGCTTCTTGTGTCTGGCGCAGCATGGCTCTTACGCCATAAAGAACCAAAACGAACCAACCAACCGTCATTTATTTTATTTTGTCTCATCTACAGTTATTGAAAATAGGAGATCTACTGCCTTTACTAGGATAGGCAACATATTCTAGTTTAATATAAAGAAACAGGTCTTATAGTGATTACTCAACAAAGCTAAGAAATCACCTTATTTTTCAAAATCGGAGTCGGTAGATTTTCCAAGGGCAAGCAAGACCAATCACTGTTCCTAAAAGGTCTGATCATACCTAAGAAGTACTTAAAAACTTCTACCATCAGATTTTTAGTTCGGCTAATTTTTAATGAACACATCTAGTGATATCCGCTATTTTAATTGTCTTTTGAAAAATCGGTGATTGACAGTACGGCAATGGCTGTGGACAGCATAGCTAAGAAAGGAGCAAAAAGTTTCAACCTTGATGTGCTACCAGGCATGAGAATGCAAAATTTCAAAAAGGAGGAAAACCAAAATGTGAAATCAAACACACACGAGTCAGGTCTGTGTGCACAGGATTTCGCAATAGTAAAAATTAACAGTAGCCCGGAGCTATGATTGATTTATGAATTTATAAATAATTAATGGTAGATCATAAATCGGGAAAAGCGGTGAATTACGAGCACGTGCTAAACATCGGCCATCCGAAATAACATCTCCAGGTAGATGTCTATTAAAAAAAATACAGACGTTGCAGGATTGAAAACTCGCTTTTTTCTCTTGACGGTTTCCCGAGAAAGTACAGACAAGCAAATTACGAAACTAACATGATTTGTTCAAAATTGTACAGGGAACAAGTTGAAAAAGATTCTTTCCCGATGCGGCTATTAGTTTAGGGTGCATTAAGTGTTAAAGTCGAAAAAACGAAATTTTTAACGCGAGTGAACAAAAAGCGTACAAGTTTTCAATCTTCAACCGTGATTTTTTTAGAGTACCTCTAATAAGTGAATTTTTGCACAACGCCGAGTTGTTTTTAGAAATTTTAATTTGGTTTCTGATAATATATATTTTTTAATTGGGGAAAAATCGAGACATTTTCGTGACTTTTTTAAAAACTCTCATATCTATATCTTATTACTTTTAGTTTTTAAATTTGAAAATATCGCAGGAAACCTTTGAATGTTCTACCTGACGGTACAATTATTTTTGAAATTGGTTCATACCTAAATTTAATGTGATGAAAAGTATAATTTTGCAATAGTGTACAAATATTTACATCGGTATTCTAACATCGCGATATCATGATGTTAACTTTTCATTTTATACATAGTCTTTTTTCTCTTGACTATAAAAAATCTTGGTATTAAAAAAATAAAAAGTGAAGATTTGCGTTGTACATTTAAGAAGCATGGATGATTTAAAACAAGATTTTGCAATGTTGAAGTAAAGATTCAAAAATTAGCTTTTTATAAGGAGAAAAACTTCAGCATAAATAGAAATAAAGGGACATTTGATATCTCTAAGTAATGATGACGGCATATATGACCTAGATTGGCACAGAAGTTCGCAACAAAAAAAGGATGCAAACGGATTGATTGTAACAACAAGAAACAAGAATAGGTTTTTGGAATTCAACTTAAATTGTGCAAAATCATTTTTGTTTAAAACTTTTTTAATTATACTGAATTTTAATTTCGCTAAAAAAATAATTTGGAATCGAAAGTTATCATCAGGATACAAATGGCTTTGAGAAATTCCTCATTAGTTAAAAAGAAATGAAAACAGATCGTTAAATTCCCAGATTTTGCAAAATTATGTTGTTCTTAAGTACGTTTAAGGAAAAAAAACATTAAAAAATGTAATATAAAGACCTAGATAAATTCAACAAGTAGAGTATAATTATTCGCTCCCTCGTAGTTTGAAACTTTAATTTTCAATCTTTATATGTGTAACTTGACAATTACTCCCGAAAAAAAAAAAAAAATCAGCGCAGAAATCGCAAAAGTAATTATCACAAAAAATTCTCATTAGTAAGCCTTTCATCGCGGCATCGAAAGGCTGAGTTCCGTGGTGGAAAATCGCACATGCACATAAATAAACATCGGAATCGTTGTGTCCTTTTAAACCAAAACCCAAATTTTCTCCCAATGATGCTAAAAAAACCCACAAAATTTCAGCTGGAAATACTTAATAGTCAACTTAGATACCGCGTATGCGCCAAGAAAGCATCGAAATCGTTGGCGCTGAGCAACAACATCGTGACACCGAAAAACCATGAGATCGGGGAGAATCGCGATGTCACGATGACCGCGAGATCTGCGCTAGCTAAGGGATGACTGTGTGAGATCGGAAAAAATCGCGATATCACGATGCATCGCCATCGTGAAAATCGCGAAACCGATGTGGTTGTCGTCCTTCATCGGTTTTTCACGATGTATCGAAACATCGCCCAGGCCTACCCCCTAGTACATAAAAACGTCATTAGGACATCCGGTTCATCAAAGCTTGAAATATACTCTCATTGGCTAGAAAAACCGATGACGTCATATTCTTAAAAACGGCCAACATCACGTTACAAAAACGCGGATAATTACTGAAAAGTGGGAAAAATGAAAAAAACATTAAAAAAAAAAAACCCACAAAAAGCGGAAATCCGCAGAAACACTGAAGATTCCCCTGACTGTAAAAAAAAAAAAAAAAAACGCGTTGTTTACTCTCATCTTTACATTCAGAAAAAATGTAGTTTGTTTAATTATATACGAATCAAAAGTTGTTTTCTGGGATTCCTTTATGAAATGATGGTTGGCGAAAGAAATATTTCGCTAGATAGAAGTGAGTTTCAGTTAAACGGAGGTTGTATATCATAGTAACCCTTAGGTAGGTACTCCGTTAAAAATATTTTTTGGAGATCGTTATCTCTCACTTATCGTTTTATCTTGTTTGCACATAATAATAATTAAGATTTTAAGGGGAGGTGAGTACCTTTCCCCCATCTAAGAACACTCATAGACATCACAATATCAAATGAAAGAATATGCACCTAGGAGCCTTAATACATATGCACTTAGAATATATACCTTAATTAATTTACATAGAATATTTATGTATTCAGTTTTAACTATTTCAAAAGTCTGACGCTAGACCCACCCAGCACTGATCCTAAAAGGGTTAAACACTCAATATTCCTTTAAATATTCGTTGTATAAAGACCCCACTGTTGTAAGTTTCGATTCTAAAATCAGTTTTAATTTCTTTTCAGATCAAGAAACTGTCTCAACAAAGATGGCCGCCGTTCTTCGATCGTATCATACTCTGCCTTCTACAGAAGTTTGAAGGCCTCTTTTCACCACTATGGACACACAGACTGGAGAATGGATGATAAAATATGCATTTCGTGCGCAGTTCCTTATAGCGCTTTGACAGCAGCTGTTCAAACTTGAAGAGAGGACCTGGATGTCCAAATCAGATATCCTTTCAAAAAGCTATTGTTGAGCAGAAGCAGTTCTTCAGACAATAATTTCCAATGGAATAACTAACATCAGACTAGGCTTCAGTACCTAATCCCTGTTGGGATTTACCCCGTTTGAATAATGGCCAAATCTCGCCTCACTAACTCACTACCCCTAGATTAATCACCCCATTTGTCATCAACTGAAATCTTCTAAGTCACGAGGATTGTTAGATCATCCAGATCTCTTTTCTCATTTCAACAGTGGTTGAGATGAAAAGAGCATCGTTCGGAGAGAATCCTTGGTCTGAAACACTTGGATGTGAGTTGGGTCCTCAGATGTATCGATGTCATTGGAATGTTTTCGGATTTCTTCACGTAAATTGGCTTTCCCAAAGACCTCTTGCGAGACATTTGACTCTCCTATTTCGGAAGCTATTAACACAGTTCGAATAACAGATTGAATCTGGGCCTAACCAACCTGTCAACATTAACAGAATTGGATTGCGAATGAACCCGTTTCTTTTGGTCTTGGTTAACTTTCTCAATAATGCCAGGGAAAAGAACATTGGAAATGGTTGAGTATCTGTTGAATTCTCTACAGAGGTTCTTCTGAGTAGGTATATAAGTAACAGACAAAGCAATATCTTAACTGGATATTTATAACATTACCTGTAATTTTCAAGTGTGCCATAAACTAATGTGAATTACTAAGAAATCGTAGCAATTTAGCATTTTCAGAGAATCAGTCTGAGATGAAAGTAAATAAATAATTTTAATTTATTTCAGAAGTTTTACTTGTGAAAATGAGTTGTCTGTTGTGCAGAGATTTTCAAAAGGCTCTAAGGGAGTCATTGCCTCCCGCAGAGTCGTAGAAGTTGCATTGTGTTTATCCGCGAAATGATATTAAGCGTTAAATGTATACATAAAATCAAGAAAATTATAAATCCCTTGCGGTTCCGAACATTTTGTGAAAACCTGATTGGTTACGAAACCAATATCATAAGTTAGGATCATTTGCGACGGAAGCAGGCATTAAAAATATAGAAAATATAAATATAGTATAAATTAAACGCAAAGTGTCTGTTTACTTTCTCTGAAAAATTTGGGAAGGAAACGAAAGTAAGTACAAGTAAAGAGAATATGGTATGTATTAGGATAAAATATATTATATAGAATTTAAAAATCGAATGTTATACAAGTAAAAAATATTTGGAAGTGGTTTCTTTCCAATTGATTCATATCAATTTAAAACAGAAGTACTAAAAAAGTGATGTCGATGATAGTTGAAAAAGGGACAATCAATTGAAATACGTTGAATTGTGAAGGGAAATCCACACACAGGGGCATTCTCTCTAGAGAAAAGATGTCAGGGAGTAAAGCGTGTGTCCGATACGCAGGCGAGTCAAAATTACATCGGATTGTCGAGAATGGGGAAACCATAGTAATATATCTCCGAATACTATGGAGCTTATTGTTTGTTTGGGTGCACCAGTAGGTTTGCCACTCGCTACACACAATGTCTCCGAGATCATCGTAAGGAACGGGGAGACTCAAAAAGATCGCAGCACTTTTAGGCAAGGTTTATAGAAGCCTATATAATAAGAGTGGCGACATACGGGAAACACTTTCTGATTGGCTTAGAGACCTTTTCTACCGCCCGAGGCGGTCTTTTCCTAGCTCCCGTAGACTTAACATGGGAACTTTTTGTGTATTCGAGAAAAACACGTGTACATTAAATAAAAAAAAGAAAATATGGCTTATTCTTGTTCCATTTCGTGTTCTAGAATGTTTATTTATTATTATTTTAGTGTTCTGTCAGTATAAATTTGAAGACTTTTAAGCAAATAGCTTTTTTTGAACAACGTGGTGTTTCCCGCAATCTAAGTTAGCGCGTTGTGCAATCCATCTCATCAATTACGCATGTAATTGAGCGTTTATATGATTCATTTATACCGAATGTATCCATATTATAACAATCATATGCTTTTTGTTCTCCTTGAAATGATATATTAATTCGCCCAGCAATCTTCTTTAAGACGATTCTGGTAGAAAAATGGCTGCCGCGCATGCGCATTGGGCCAAATTTGGTCCCTTGTCGCCACTTTTATTATATAGGCACTCTACTTTTAGGTGCTGCATCAGCTTGTTCTTCGCCTGCATTCCCGACGTGACCAGGTATCCAACAGAAGACGATATCTAGGAAGATCTGAATAAAAATCTAGAAAGCTAATTTAAGACAGTATGGTTCCAAACTTTTCTTATTCATAATCCAGGAACGGCAAAGCCAAAACATCGAAACTTGGCATCCTGGGTTAAATTTTGAGATTCGAATATTAGAGTCAAAATTGGGTGGTCTTTCAACATTTTGAGTAATTTGATATGAAGATCACTCCCTCAACAAATTTTAAGCACACTGATTTATAGGCGCCATTTCCTATGCAATTGCTTAGTGAAGCTGTTCAACGACCAACTGGTGTGGTGATTAAGGTGTTAGCCTCTAGGAAGGTTCCTGGTTCGGATCCGGGTCAGCATGGATATTTGTAAACGTATGGTGTAGAAGCGGCCGTTAATTAAAATTACCTTACCTGTTCAAAACATTAAATGAAGATATATTGATTTTGAACCTGAATTAAAACTCATTCGAGTAAGAATTAGATTTAAAGATATTTGCACATAATAGTATAAAAATAAGAAAATGCCACTTTTATATCCTCAGGAAAGGGGGTTTAATAAAAAGAAACATGTCCTTTCATTCCAGCTATCATCGTGGCGGTTTTTAAAAGGAACCGAGCACGAAAGACAATTGTACATGTATAACTATTTAATAGTTATTTGTGTATAAAAAAATAAATAAAAAAAGCAGGTTTTAAATTGGTAATTAACGTCGTACTGGGGCAACACAACGGGCTATTGACGACGGTCCGGGATCAATTCCCAAGTGAAAGATCCGAGAACAACACCACGTAATTTTGACGAGGCAACGCCTGAGCTGGCACCCCCCACTCTCCAAACTTCCACACCAACCCAACGAGAGGGCTTTCGGTCACGACAGATTTAAGGTACGGTAATTGGTAATTTTAGTTAACGTCGCACTAGAGCGACACAACGGGCTATTGACGACGGTCCGGGATCAGTCCCTTAAGGGAAAGATCCGAGGACAACACTTCGTAATTTTGAACCACGGTCAGATGACGAAGCAACACCTGAGCTGGCACCCCACTCTCCAAACTTCCACGCCAACCCAACGTGAGGACTTTCGGCCACGACAGATTTAAGGTGCACCAGCCGCCTCTACACCATACGCTTACAAACATTCATGCCCGAACCCGGATTCGAACCAGGAACATTCCGATCTAGAGGCTAACACCTTAACCACTATACCGGTTGGTCGGCTCAGATTTAAGGTACACCAGTCGCCTCTATACCATACGCTAACTAACATCCATGCACTGACCCGGATTCGAACCAAGAATCTTCCGATCGGTTATAAATTGAATGTATCGCATTTTTTACTAAAATATTATTTTTCTTCAACTCACTACTGTAATAATTTCTCAATGACACATTTATATTTTTAATAAAATGCTGGTTTGGAATTTGTAAGTACAATTCAAAACGTGTGCAGTGTGTGAAATTGAATAAAAGTAAAAGTATAGTAAATTTTAAGTTTGGGGAAGTTCATATTGCAAGTGATGTCGTATGATTCTATCTCATACATCTGTTCAAACGTATCCCACCTAATATTTTGTTGCATTAAGCAGCTGCTGCCTGCGCCTTATTTCACGTGATTTATTTCTAGATCGTGCAACCTTTCAGTCGTTGCAAGCAAGCAGTTATATCTGTATTGTGTTTATTCCATCCATGTTTCCAGCTAAAATGGCCGGCATACACAAAATCTGCTGGAATGTTGATGGTAATTCCATGGAAAAATTATGAGATCGAACAGATAATTACCATATTTACGGTTGGTTGAATTTTATGGCACAATAACCAGATTTGGCTAAGCTGCGCCAAACTCAAGACGGACTACCGTAGTCGACAAATACATACAAGAAAAGTTAATACTAAAACAGGGAGAAATACACCAGGGACCTAAATCAAACTTGTGCAAGCTACAACTCGTAGTTTGCTATATCGGTGGATAAACCTATTAAGTCATGGCCACTTCCCCAGGTTTACGGATTTACCCTGAAACAATGTCAATCATCTCATTGGTAAATGCCGATTGCTTCATGGCCAAATGTACGGAAATCACAAAGCAACTAGATCTGGTTAAGAATTGTTTCAAAAAGTTCATAAAAGTTCTTTGATGAGGAATGTTACCCGCATGTTATCCATCGTCTACGAGAAATCCAGAATATTTTTTAGCTAAATACGACAAAACAGATTCAGCAGTCCTTCCCACACCTGGCTCCATTCGAGTTTTGGTCTATTATTACACTGAAGATGATACTCAGAAGACAAAACTACGAAACACAGAAGAAATCAAGACAAATGGGACAAAACACTTGATGGAGATATCAAGTGTCATTAAAGAGTGCTTCTACTAGTAGAATCAGACTGACTCAGAAAGGATCTATTTTTGGAAAGGACTAGATTTAAACTATGTATATGCAGGTTTATTTCTCTAGCCAAAGGTCAGATAGTTTTTGATTAATCATAATTATACAACGAAACATTTGGATGAATACGAAACATTAACAGGGGTCCCACTCTTTTTTTCGAACTAAAAGTAAGGACTTTCTAAGCACTTTCTAGGACAAAATAAGGACTTAAATACAACATTGAAGAAACCATATAATACAATGTAATACCTGACTTTCTACCAAATGGGGATGCTCTTACAGATTAGTTAATCTTATAAGAACAGTAGTATGTAAAAAATTTAATATTCAAGTCTTATTCTAAAAATTATACACAAATAATGCCACACAAAAATGAGATTTTTCTAAATATAAGCAGTCTTATTTTTACAAAATTCAGCAGTTAAAATATATGGGCATTTACGTGTACACGTATCTCTACTATTATAAAAGGAAGTGTTTGTCTGTTTGTTTTTTCGAGGGCGCAAAATCCTGACAATATTTGGCACACATATAGTCCAAATGTTTTGCAATTTTTGGGTCGCGGCGAAATTTTAAAATTCAATCTAAAAGATTTTTAAATGAATTTAATAGTTTTATTCTCTACCTGCTTCTTCAAACGCGTTTCGTCAGGACGAGAGAAGAAACCCCCTGAAATGATCTTTTTTTGTATATTTTCCGCAAGAGATTGTGACGTCACCTAAACTTTCTCTTTCCAAAAAAAAAAAAAAAAAAAAAAAAAAATGCATATTCTGCCCTTTGCGTTAAAAAAAAGAAACAGATTACATTTCCTGTCCCCTTTTCGGTAAGGGTAATTTTAGTTAACGTCGTACTAGAGCAACACAACGGGCTATTGACGACAGTCCGCTATCAGTCCCAAAAGGGAAAGTTCCGAGGACTACACCTCGTAATTTTGAACCACGGTCAGATGACGAATCAACACCTGAGGTACTCCACTCTCCAAATTTCCACGCCAACCCAACGTGAGGTATTTCGGCCACGACAGATTTAAGGTGCACCAGCCGCCTCTACACCATACGCTTACTAACATCCATGCCCGGACCCGGATTTGAACCAGGAACCTTCCGATCTAGAGGCTAACACCTTAACCACTATACCGGTTGGTCGGCGTCCCCTTTTTGGCGAATGAGAGCAAGAAATAAAAAACATATTAACTGGGATTGATATTTTTTTCTCGTAAAATCGGAATTCTAAAGATAGATTGAAAATTTCAACGGATTTGAAATCTGCGGAAAATTTCACATTAGATCGATACCTAAAAATATGATTTTCTTTAAATAAATAATTTTTAAATGAATTTAATAGTTTTATTCTTCATCGGTTTTTCAACGCGTTACTGCCAGAGAGAGAAGAAACGCCGGAAATGACCTTGCCACGTCAGCCGTTGGCCTTTCATCCGACAGAACGCGGATAAAATTATTTTTTTCGTTTACGCTTTGATTTTGCCACATGATTTACAGTCACAGTTCTTTTTTCTATCTCCTAGACCGTTAAAGATAAAGTAAAAATTTCAACGGATTTGAAATCTGCGGAAAATTTTAGTTTAGATTGATACCTAAAAATATGATTTTCTTTAAATAAATAATTTTTAAATTCAATATACCTTCAATGGATTTGAAATCTGCGGAAAATTTTACACCAGATTAATACCTTACACCACGGGCACGGACAACGCCGGGCTAGCCACGCAGTGGCTAGTCTCTAATATTATAAAAGGAAGTGTTTGTTTGGGGCCGCAAAATCCTAATGATTCTATGGCACTTACAGCAATGAGATTTGGCACACAGGTAGTCCAAAT
Source organism: Metellina segmentata (assembly GCA_947359465.1). Taxonomy (NCBI): domain Eukaryota; kingdom Metazoa; phylum Arthropoda; class Arachnida; order Araneae; family Tetragnathidae; genus Metellina; species Metellina segmentata. The sequence goes on along the minus strand of OX375872.1, from coordinate 47,174,822 downwards.
TATCTGCAATTTTTTGGTCGCAGCGAATTTTAAAATTCAATCTAGAAGATTTTTAAATGAATTTCATAGTTTTATTCTCCATCGGTTTTTCAAACGCGGAGAGCTTTTTCTTCCCGTGTGACCTTGCAGTTAGGGTTTGAAATCATGCCTAGTTTTTTTCATCCGCAGAATTTTTTTTTTTTTTTTCATTTTCGCTTTGATTTTGCGCAGACGAATAAATTTCCAGTCAAGACGATAAATCTTAAAACGGAAGTCAGTTCTTTTTTCTATCTCCCAGACCATTAAAGACAGAGTAAAAATTTCAACGGATTTGAAATCCGCGGAAAATTTCAGTTTAGGTTGATACCTAAAAATATGATCTTTTTAAAAATAAATAATTTTTTAGTTGAATATATCTTCTCAACGGATTTGAAATCTGCGGAAAACTTTACACTAGCTTAATACCTTATATCACCGGCACGGGCAACGCCGGGCTAGCCACGCAGTGGCTAGTTAGTAATATGTGTAAGTACATAAGCAAATTATAGAATGAAGACCGCAAGAAAAAAAACTTCGAACGTTATTCTTTTATCTCTTCGTAGTGCATTTGCTTTTATTAAGGGAAAGAAAGAGTTAAATTGATGAGGAATGGACTTTGCGTTGTCGGTCTCCCTGCTTGCTGCTGCGAAGTTTGATTTCGTTTACTTATTTTTTTCATATTGTTTTGTATTTGCTTTGTAATGGTCTTTAGAGGTGTATGAGCAATTTTTTAGCCTATTGCTGCTCATACGTAGAAACACCATTTTGTGTTGTATATGTCAGGCTATTTGTGTTGATGTCAACCATTTTGTGTTGTATATGCTCCCTGATCCACCAACATTTTCATTTAAAAAAATTTAATAAATTTTTTTAAAATTTTATTGCCTACTTTGTTATGTATGCAGCTGCAGGCCGCTTATGAAATGGAAATTACTCACCTCAGTAATTTTATAATACACTTTCATAAATTCATTTAATGGCACATCGGAGGTTTCAATAAAACTAAATTAGTGGCAAACTATTCATTTACTAAAAGTATCAAATTTGACTGGATCGGAGACCGAAAGAGTTTCGAAAAAACAACAACATTTTCTCGTGAACTGAAACGAATCATAAGAGTTATGCAAAAACTATGATAAATTTTTGAAAAGGTTAAAAAAATAAAATGCAATTTTATTGAATAGACATTCAACTATTCAGTGTATCGCCATGTAATTTTGAACCATGGTCAGATGACGAGACATCTGAGCTGGCACCCCACTCTCCAAACTTCCACACGACATATTTAAGGAGCACCAGCTGCCTCTACACCATATGCTTACAAACATCCATGCCCTGACCCAGATTCGAACCAGGAACCTTCCGATCTGGAGACTAACAAATTTAACCACTATACTAATTGGTCGGCTTATTGAATAGATATATAGAGCATTTTAATAAAACAAAATTGACGATGGAAACAGATTGCACATGGTATAACAAAAGCAAAGTGAAATTTAAGCACAATCGGCATGGATACAAAGAGAGAAAAATAGAAAGCATAGAAAAATTACTTTAGTTTTCGATCAACGGCCAAATACGACGAGAGTCCGAAATTTAGTTTTCAAACGACTTTTCCCGATTCATGAAATTCCGACTATTTCCAGTTCTCCAACACTCTGGTTTACGCTTTTGCGATCTTTTCCTCCAGTGTTTTTTTCGATAGATCGGGTTGGGTTTTTCGGAACTGATAACAGGTGCTTCAAATTTTCGGAGCAGAATCACCAACGAAAATCTTCAAAATTTGTCTTTATTTAATTTTACAGGGAGTTTTTAGAAATAATTAGGAGCATAAAAAAACAACACATCAGGCTGCTACTCAGCTAACAGTATTAATTAAAATTAATTATCTTCATATTGATTTTGATTCACCTACAAACTTCAAAATACACTTTCCCATAATTATAATAAATTTTAAAAACATTGCACTCGCGGGTAACTGAATAAAACAAAATGAATTAACATTTGATGATTGTATTCTAGTTCCTCTAGTAGGGCAACTATTTTGTGTATTGCAAGAGCCACTCGCAAGTCGAAAACAGACCAATTTTTATGAGTTTTCAATTTTTTAAAGTGTATTACGTGCTCATCAAGAGTAGATCGACAATTTGTATATTGCGTATCAAGGGTTGCCATTCAAGCAGGCCAGTTACCAAATCATTGCCAATGCCGTACTCATAAGCAGTTTTATCGCCGATCGGCCGCTAAAAAGAGGTCAGAAATATTGTGAAAAAATATCGTCATTTAAAAACAAAATTCTGAGGGCTCTTAGAAATAGAAGGTCAAAATAAGCACTTTCTAAGACCTGTGGGAACTTTGATAAAGTAATTTTAAAAGAATTTTGTGTGCTGAAATAGTAGGATGTGTCGAATAGCTTTAGGTTCGTAAAACTGATTATTCAGCAAGAACTTATTCCAGATGAGAATACTTAACAAATTCCATTTTGTAACATTGGGCGAAAATTCCCCCATTATTTTGGTTTGTCAGACATTAGTGAATAAGGTATAAACATTTTTGTTGAGTTCACCCTTTCTAACCATATAAAAAATGGGCAGACAGTAGCTCTCCTATCTTCTAAGAGCGGTAGCAAAAATAATTAAATGCGTTTTTCTGGTAACCATCACTTGTTGAGTTCGCCCTTCGTATCTGCAATGCCTCAATTGTTCTGTCTTCTAAAATTTACTCCTATGGAGGAATGAAAGGGAAAGATTATCTAAATTTAGTACAGGCTATTTATAACTATTAAATTTTAACTGGGCATACAAAAATGTTATAACGGTTGCATTCAATCTCTAAACATTTTTGTTGTTTGAAGATTATTTAAAATAAAACTGGTATAAATGTTATTTGGTAATGGCTCACACAAGTTTCATTCAGCTCACACTAGTTTTTTACTATGCTTCAGGGACACATTCAGAAAAAAGTTTTTCAAGAGCAAAGTTTACATTTAGAATTTTATTTCACTGCAGCATTTATGTACACAATGATTAGCAAGACAAATATGAGACCCATATTAAATGCATAACCTGCAAAATGCTTATATAAAAATAAGTGTTAATGATAATGGAATACCATTCACAATTAGCATTGCTTACAGTATTAATTACATAAACTAACTTCATTCATACAAAGGATTTTATGTCAAGAAACATCCAAATTTCTGTTTAAATGATGCATAAAATTGATAATAGACTTATAGCAACTTGTCGAATTGAAAAAGTGAGGGGTTAACAGAAATTTCATTGAAAAAACATGATAAATATTTAAACATTAAAATAATATCATAATTAAGTATAGATGTCAAAATATGAGAAAACCAAAACAATTTTTAAACTGAAATAATGATTAACTAAATTTAAAGTCATTTTGATTTTAAAGGATACGTAGAGCAAGTATATAAGTTATTAAAAATGAAACCACTCATTAAAATGAAAAAATATATATATATATTTTAAAAATTCAGACTAAATCTGCCAAATAAGCTAATTAGACCAATCAAATAAAAACTAGCTATTTGCTTATGAGGATACTTTTTGAAATGTAAGGCTAGTTTACATTTCATAACACACATGCCTTAAGACAACAGCTCAGAATTCTTTATAAAACTGTGAATTGGTCCTTTGTCAATGTCTAAATTGCACATCAACTACTAAAAATTCATTCAAGATCACATATTAGTTTTATCCTTTAAACAATTGTATAAATAAGCATTGCATATTCTAGTGAACAAAAATTTGTTGACATGTTCTAAAAGTTTAATTTTTCTGTTATATTTTCAATTAACAAAACATACATAATGTCAATCACTGAAACAATTAATTAAAACTGAAGAAATTCTCTGCCTTTTAATTTAACAAGAACAGACAAAGTACAAATTAAACAGAAATTTAAATGTTTTACCGTGCTTCACTGCCAGCATCTGCCTTTCAAAGTCAAATAAAAACTCTTTGGAATTACATAAATATATTTAAATATTTACACAAGAAAGAAAACATAATCTTTTTGCTTTTAAAATACACATACATTATATATACAAAACCACATTTGTAAAAGTTTTAAATTGAAGTTAAAAAATTGATTTCATAATGCACTCTCTCTCATCAGATATATTTTCTAATTTTACTATAAAATAAATTGTAACCATTTTGCAAGTTTCTTTTATGAATGCTCATGTCAGGTTTTTGTACACATAGATGTAAAAAGATGACAGAAGAATTTAACTTTATGACCTTATCATCCAAAGATATGGTGTTAAATACATGCTCAATTGTACACTTAAGGATCACTGAACAGGTAGCAATTCATTCATAGCTCCATTATGTCATCTGTAGTTTTTGAAAATTGTTAACCATGTCCCAAACCTTTGAGGAACGCGATGGCTTATTGGAACCCTAGAATACAAAAATTTCCATTAAAATCAATTTAAAAAAAAATCAAAATAATGAATCACAGTACACTTACACACTTTACCTAAAACATTCTAGAGCAAAATTCTTCAAAATATTACATTTTCAGTTAAGGTTATTCATAAATTGGAAACTATGCTATGGATTTATTTTTTGCTCCTTAAAAGCATACATTATACAGCACAGAATGCTACAGATTGCAACCAAATAACTGTCTTACTGTTGCTTTGGTATCAAATGGTATATTTTGGTATTAAATGAGGGCTGTAATGAAGTGAAAACTGAGCAGCAATGGAGAGTGATTTTGTGATTATTGTAGAAAGCAAAATTTTGTTATTGTAGGGCTCTTTACAGACAGCTCTGGGGAAGTTGGTAATGTAACTTTTTCCCACTTTCACAAAACATTTTTTTCAAAGATGACAATCCAAAAATTTTCCTTTCAAATCACTTAAAAGTGTCTCTTGGATAAATTAATTTCCTTTAAACTTTCCTTACACTCGGGTAGGATTTCATTCATATTTAAATATAATCTTTTAATCTATTTTAGTCACTTACTGCACTAATTTAAGTTGCTCCATCCTTTTAATTCATCAATGACATTCAATTAAGTTTTAATTATATATCCCATGCCAATCACATGGTTTTTAGAGGGATCAGGCCACTCTTGTTTTAGATAAACAAAGCAATTTTCGTGATTTGAAAAATAGTTGTTTACATGTTAAATTCATTATTTTTAATAAATGTATAGTTCAGTATTGCACCTAATATATTTCCAGTAAAAAATTAGACTAGAATGACATGATTCAAAAACATTACTTGAACACTAAACTTATGAGAAAAATATAGCTATTTAGAGAACTCAGAATGGGGTAACTTTAATTATTTGCAGATACAGAAAGGTATTTAAATAACAAATAAGTTAAAAATTTATTGAGACTTAAAATAGAATTAGTTATGGTACATTTACTCTTGACAACTGAAATAATTAATTCAAAAATGTATAGCACTTCAAGGATTTTTGCAAGTCCATTAAGAGATTTAAAACATGTATTTCTCAGTTCTAGATTTTCTTTTTTCAAGATGTTTGAATCCTGCCTAAATTGATTATGATTGCAATAGATAATATGCACATGGTTTATATCTAATATGTTATCCATAGGTAGATCAGTTTTAAGATTACAAGAAATTTGGTTATTATATATTTCTAAGTAGTGTTTACTGATTATGTTAAAATGATATAATTTTAAACTACTGAAACAATCTGTTGAGTAAGGCAAGATCACACAAAAGGTACTTGACAAATTAGAGAAAATATCCAGAGTACAGCTTTCTAATACAATAATTGAGCCCATTTTCTACTAGATAGGTTGTTCCAATTCAAAATGAACTAAAAAATGAGATCACTGAAAAAGTACTTACATCCATAAATGAATTTGGGGAACCTCCTAATAGAAGACGTTCTCTCTGCTCCCGAAGTTCTCGACGTTGTTGTGCAAGTTGCAGCCAGGAAGGTGCATGAGGTTCCTTATCATTTAATAAATCTTGATTTTCTTTTACCATTCCTATACTTGTTAAGCCACCATTTGCTGATCCAGATGGTGTAGGGACTGTAGTTCTTTGTAGATTTTCTTCCTTCAAAGATGGAGCAGGGGAACTTTCAGTGCTAGAATCTTTTTGGAAGTCTGGAGGCAGGTTTAATGGAATATCAGGAACACTGGCTAACCTTTGTCTTGGATGTAGGGCTTCATTAGAAATTGAAGAATTAGGAGTTACTTTGGTGAGAGACTCTCTGTGAATTAAGTTCATTTCTCTTAAAGGTGAAACTGATCTTGTCACAACTTTTTCTTTCTCACAAAAAGATTTAGATTTCTTCTTCAAGTCATGCTTATTAACATGTGGTTTTACTGTTTCAGAAATTTTTATAACAGTACTGTTATCAGAAATGTTAATTTCATTGTCTTCTGATTTCTCGACGGGTAAAGTTTCTTTCACTGCCACCTCAGATGCTGAGTTTTCACAGGATTCATCTATCTTCCCTTTATCACAATGCTTTTGTTTAATAGATCTTCTGGCAAATACACGCAAAAGTTCAGGTTCTGGCTCTTCAAATGGAATTACTGGGGTCTCTTTTGGACTTCTCCAGTTTTCTTGACCCAAAACAGAACAAGATTCTATTTCAGAATTGATTTCCAAGTCTTTATTATCACCACTTGGATGAGCAGATTTGTGTGCTTCATCTTTTGTAACCATATTATTTTCAGACGAAACACTTTCATCCATGTTTGTAAGCTGAAGATTGTTACTATGAGGCAAAGAAGGCTGGATTTTAACTTCCCATTTGGTAGCATTTTCTTGAATATTTGTTTCCTCTTTCAGTAGCTTGCCATCACTTTGATTCGATCTTGCTGCTTGCATTTGAAATTTTACATCAGTGGAAAGATTTTTGTTAGAAGGGGCCTTTAGAACCTTATTTGCAGCTGCAGTAGGAGCTTTAGCTTCCACTTTAGGGTTAGATTTGTGTATACGAATCTGTACTGGATACTGTACTTTATCAGGTTTCTCAGTCTTTTTTTCTATGACGAGCTCTCCTTTCTTACTTTCAGAAATTAAAGCTCCAGAAAAGGAATGCCTACTGTTAGATTTTTCCGATTCCTTATTTTTGATAACTTTCCTGTCAGATAGCTTTCTTTCAACAGTTGCATTGTGATTCTTCTTATTTACATCCGAAAATTCTTTGTTGCTATATGATATTGGTTGATATTTACGTTCTTTCATTCTCTGACTAAAAGGGACAATTTCCACAGAAACACGTTTTTGTGCAGTACTATTCTTAGAGCTAGCAGGATTTGAATTTAAATTATTGGAAAGAGGCTTATTTACTGACTGTTTTTCTTTTGATGCAGGTTTTTGATTTACATCGAGTTTGGGCATTACAGTTGGTTTTTGTGAGTCAGATGAGGCTTGTCTGACATCCTGTGATGTAAATACAGATTTCAATGCTTCAGACTTTCTATTTACTGAAATTGTAATTACATCATCTGTCATTTTACTGCTACAAAGAGACGAAGAATTAACAGTAATATCACTATCTAAAGTTGATGGAATATTTACAGAGCTGATCCAAGGTTCAGAGTTATCTTTCTTTTTCTGTAAATCTACGTCTGCAGAAGGTTGGATGAAAACACTAACATTTTCTTCAACTGCAGCAAAGTTGTGAGCTTCAGTGACTAGCATTTCACTGATATTATTTTTTAAAGATGCATGATGTGGAACAAAGATCCCACTTTCTTCACATCCCATGGATAAAGACTTACTGCTCATTAAACTTTCCTCCTCAAAGTACAATGCAGGTAGTTGTGAACTTTCTCCTGTACAATTATCTTGATTGAAATTTCTCTGAACAGTTTTCAAGACAAATTCATTATCAATATCAAGTTTTTCTGCAGAGCTAGAAGTTTTAATTTCTGAAATGCTATCTTTTGTACAATGAGTTTTTTCCATTAAATCTTTTTGAGGTTCTAGAAGAGGTTCATGGGATTTTCCTGTATAAGTTTTTGTGAATTCATTTTCACTAACATTAGAATTGGAGGTTGTTTTATCATTTCCTTCAAAATTATCACCTTCAGCTACCCCCTGATAGTTAAAATGTACCTGTTCATTATTTGAATGACCAAAAGTAACTTTTGTCTCTTCTTTAGCTTTTGATAGATTTTCCAAGGATTCTGACTTCTCGACATTTTTCACAAGTGATGATGACATAATCTGAAACTCAGACTGGTTATGAAGAGATTTATTTATTTCAATCAACTGATGTTTACTCTCAGGAATAACATTCATTAAGGATATTTTAGTATTTTCAATGATTTCATTCCCCACATACTCAAATGTATTTGGATTTGAATCACACACAAGATTTGACTTGTCTTTACTTGTATCAGCTTTATAATTTTCCTTGGTTGATAAATGACAGTTCTTGCTACCTTGCACTTCAGATGCTAAATTATTATCATTAGATTTTTTAATTGCTTCACTCTTCACAATTTTAGAACCATCCTCAAAACATTTGGTGAAACCACCACTTTCTGTGTCTGATTGCTCTCTGGAAAAATTGACTTCATTTGTTAGATTGGGAGTTTCACTATAAGAAAAAGATGATGTCATTTGAGATATCTGCCATTCTGAAGACTGTTTTGAAGATGAAATTTCATGCAAAGATGAGACAGAGTATTCTGAAAAAAAAAATATATAAATAAATATTCTCATTCTAATAGTTAAAAAACTAAATATATAAGTTAAATATATAAAAAATCAGAACTAAAAAACCAAGGGCTTCTAGTAACCATTGAGGGCTTTGCAGCAGCAAAGAAAGAACTTGATACACCAGTTAAAATAGTTCAAATACAAAACATCAAATCTCAATTTAGATAATATAAAAAACTTTTTGCTATCATTCAATGCTTGGAAATGGATAAAACAAGGACACCATGCAATTTCTTTTGAAAATTTTCCAATAACTTTTAATATTTTACTCTTGCAAATTTTGTTACTTCCAAGTATATTGAGCATTAAAATAACATGAATGCGTCAACTTTGATCTAAAAGTTGCCTTCACTTTTCATGATCTTCACATTTTGGTATAAGTTAGTTTAAAATTATTCAAAACTTTCCAATAACTTATTTTTTTTAATGATTTGATTGTATTTTAACAACTTTCAATATATTTTTTTTTGTCTTTCAAACCATATGAAAAATTACCAATGCATAAAGTAGATCAATATTCATAAAAATTTGTTCCTTATAGTAACCAAAGTGTTATTCCAAAATCAAATGGGAACTTCATTGTTAAAAGAATTCTAAAGGAAAAAAAAAATGTTGGAGACTAGCCCACTTATCGACCTCACTTGATAAAAATTTCAGATAGTTAGTTATTTAACCTTTTCGCGTGGGCTCATATTTTGAAAACAACTTCATTCGTGGGAGAGCGTGCGTTCCACAGGGGGAAGGGGGGGGGGAGAGAAAATTTACCACGGGGTTTGAGAAGGGGGATGGGTCTTTGTGTGAAACGGGGAGATAAGAGCGAGCATCTCCTGTTGATAGCTGAACATTCACCCCTCTCTTTAAGAGTACACAGGTTGGGGAAACTGATGTTTCTTGACATCAAGCAATGGAATTCTCAAAATGGTGTTTTGAAGTCCGTTATCTTATTTTCACCAAAAAATGAACAGTAGCTATACTTCCAAAACACTTTAAAAAAATTACTCCAATTTTATCACTGGCTTTTTGATTTTTAGCAAGTAAAAAATTTTTAATGGTTCTTAATAAAAACCCCACTTGTCTAAAATTTCAAATTTTCATGAAAATGAAAAATTTTTTGTCATTATTGATGTTTTGGTAGAACCAGCAAAATTTTGCTGCCTAATAACAAGGACTGTTTTCAAAGAAACTGTTTCAGAGCATTGTGAGTATCGTTGAGAACCATTACATAAGATTGCACTTTTAGTTCACCTTGCGATTTTGGACAAGGGCTGTTTTTGTTGAGAACCCTTCATTTGTACTAATTTTAATACGGTTTACTATAACACCTCAGGTTTCTAGAAACTGAATTATAACATCTAAAAAGTTCGATTGACACATAACTATAGCCCATTTTAAGCAGATTTAGGAAAATATTGTTTAAAATTTCACCTTTAAAAAGCTTAAAAATTATTGATATATATAAGATAAACAAACTATCGTTTAAATTTTTTTGTGTACTAACGGCTGTTACAAAGACCATAGGTTTTTTTAAAACTATGTTTAATACAAAATTTAAATTTTATTAAAACTTTCTCTTACGATTCTAAAGCTGTACATTTAAGCTGTGTGATAATCCTAGTAACAGGTTCCGATACATAAGCCAACACCACAAGACTTGCACTGAATCCATGTCTTAGTTTATTTTTTATTTTTGTGACATTGGACACATCATCTCCTTTTTGTTGATTTTTCTGGCCAATGACCAGCATTAGCATCACTAACTCGAACTTGTCTTGGTAAGGTAGCACCATTGCAATTTATCTCAATCATTTGCCGAATAAGATTGAGACGAAACGTTTTGTGATCAATTTTTTTTACAGTACTTTGATCTCCAGATATACTGAGTTGAGTTTGAGATAAGCTCCGCTTCATTTTGAACAAAATATATGGATTTAAAATGGCAATGTTCAAAAAATGGAAGAGCTTTTTGGGCCACTTCATCGTCTTTCGCGAAAACCCATACGAATTGGCCATTCTGTCACTTAGGTCAACAAAACTCATATTTTTGTTGTACGAATTAATAATGCCGGGTTTTTTTAACTCTTCACTCGCATTTTCCAATTTATTTGCAGTGGGCGGGTTATCCCAACTGCTCATCACTGTCAAGTGTGAATGAAACACTTTTGATCTCTTACTGCTCCACACCAAAAACTACAAAGTAACCCCTCATGTAACTTGCTGCATCGCTAGGATAGAACAATCGCCTGGAAACACCCAGTCAGGACTATGACTATGTGAATAAGGACATTTCGGGCTATTCAGGATTTTAGAGGTGGATGTGAGGTTAGATGCAGAAAATATAAAAAAAATATTCTCATCTTGAATTACCAGTAAATGTTTTGACTACTTCGACAGCATCAAGTTTTTGAAAACCTTTTCCATTATCTTCTGTTACTTCAGGAGTTGATGGTAAGGTGCTCACTTTGGCAGCAGCAATCTAGACAGAAAGAAATGATATTACAATGAAGACATAAATTAAACAAATGTATAATTTAATTCAATGTAGAGAGATATGCTATAGATACTGCAGATGTTAACTGCTAATAGTTTGAGAAGTGTAGTTTTGACAATGTGGCACAATTTGACATTTATAATGTAATCATGCTGCAAGACTGGAATTACTGCTTTTTGAAGCATGCATTTTGGTCAATTCAGCGCACTTAAAAATGCCATGAGCAAGTTCATATTAATTTTAATAAAACATCCAATATTACATTTTTGACTAGTTGTGCAATTTAAGATAATTTTTCTTATGGTGATGAAGTACTCCCAACCTATTTTGATAATTAATTTATAAATTTAGATTATTAGCAACATCCAAAACTGATAGTGGAAATCTTAAGAGATTTGAAGCATAATACTTTGTGAATACCTTTGACTCTTGATCAGATTAGCTTGGGCCCCCAAATTGATATTAGTGTGATTCATGGCAATGTATGTCATATTTTTTGACAATTTAAAATATAACTGGTACCATGCATTTTATGGAGTGACACCAGTTCAACATCAAATGTAACAGTATATTTTTGAATGAATATCTAAAATATAGTAGCTAAGAAACTCAAATATTTTTTGACATGTATTATTGAAATATACAGAAGCTATTACAAATTTAAAAAAATCAAGTAATAAACTATCTTTGTAAACTTAGCTTTCAATTTTATACAATTACCAATTCATTTATTGATTGCATTGTACTATTAAAATAACTATGTTGATTTCAATTGACTGATCCCAAACTTTACCAGCAATTACATTCCCCTTTCATTAAGTAAAGTAGTCTTTTGAATTTACAAGCTACTATATTTAACAGTAATGAAAGCAAGTACATGCAAATCTTATCTTAGAATAAGGGTATTTATTAAGGTACAAGACTCAATTTTGAGGAGTATAATACTAGCAAAATAATTAACAAATATTTTGAACAAAATAACCTGGAATCATAATTAAGCACATATTTTAATGATATGAACACCAAAACTCTTCTAGATAAAAAACTTAGCCTACAAAACAGATTTACCTGGTTCATTCTCCGTCGTGGCAAACCATAAGTTCTTTTAGGCCTAACTGCTATCTTGTGATGAGCAGCATTGTGATTTAAAGGAACAGGTTGACTTGAATCAGTATCACCATCTTCACAATTTGAAAATATAATATAAAATAATTTTTACTTCCACAAAATTTTAACAGATGTTATATAAGTTACTTAAGTTAAAATAAAAAACTTCACAGAAGAGAGTAATTAGAGAATGATTCAGTGCATCTAGCATTCATTTATGAAATATATTGAGGATACTTTTTCATATATATTGCAATGCAGAATTGAATATAATGTATTTAATACAACTAAACCAAATTTTACTGTATGCTATGAGAATAAAGTAAGGAGTACAAGTAGAGATACTTCATGACTTTCTCATGTTCACGACAGACAGTTCAAGAGTATTGGTTACACATTCTTTCAATTAACATAAACTTAATGATAAGTGAGCAAGTTTCCACATGGGTTAAAATTTTTGGCTTTTATTGTTTATATTTGGCTATTTTAGAGTAAAAAAAGTGAGGGGCAAAACTAAAAATGACAAGAGTAACATTGAACTGAATTTAGCCTACCCTTAAATAGATTGATTTAAAAATAATACAAAAGTTAAAGTGTAACATTAACAGAAAAAGCGTACCAGAGTCCAACGATCGTCTATCAAGAAGAGACATTTTTGATGAATGCCCTGATGAATGTCCCGCTGAATCCTGAAAGTATACAAACAAAGTATTCTTACTTTTCAATAGACACCCATCAAGGGGGTCAAACATTCTCTCTCACCCTACCTTATTTTGTAAAACAATAACATTTTCAGTGATCAATGTACTGAATTCATTTCCTACTTAAGTTTAGGCTACACACAAAATGCAAATGGGTTAGGAAATTGAGTCCAGCATTTTGATGAATGCTACTATGTTAATGAAAGAGGGAAAGAAAGAGAAAAAGGTATGTATGAGCTCGAGATGCTAATTTAAGAGTAATGGACAAAATAAAATTACTTAGTGTTACTGTACTTTTCTTTGATAGAACTATAAAAATCTTAATCATAAACAATCTTCAAATCATATTTACCTCATCATTTTCAGAGCTCCCCATACTTATTAAGCTACCAGCACTACATGTTGTTTGAGATTTTATTGACTTTTCCTAAAATAGATGAAAATATTATGTAATACAAAAATGAATAAATGCAAGGTATTTACTAGTATTATTCAAAAGGAAATAATCTAAAAATTCATATAATTAAAATTTCCAAAAGGGTTATCATTATATGAAATTGAGGACCAACTTCATCATTTCTTAAGGCAGTACCTAATTTTGACATCCAATATAATATTTATATTAATCTTGGTATCATGCCATGTATATCAAGTTTCAAGTCATTTGGGCAGTTTTTTCACGATAATGAGTATGGAAAGTTCCATGGCCTAAGTTTGGAGCTTCTAATGTTCTTTTAATTAATTTCCCAGCTTTTTATCCATGTCACTCATACAGATACTTGAAATTATGTCACTTTATTCAGTCAAACATTTCACCAAGAGAAAGTTTTTTTATGCTAATTATTCAGAGTAATGTCTGAAAATAACAATATATCTCACCACAAAATACCTAGTCACAATTAAGATGCCTTTAACCACATCTCAGAGCTCTCTCATACTCAAAAACTTAAATATTCATTAATTCTTTTGAAAATTGTACAGCTTTCACTATGGAAATTTTAAGAATAGATATAGAAAATTAATGAAATGAAACATTTAGGGTGGTGGCAAGTACTACGAAAAAAAAAAAAAACGTTCTTTCAACTATCATTTTGATTATAGGATAAATATAGAACTCCGCTGTAAGGAAAATGTGAGCAATAAAATGATATATACTAGTCCTTTTCCAAAAGAACCATTGATTTTAATAGAATACTTTTTGTAGTAATTAAAGTATAGAATTAGTCAGAATTTGTATGCTAATTCAAGGAATCCATATCGATTCAGTATAAAGATACAAACCCCCAGTACACATGTCAAGTAGGTGTTTTGCGGGTTTTATGGCGCAAGGGACATATCTGGCCATGATGCGCCCGACACAAGACATATAACAAGTAATAAGCACAGTGAAAGATTTACAGACACAGAAGAGAAATACACCCAGGAAGGAATGTACCAGACTCAAATCGAATCTGTGCCGCATACAACTCAAAGGTTGCTAGTACACCTTAGGAATGCACATGATTTAAAATACAAGTTTGACAAAAATATCCTGATTATGAACATTAGTTTGAGATAAAACTCTATTTGTGCAATTTTTGTGAAACTGAAGCAATTTACTAGCAAACATGAAATACAAGCTGCGATATGTTGAATTCCACACTACCTTTAAGCCTTGTGTGAGAACATCAACTGTAGTTGGACTGTTACATGGACTGTGAGGCAATCCAACATCATCATCATCTGAATCTCTCCTTGCACGGACCCTTGTGAATAATTCATCCTGACAAAAAAACAGAAATTATATATATTAATAAATTTCAATTTTTGTCAAAAATACAAATTAGTCTATAGCATATCTATAATTAATTCTTGTACAGTACATCTGTTTCATAATCTTTGCTCAATTCAGATATTTTCAAGACTAGTTTGATTATTGAAAATTCATGTCAGCATTCCTAAAATTTCATTTTGATGTTTTCATGACCTAAACTTTAGAAGTGTAGAAAATTTTAGACCTACTTTGTTTATTTAAATATTTTGTGTTCTGTTCATATCAAGTTATTCTGATGATCCACAAAAGCCTTAAAAAACTCCTCCCATTACATAATGTAAAAAACCCTTTTCCTTTAAAAAATTAAAAGTATATAGCAAAAAAAAAAAAAAAAAAAAAAAAACCTAGCAGCACAGGCCCACTTGCTGTAGTCACTGAAATTGTATTGGGGACAATAGGGAATTTATTCATGAACAAAAATAAACTGCCTTTCATTTTCTGTATTTAAAAATTTTTGCATCTTGGTAATTTAAAGAAGCTGTAGTTTGATGAAATAACCCCAAAATGGAATTTAACAAAAACATTGATTGAGGATAAGTGATATGAAAATGTTCCTGACATAACACATAACAGGCCAGTATTTAGTCCAAAGTTGTCATTTCATAATGTGACAAGCATAAAATTAGGAAATTAATTTTTTATATTTTTGGATAACTAGTGACTTTACCAAGACAACAGTTAGGGCTGTGATTTAGGATTTTATGGCACAAGGACCATATTTGGACAAGCTGTGCCAAACACAAGACAGACAACTTCAAGTAAAATTGTTTCAAAAGGGAAAGAGATTGGGAAAAAAACAATGGGATAAATGGAGTATTCCGGGAGCCCAACATCCATGTTTACTGAAGACAGTAAACCCTATGGAAAAAGGAAAGATCACAAGAGCATCTTGGGCCCATTAAGGGAATACAAACATTGGAAAAAAAAAAGAAAAGGAAAATGTGATTCTTATTTCTTAGTTTGGAGATCAAGGGAACATAGGATATGTGAAAAGTAATATGAAGAGCAGTCTGTTATCTGTTTAAAGTTAAAATCTTGTTTTATTTTTATTTTTAAAAGGTTTAAATTTTGTGACCTAACTGAACAAATATTGTATTTTTTGGTTAAGAACAATAGCCCTAAATCCTTAATCAGCGTTGTCTATGCGACACCTTTTCTATACTTGCCAGCAGTGAAACTGAAACATGAAATTTTTTTCTATTTATGAACCTCATCTGCTAAGTTTTACATCTTAAAACTAGTCATGGGGATACTAATTCATGATATTGTTCTTTACCAGTTCTGTAACAGCTGTTTTATATATATTTAAACTTTATAAATCATCATGTTGTTGGTGTTTGAGTATTCTAATAAATAGTAATGATGCTTTAAAACATAGCTGACTAAAAGGAACACATAATAAATTTTACACAACAAAATGTATTACTTTTAATTTACGAAGAAAAGAAATGATTTTACCTTAAACATTGCATTTATTGATGTGTGATGTACAGAGAGAGAAGAACCATGAGGAACATCTAGAGCTTCACTGCCTACATTTGTAGCAGCATTTTCGGGTGAAAAAATACTGTCATGTGAAACACTCAGGCCAATCTTCAAAGGGGAAGTTATATCACGTTTCCTGGAATGAAAATAATTAATTATTCTTGTATATGTAGAGAAAGACTTATAGTTACATGTGGCTAGCTCTAGACAAATCCAAATGAAACAGTAGGAAGGTGTGCTTTTTAATTTTACTTCAATTTACATCTTAAGGAGAGTAATGTAATTGTTTATCGATAGCATACAAAAGTTAATTCTTTTAATGTTAAAACCAAAAATGCATAGTTTCCTCTAACTGAAAATATTACATTTTTCGAATCTAACACTTTTAATAGGATTGTAAAACCATTCCTAATTTGTAAATCTGTCAATTTGTCTTTATAAAAGTGCATTACCCCCATTTCATCACTGATTTTACTTAACTAGTGCATGTGTGCTAATGTAAATGGCTGTGACTGATTTAAAAAAATGAAAGCCACTGCCTTCCTTAAAAAGGACAAATATGGAACACAAATATAAAAGCTAATGTTTTTTTAATATTTTGTTGCATCTTATAACTGGCTTAAGTCCTAATAGCAGAATTTGGAACAGGTGTTTTTGGTCAAAAATTGATATCCACACACTTCACTTCTTATCTACTAACCGACATTGATTTAGATATTTGATCATATTATGGCACTTTTATTTGGAGATTTTTCATCTTTCTTCATAAAAACTTCTTGATAAGATACAAATTTGGAGACAGAGGTAAAATTTACCATACCAGACCTTGACATTCATAGCATTGTTTAGGATTAGAATCTGCACTTTAATTCTATTCTACCCCCAATTTCATATCATTAATATACGAATTGTGACTCTTAGCACTAGTAATAAATATAAGTATACCATGTACTAACTCATGTGGTATGTATTCAGTCACCTCAGAGTCAGCAAGACATGCAGGGTAAAAAGGCTTTAAGCAGTTTAACACAGTAAATTCTGTAAACTGAATGAATTTAAATAGTTGTGCTAAATTGTTTGGATAGTATTAAAATACAGCTTTTATGTGGTTAAATTTTAAGTCACTACAAGTTATACAGGTAAATATTTAAAAAAGGTCAAGGTGTCGAAATACTTTTTGACTCATTGTTGCATCAGCATGTATTATGGATCTCCTCAATGAAAGATGAAATAGTATAGACCCAAGTGTTTTTAGAAGTATGATGGTTTGTAAGTGTTATTATAAAAGAAACTCATATATTTGCATCAGTTCTCATTGAAAATTAAGATTTGTTAAAAACAATTGATAAAAGCACAAACTTTTCATTCTACTTAAAATAGTCAAGTACTTTTTAAAGACTTCAAGGCAGTTTTATACATTTAAAAAACGAAGCAGACAAAGTCACAGGTATCCATTTTAATAATTTGTAATACATTTCTCTGTATAAAATTGTTGAATCAATTAGAAAACACAATAGAAAATGGGGAAAAGATAAAAAAAAGGCAAGTGTAGGAATTTGAAGTTATACAGGAGTGCATTTATTAAAAATTAAGTACTAGGTAAAATTCAAGGACTAAATGAAATATTTAGTAAATACTTCAGTAAATCCTGATACCAAGTTTACTACAGCTAACTCAATATCACTGCTTTCATTTGTGGTACCGAACATTAAACATATAACCAGAATCCAAGCTTAAGACATCAGTTGTAGAAGCGTTCTGCTTACTATTCAAGCTATCACTTTATTTAAAGAATACTCATCCCAAACCACATGACTCTAATGTTTTCTTGCAGAAGTCACTACAGGCCCCAGAAAAAAAACGCCTGGTATACAAATAAAAGATAAAGGAGAATTACAAATGATCTATATTTCTTCCTATTGCCACCCTAGTCTGTCCCAACAGATATCATATAAATCTTTATAGGTTACTGTATAAAAAGCCTGATGAATATTATTGTAAAGTAACTATCCAAATGAAACCAGCCTGGGAGTCGCAATTGGTTAAAGTCATAACTTAAGAACAGTTCTACAACAGAACAAATCAAATAAGGATGTGAATTAATTTTTTTCTGGTCGGGGTGATATAAATCCCATGGAATATACAAGGATCTATATGCTTTTCCCGATATATGGGGTTTAAATACCCCACCCGTAGATGCATCTATAAATTAAAAGAACGGCATAAGTCCCAATCCTGTAGATGTACCCATGATTAAAAGGATATACAGCACAAAGTCCCAAATTTATCTGGACCTAGGCCATTCCGGATTATTTGCATTTTTTTTGTCAAATAAAAAAACCTAAATCTAACCAACCCCTCCACAAATTTTGCATTTGAAATAGTAAAATAGCATATATATAAATAGGAATAATTTTTAGAAAAGGAAAAAACTTTTTAATACAATGCAAGAAATTTTACTCTTGCAATTCTAATTTTTCGGTGCGGTATTTGCTCTGAACATGTCCGTTATTTTACGTTGTTTCATCAATTAGGTTCAGGTTTATCTCCTTGTTCTTTCAAAATTGTAGGAAAGATGGAAAAAAGTGAGGAAAAAAAACCCAGTAAGCAAAACGTCCGGATTTGAGACTTTCTACTGTATTTGCCTGATTACGGTCTAAGGGGCTTTAACCTGCATAGTCCCAGTAGGTTCACCAACTAATTAAACAAAAAGGATATACTTTCTATTTTTGGGTCTTGGGGGTTTAAGCCCTCTAAACAGATAGATTCACTCATGAAGTAAAAAGGATATATTTGCTTATTTCAGGTCTAAAGCATTTGAGCCCCTTAATTATGGGCGTGATACCCATAGCTAAAAAAAAAAACATACATTTATTTTTTCTGGCCTGGGAGCTTCATCCTTTTATCCCCTCAGTCCCAGTAGGTGTGTCCATGAATAAAAAAAAGTATATTTTTCACTGATCTTGGTGCTTAAATCCCCCAGACATATGTGCCTATGGTCCAGGAAGCGGCTTATACCCATATGTGCGCCTATGATCCTGGTCATAGCCTGTTTGTAGATTTAGAATTGACTTTCAGCCATAGGTGAGTTTTGTGTAGCAAAAAAGGCTTATAGAATGACAAAACCCCCACCTAAACAGCACTAAATTACAAGAACATTGGAGTAAAAAGTAGACTCAATTCAGAGGTCCAATTTCCAATTCCATATATTAGAAATGAAGGCATTGTACAAATATATTGATTTTCTTTCAAAATAATTATGATTTCAGTCATTTTTTTCTGAAATATGGTCTCAGTATTTCAAGTCTGCATGTATGCTTATGCAAATATCATGCCTAAATGGTTGAATATATTTGCATTTATTGTATACTTATAGTAACTTTGTGAACAAGTAGTTGAGTATTAGTCTGTGCATGCTTATGGAAGAAACATGCCACAACGGTTAATATATACACTCATTGCCATAAAAATTTGCACAAGAAATAATTGTGGGATTGTAACGAAACTTGGCATGAAGGTACATGTCGGCCACATATGCAAATGATTAGAAATGCAGCGTGATTGCGCAGTGCCACTAGAGGGCGTTGAACTTCGTTCTCCTTGGAGTATAAAACAGGTAAGCAGAGCTTGTTTGAGTGTACTTAATCTTTTGCAAAGGAAACGCTGAGGTAGACATACCGTTCGCCGCCATCGAAAACAATATGAGCAGCTGTCAGAGTTCGAAAGGGGAAGAATCATCGGGATGATGGAAGCTGGGTGGTCAGCTCGGCGAGTAGCTCGTTAAGTAGGGCGTTCTGATTTTATTGTGAGGAGGTGTTGGGACCAGTGGACAAAAGAGACGTCATTTACACGGCGACAATACTCAGGACGCCCTTGACAGACCCGTTTTCGAGAAGACCGTCAGATCATACGAAACGCACGCGTAGAGCCAACTGCCTCATTGGCCGCTATCCAGACACAGGCAGCACCTTCACTACGGGCCGCCTGGCTGAAGGACATCTGGTATCGCGGCGGCCATTACGTGTGCTGACAATGACACCCACCCACCGACGCCTCGTTTGGAGTGGTGTCGCGCACGACGGGATTGGATTGCAACGGAATAGAACCAGGTCGTCTTCAGCGACGAATCTAGATTCAATTTGAGAAGTGATGACAATCGTGTTCGTGGAGGCCCAGTGGTGAAAGCCTCAATCCTGCATTCGCTTTACAGCGACACACCGCTTCCACAGCTGGTGTGATGGTATGGGATGCAATTGCTTACGATACACGGTTATCCCTAATATTGATCCATGGCATTATGACAGTCCAGCGGTACGTCCATGACATCCTTCAGCCACATGTGATGCCACTCATGGCAGAACTCCCAGGAGCCATTCTTCAACAAGACAATGCTCGGCCACACACAGCAAGGATGTCACAAGACTGTCTCCGCCACATTACCACCCTTCCCTGGCCTGCTCGATCCACAGATTTGTCACCAATCGAGCAAATCTGGGATCATTTGGGACGGCAAGTTGGACACCCTACGAGTTTGGTCGAACTAGAGGCGCGTTTACAGCAACTGTGGAACGAGATGTCTCAGGACATCATACAGAACTTGTATGCCTCAATGCCTGCTCTCATCGCTTCGTGCATTCGCGCTAGAGGGGGTCCAACAGAGTACTTAAACTTCCGTTCATTTGTACTTTTTTATGCAATAAATGATCCTTTTTTTGAATTTCTAATGATTTACTTATATCCAAGTAGTACTTACATGTGTAAAATTTTGTTTTGATTTTGACGACTTTTTCTTGGTGTGCAAATTTTTATGACAATGAGTGCATTTACAAGAAATTTTGAATTTTTTAGCAAATTACAATAAGTTATTATGCTTTTTAGCATCATCATGCAATTCATTTCAGTGGGGATTAAGAAAGAAGGCTTTAAATCATACTTAGCTGATACTTTTAAAACACTTGAAAAACTACAAAATCGTGGTGTCAAGTAGCACACGAAATGCAGCTGCCAATGAGAAAACAAAATGTTCATACTTTTAGCAATTTAGAAAATAATAATTAAAACTACTAAATTTATTACTCAGTAAAACTTTCAACCATTATGGAATAATTTATTTATAACACTTCTCATTTCATTCTATAAAAAAAGCTTTACATTTTCTTCTATAATTCCTTGATACATAAAATTGCCAATGCAACAATTCTAATAAAAAGCTAAAAATCTTGATTTTAAACCCTTAAAATCAACTAAAATATCAAAAATGTAGGCCCAGGTTAATAAATATGCCTCGTTAATACGCATGTCCAAAAATTTCAGTTCCGATGTATTCAAAATAAATTTTGAAGAATGTAAGACCACTGAAAGGGTAAGTTAAAACTAAAAAAGAAAACGACAAAATTGAAACTAGTAAAGCTAATTATGGAAGTGAATGATAATGTCTACATCTGAAATATGTCAAAAAACTTACAAATTTGAACAACATTTTTGTATTACACTTAGAATAATTTTTTTTTCAGTATTGAAGACAAAAAACAGTCTTACCCTGTGCTCTCATCTTGAACACTTTGAAGTTCACTTGTAGACCAAGATTTCTTTGAAGTATCAGAAACACTAGTCCCTTCTCGTTTGATTCGCCGTCGGAAAATTTTACGAACCACACGAAAAGGATGAAAACGTTTCCATTTGGCCTCTGAAAAAAAGACCACATTATAAATCCGCATAATGTATATCATTATATACATTTAGAGCACATTAGAGATATTACCTTTAGAACTTAATCGTTTTCAAATAAATTAAAAATTTCAAATGAGGCTTTGTGTAACAGCAATTGAAGAAATAGTTTGAAGTTGAGGGAAGTATTGCCTCCCAATAGTACAATTTTACCCCAATTTGGTGAAAAGAAACAAAATTGTTATACTGTTAAATAGAATATCCTGTTCAACATTAAAAATAATTTGACTCTGCATTTCTGATTTAAGTAGGAAACATTTAGAGCACCTAATGTTAACTTAGTTTCACAGGCTATTCACATCTTAAAATCTTTCTTTATCATATTTTTATTAAGTTACCATTAAAAAGAACCAAAAAAAAAATCTGTGTGTGTGTGAAATGCTTCTTTTAAGTTAATCCTTAGGATGCAATATTACTTATGAAATTAATACCCTCAAAATTATGAGACTAGCAACTGTGGCGCAAGGGCCATATTCCGCCAGGCAGAAGACCTACACACAATGAAAGTTTTACAAATGCATAAGGAATACCTCAGGCAGGAATCGAAACTGCGCCGCCTACAACTCAATGGTTGCTAGCGCAGTGGACAAACCCAGCGAGCCACGAAATAGATTTAGGACTTACAGTATGATAATGCGAAATTTGAGCTTTAATCTCGGTTGTTTTTCACCATTAATTTAACATTTGCTACAATTAGCCAATCTTGCAAAAAGAAATAACTAACTTATCCAAAGAGAACTGAACTCTTCTGCACAAACACAAAAAGTCTTGAATAGATTTTAGACGATATTACAAGCAAGTGCTCAAAGCTCTTGCCAAACGAGCTTCTCACCTTGTGTGTGTGTATGGATCTTACAAACTTTCACATGTGTACAAACTGTACCACGTTAGATAACTTCTTGGAACTAAGTTTTATTAGAAGTCAGCCAAAATAGTAGTTAATTGGATAAAAACTTAAAAAAGCCGTAAATGATTAATTTGATATTAAAAATATTGTTGCTATTTTAGTGGGTTTACACGCTGATTGTCGTCAGTACAAAATGTTTCTGGATGGGGAACACTCCCAAATGGCCTTGAGATTAATAATATGACTCTTTTTGAAATTTTTATACGATCAACAGCTTTTATCTGACATTATAATCACAACTGAAAGAATTTTTTAAACTTAGAAAACAGACTCTGCAAGGTGGTACAAATTTATTTCCACATAGTCCAGTTCTAACTTTGAGTGGTGATGGCTAAAAGAGCCAATTTTAGGGGCATTCAAGAATGCCAATTCATTTTCCCGCTGGATTCAATGCACTAACAGGGGGCCCCAAAATATTTCGTACAGGGCCACCCCTTCCCGATATTTGTTTCAGGGACATGAATGAAAATGGGATCGGAATTTTATCAGCTGCAATTGTAAATCCAGATGAAATAATTCAGATAGGATCGTCACTTTAATTCTTGCTTTTGATGAAATCATAAAATCGGGTAAACATTGTGTTAAAACGTTAATATCGGAGCGATTTACTTGCCTTCAAGAGCGATATTACAAGCCTTTTCTGACCTATATTAAATTTCGGCCTCATTTCTATTTTTTATCCATGAAGAATTTCTAAATCGATTTCTGCTAAAACGTATCAAGGTTAATACTTATATTTAATTTGAATATTAATTTTACAATTCATATTTCATACTAATATTATATTAAAACGAAACATAACAGATTTCATTTGAGTTTTATTTAATCTCTACTATTATAAAAGAAAGTGTTTGCGTGTCTGTCAGGACGGACTGTCCTGACGAATCTATGTCACTTACAATAATGGGATTTTTCACACAGGTAGTCCCCATTTTTTGCCATTTTTCTATCGCGCCTGAATTTTAAAATTCAATCTAGAACATTTAAAAGTGAATTTAATGGAAATTTAATTGTTTTCTTTCCAATGGCAACACTATAAACAGATGACAGATTCTAAAATTATTTTTTTCGTACCCGTTTTCTTTTTGCGGACGATAAAAAAAAAATAATAAAGTTTTAACTTTAGTTACGTTGTAGTTCTTTTTTCTATCCCCAGATCGTTAAAGATAGAGTTAAAAGTTCAACAGATTTGAAATCTGCGGAAAATTTCACATTAGATTTATACCTAAAAATATGATTTTCTTTAAATTAAATAATTTTTAAATTGAATATCTTTTATATTTTGGCAAAAGATTGTGACGTTACGCCAACCTTTGCGTTCTAGAAATTTCCTGCGCTCATACGATTACAGCCAAGGAAAGCAAAAAAAATTTTTTTTTTGACTGGCATTGTTTAGTTATTTTTTTTGTAAAATCAGGATCGCTAAAGATACAGGTAACCCTCGTATAGCACGGTCAATTGGTAACGTGTTATAAGGAAACCGTGCTATACGAAACATGGGGTTCATACAATTTTGTATATTTGGTATCGTGTTATATGGAAACCGTGCTATAGGATAATTCGTGTTGTATAGAAACCGTGTTAAGCGAAACTTAGGAATTATATAAAAGAAGAGATTGCGTTCCGTGTTATAAGGAGTACTAAAAACATAGAAAAAGTTAATATATTTATTTGTATTTTAAATAAAGTTACATAAGGGATCATTAAATAATATAGGTAAATTCATATAAGTTTTAAAAACATTTTAACTACGTATTAAACCGTGTGTACGTGTATAGGGCACACATAACAGACAAGACAGACAGAATAAAACAGACCAGACCAGATAGACTGAACAGACAGACAGGTGAAAAAATCTAACGGGTCTCTTTATAATCGTCGAATTGATCAACAATAGGTAACAATTAAACCGTGTTATACCGAAACTATTATCGTGTTATACGAGGGTCGTCGCAATTTTAGTATCGTGTTGTAGGGAAACCGTGTTATAAGAGGGTCACCTGTAGATAGAAAATTTTAAGGGATTTGAATCTGCGGAAAATTTTAGACCAGATAACTTATACATTTGATTATCTTTTAATAAATAATTTTTCAATTAAATATTTATATTTTCACAAGAGATTGTGACGTCACGCCGATTGGATCTCTTCGCAATTCGAATTTGGCCGCATTTGACAATGAGCGTTACCTGTGGTAGCTATTATCCAATAGGCTACGAATTCCCATTTGGTTTGCGAAGGAATCAATTCGTAGCAATCACGTGCATGATCAATTCATAGCAATCACTGGGGGTTAGCGTATAGTGGTCACACCTGACTCCAAGAAAAGAACTGTCATGGGAAACGCCGTGCTGGCCATAGGCAGTGGCTAATAATTTAATAAAAATTAACTTGAATATTTCAAAAACTAAGAATTAAAGACCGGGAAACCGATTGCACCCTTTCAAGTTCAGCGGGACGACGTCCCACTTCCTTGAAATGGTTAAGATTTTTTAGAGATATATTAAGCCTTTCTCTTCCGATAAGAGAGAAGTATACAATAAATATTTTCTCATTTAACGTTATGATGGTTTTAAAGTACCTGGAAGAGCAATGTGGGACCTCACTAACCCGTAGAAAACTAAATTTTTAACAGTACACAAAATTCTTTCAGAAAAAGTAAGAAACCTTCATACAAATATTTCTGATAAAAAAAGGACTCAGCATATCGCTTATCGGTTAAGATAGATAAGTATTTAATTATCGTCGTACTGGAGCAACACAACGGGCTATTGACGTCGGTCCGGGATCAATCCCCAAGGGAAAGATCCGAGGACAACACCACGTAACTTTTGAACCACGGTTAAGATTGGAAGCTTATGATTAGCCATTCCAGGATTACGAGCTTTCCATGTTGATAATCCTGGAATGGCTGACGGTGCATGATATTAGATTTTTAAATTCAAAATTAAATAGGGCACTGCATTTGAAAAATACAGATCTGAAGACGGTCCCTTTAAATTTGTTCCATACGAATTTGCTGTATTATGGACAGTGCACAACAGCAGAGCAATAACAGTAAAACACCGAAATCAGACCATCTCGTGCTATTGACTCTGCACAGTTGAGGAATCTAGCTACCACATCATCCACAATTGAACCAAATTCATTCGATAAGAATAACACCCCAAACAAATTCATTTGCATAAGGAACAATGAGTTTCAATGTCTTTCTGCAGAAGTTCTCCCTAGACTTACCTTTGGAAGTCTCGAGAGTTAATTTTTGCCAGTACAAGATTTGTACTTCATGGATAACAAAGTGCTGAATACTACTTTGGAATTTCGTCAACAGGCCAAATTATATCTTGCAGACCATAGGTTTCAAAGGAAATAGACTAAATATAGATAAAATGTATTAACCCGAAAGACTGGAGATTTTTTTTTCCCTGGAGAAATTTAATTTCATCTTCCAATATTAAAATGCTTTTTTTTTTTTTTAAATTTATAATGTTAAGCTTTATGGAATTACTTTTTCTTGGCCCTGCATTAATTCTCAGAACTCACCCTTTAATAAAACTTAAATTTCATTACTGTAAGTAAGCTTTATACGATGCAGATTATCCCTAGAAGAGCTCTCTTAAATACAAGGAGCAACACCGATATAATTTCTATTTAAGTACACGTTTCTGTGAAATATATTTCATAATAGCCTTAAATACTTTTTTTTAAATTAAAAAAAAAGTGAAAAACTGTTTAGATCGAGTGTTTTGATAGCCATTAAAAATTGGATAAGTTTAGAAGTAGGGGGAAAATGTGTTTACGCGGTCAGTTTAGCGCAAAAGTTCAATTAGATGTATTTTTCTAACGCAAAAGTATGCTGTCTGCAATGATAATAATTGCAATAGAAAGAGCACAACAAAGGACAAAAGCCAGCTGGAAAGGTTTGGTTTATCGCTTTACGGTCATATCGGTTGGAAAGGTGGAAACAATTCATTTCCCCTTAATGGGATAGTTTCAGAACAAACCTTTGCAGTTATCCCATTGCTATGAAATAGTTTTCTACTAAAATGCTTTTATATAAAGTTGGGTCAAAAAATATTCTAAAGTTATTGCATAAAACGTGGTCAAAAATTATGATCAATTAGCAAAAATTTATAGGTTTCGCCCATTAATTTTCCATATATAGACAAAATTTTAACCCACAAAATAGTTTGCATACAATTAAATCAAATTAATTCCTTTGGTAAGTGTATCGGTCAATTGTAAAGAGAAAAAATGCAACATAACTGAGACATAAATACAAAATAACACAGTTAATGTGATTAATAATTTATTAAATAAAAAATACAACTAACTGAGCTTTTTATTTGAAAGGATGAAAGTTTAAATACTATGAACATCTTTCATTTTGAAAAATGCACCCTAAAACAATCACCTGTCACTTTAAGAGTAGTGACCTATAACAAATGCTTATCTAATCAGACTATAATTTAGGTCTGTCACTTACACTTACTGATAAATTTGTTAACATGTAATTTACTCAAGAAAAACTATGTAGGATGTCAACAAGTTTTACTGACAGAAGAGAGAAGTACACCCAGGGAGGAATGCACCTGACAGGAATCGAACATGTGCCGCCTACAACTCGAAGGTTGCTAGCGCAGTGGACATACCCACTGAGCCACGACGACCCCTGTTTCGTTTGGATGGATTGAGTTATATACCGATGTTCCGGCTGGATTGTGTCGGTTATCTGGAACCACAAACCCGCATTCACAACGCATGCGTTTCGGTTCTCCGAGTTCAATGTTTTAAACTACAAATTATACATCAAAATAAAGTTTCGTTTACTAAAATTAAAATGTGAAAACAACCGTTTTTAGGAGTATTTGGTAAAACCTATACATTTTAGCTAAGATATCATTTTAATATTTGTGTGACAATTTTTTTTTCTCACTCAAAAGTCAACATTTAGGTTGGTTGAGGTTTTATGGTTGCAAGGGCCATATTTAGCCAAGATAAACATCAAATTAAGGATATACACGCACAAGAAAGGTTTTACAGATACAGAAATACCCACAGAGTAAGTTACAGAATTCCAACCTGCACTGCCTACACTTCACAGGTTGCTAAACCCAGTGGGCAGGGCAAACACACTAAGCCACGACAGCTAATTCACGTTTCGTTAAATTATTTTATTTCGAGATAAACAGTTTTCCGTTTTATATGGCAAAACAAGAAATAATCTCATAGAGGCTACGCTGGAAAAAATTCTGAATTTGAAACCCAGCTATCGGAAAAGCAGTGCGAGAACTAAATGCTCCAAAAAATGACAGAAGACAGTCATTTTAAAAGCAGTATCAAAATTACGAAAAGTGTAATGCTGCTAAGTGTACTCAAACATGCAAAAGCTGCTATTGAGAAACCAGTCGCACTGACGTAAATATTTTCAACGCCCAAGGGTTATGAAGTCCCCCACACTCGGGGAAAGATTCCTTGAACATTTTAAAATAAAATCGAACCTATTCAAAAAATATTCAAAGCCTACGGAATAGCAAAAGATAAATTTTAATATAATCAGTTCAAGTACGTACTAGATCCGTCAAATAGTCAAGACTTCTCAACAGTTTTGCAACTGGTATTTTACATCCAACGTCATGAATAACGTCATCAATGAAACAATGAAATGTGCAAATTATTCTAGTTGAAAAAGGTAAGAAAAATTGAGAAAATGCAGCATCACAACAAAACGAAATTCTATGGCATAAAATGTCTACAAGATTCTGAAAACAAAATAAACTAATTAAATGACTAAAACAAGGATTTTTAAATGAAAATTGGACAAAAGGAAACCCTTAATAAATTTTTCAAAGCATTTTCGTCAACAATTCCCATCAATAAATGCAGAAAGAACATTTTCGATGATTAGCACTTTTGTAGCAATTTCAATAGAGGTTATCAAACTAAATACACGAGCATTTTTAAAGCCATGGATACCTTCTGAATAAAAATACTGTTGGCCGAATGATTTTTATTTTTAAAAATCATAAAGCATATTTTTTTCAGTTTCCATATTAGGCAAGTTTGAACCACTGAAAAGTGTTTAATTCCAGGGTATGAAAAACGCACGATTAAGAAAAATAATAATCGGATTTATTTGATTTAAATCAGATTTAAAAAAAATCTAAATAGAATTTTTATGATTTTAATTAATTTCTTGCCTGTACAAGTTCAAACTTGTTTTACATGAAACATACAAATCACAACGTAGTATCTACATAGTTTTGATTTATGTTACACATTAATATTTATGATGAATAAATAACATTAACGTATTAGGAAATATATTAGGATAAATTTTGAAAGATTAAAACGCTATATGGATCACACTAACATCTTATAATTTTTTGTATAAAATTAATCAAAATTCAGACAAATTTCATAATTTGTTTTCATTATATATGAATAAAAAACATAGAATTCCTTTAGTTATTTTAATATTTCTAGTACTTAATTGGTTAAAGACTTGCGTTCTTGCGAACAAAAATCATGTCACCAATAGAAAATAAAATAAAGGAACTTGCTATAAAATTCATGAAATAATTCCAACTTCTCATTGATATTTACAGCTTACAAACAGTATTATTTGTGACCAAACGTTATTTGTAAGTAAATAGTAAAAAATAAGATTAGATATAAAAATACACAATATATTGAAATCAAATGCCCATTTTTACAAATTTTCTCAGAGCATTGATAAGTACATATTTCAAAGTTTTTTCCAAACATATCAGAACATGCCAATTTAGTAGAATTTTGTGAGTTGCAGTACAAAAACCATAATAATTAAAATAGCTTTCCGCTTCAATCTATAATTTATTTTGTGTTCTTAACATACTCAAAATTATCAAATGGGAGAATTAACTTTTACATTGCAAATTTCAATTTCGTAAATACAGAATAGTTGGACTAGCAGTGTAAATAATTCATAGGGATCAATGCATAAAATTTCTAAATTAAATTTAAATAAAATTAACCAATATATTGCACAAAAAAACGAAATACTAAAATTTCCAATTGTAAAGTTTCATGCATAAAAGTATAATGCTCTCGCGATACTGCAGAAAACTTTTTCATTGCGACTAAGTGTTTTTTTTTCATAAACAGACTACTTAACTTAATTTATATAAAGATCTTGACATATTTGAATAAAATAACATGACTCTTGTTCATAATTATTTCATTTCTAATATTAATTAACTTAAAACAGAACGGAGTATCAAATTTACAACTTTGATTTAAATCAATGATTTTTTAATAAAAATCACTTGATTTGAATAGACATACCCTGCTTAGTTTATTAAGTAAAACGAACAATAACAAAAAAAAAAAAGAAAAATTGTTACAAAAGAGGTTAACTACTTGACCTTTTTTCGCACTAGAGAAAACCCTCTCATAGTGCGGTTGGTGAAAAGACAGATGATTCTTTAGGGAGTCTATTTCTCTAAAGGTAAATAGTAATCCCAGAAAGAGAGAAAGGGCTGCCATACGCAATCGAAATTGGCAATTAATTGTATTGGTAATTAGTAATCAGGCATCAAAAGATAAACTCCAGAAACTAGCTAAAGACGCCAACTGTAGGAATAAAAACTGTTTACATTTAACCCTGCCCCTTAAATTAATGAAGACTAGTTGAAAACCACGTGACCCAAATACCAACTGGTCAGTAGATCTATAATTCTTTGTTTCCTATTTTATAAGACCGTATATAAAATTCACAAAACCGTGTTCACAAAAGTATACTCGAATTTAATAAATGAAAAAATAAACAGATCCAGAGCATTACCATGCATGCCATTTGATTTTTCAACAATACGCTCAGAAATTTATGGTACGAGATTAAAGATAATTACTTTCACTCACTGTACATTATATTTACCTGGAACACATGGGGAATCTTCTTGAAAGCCTGAGTGAAAAAGTGTACTTGTAATGACCAAACTTTTAACTTAAAATTATTTTTAATTTAATCTTGTATGTAATCCGTGTTTAAATTTACATAACAGCAAAGATATTTTCTGAAAGAATGTTAAACGATGGTTTTGTGAAAATGATAGACATTCATAGAAACTAGATTTTTGTTATTGTTCCAATTTGTTGAATAATTCATCAATTTGAACTAATTTTCAAACTTGATTTGCCTTTAAAAACTATTTCACTTCAATTCCCCCAATATGCAAATTACAATGGGTTGGTTTTAGGGGTTGATGGCTCAAGGGTCATATTTGTCCATGCTGCGCCAGACACAAGACATCCAATATCAAGAAAGAGATACACACAATGAACGTTTTACTGACACAGAAGAGAAATAAACCCAGGGAGGAATGCACCTGACAGGATTCGACCCCGCTCCGCCTACAACTCGAAGGTTGCAGGCGGAGTGGACTAACCTCGTAACTATGGGACAAAAACAGATAAGCTTAAGCATTAAGTTTTTGTGGAACTAGTTACAAATCAAGATTAGTAAGAGGAAAGAAAAGCCTGCTAGGAAAAAGCAATAAAGTATTTCAGTTTTTGTCATTCCAAGTAGGATAAATATTCAGCACCCGTCACCTAGATGAAATCTCATTGAAAACCTTCCGTTATTTCCAAAAATTCGCAAAACAAGTTCCATTGAAAATTCCACGGCATACACAAACGTAGGAGATAAGCAGTATATTCAGCAGGATAAGCGCTTGTCATTCTACTGGACAATTCACGCCCTTACTGCGTCACAACATGAGCCTCATACCTCTGTCAATCTGATTGTTTTGAACATTTGCAAAAGCGTAGTTTAAGGAGAGCTTTTCAGGGAAAAACAAACCATCCGAAAACGAATAAAATATTTCCGCATAAGAACTAAGTTGATTTATCGTCGCTTTGACCATGCTTGACGTTAATGTTCTCCGATACTAAATAATTCACGTGGAAAAACTAAAGCTAGACATCATGGAGCAGCCATTTTCAACACAGGTGTATTGGGTTACATAAAACGTAAACTCAACAAATTATAAATGTATCATCAATTCTGTAAGTGACGAGCTTAAATGGCATCCAAAAACTAACGTTACCCCTTTGGAATAAAACAGAAAATACCATAAAACACTAGCGTCCTCTACTCGCACAGCTTCACAGAAAAACAGCTCAGTTTACACTAGAGATAGGTAGGTATTTTAATTAAAGTTTCACTGGAGCAACACAACGAGCTATAGGCGGCGGTTCGGGATCAATCCCAAAGGGAAAATAATAATAATTTGTAATTAACGTCGTACTAGAGCAAAACAACGGGCAATTGACGACGGTCCTGGATCAACTCTCTTATGGGAACCCAAAGGGAAAGATCTGAGAAGATTTTGAATCACGGTCAGATGACGAAGCCACACCCCACTCTTTAAACTTTCACACCACGTCAACGTGAGGACATTTGAGGCCACGACAGATCTAACATGAACCAGCCTTTTTTGTACACGACTGTGTTTGCTAATACGCAACTCTTCTAACCGGGCTAACGAAGCCCAAGTTCGCACTGGATGTACTAGGTAGTTATATAATTAACGTCCCCTGGAACAACACAACAGGCTACTGTCGACGATCCGGGATCAAACCCGAAGCAGTTTGCACTGGAAGAGAACGAAAACGACCGTGCCTGTTTTGGAATAGGAAAAAATTCTGCCGGTTTTGTTGAATTTTGCAGTGAACCAGAATGGACTTCATAAATACTCGCAGGTTTTACATAATTAGCGTCAAAATAACCAAATTCTTAGGTATAATTGCACCTGTCCTGGCACTATTTGTATTTTCCCGGCTAAGCTTTTGAACGAACATCTTTTTGACTTGGTTGGTTTTAGATGGAGCAGGGGCTTTCCTACACCAAACACAAGACAACGTCAAGTAAAGAAACACTGGAAGTTTACTGATACAGAAGAAATATATCCAGGGTAAGTTTCAGGAATCGAACCAACGCCTACTGCAATTCGCAGGTTACAAGAGCAGTTGGCAACCAAGCTGGACCTCTTTTGACTTAGAGTTAGTTACCTAGTATTCAATGTCTTTACACTCTTCGCACTGAGCGCCATAAATTAACATCATACCAGTAGTCGGAGTTCATTTTTAACCAGAAGTCAATCCAATAAGCTCGTGCAGCAAAGAATGACAGTAGCAAAAAAAATGACAGTAGAGCAACAGACGAAACCTAACCAGACGTCAGTTAAGGTTGCATACGAGTGATGTGAATGAACATAAAACAAATTTGTATAGTACGACTATACAAGTTTAGTATGTCGCTCGCTCTACGATCATTCTTTGCTACACGAGGAACAACCTATGAAGATCTTACGCAAAACCTATCGGCCAAATTTTATATAAGGCTAGTTTGTAAGGATTTTTTTTTTGCTTAAACATATATATATATATATATATATATTACGATATAGTATGTCTTGTCTAATAGAAGACACACAAAATGAATCGTTTCACATTTATTCAATTCATTATGATGTACTATCGTAAATTACGATTTTGAAAGCCATTAAAAATGCAGATTTTTGTGGAGCTTCAATATTGGAATGCGTAAGTAAAGGCAGGTCTTTTCTGGACATGTAGCTGTGATGAGACGTCACGTATGAAGAGGGCGTTCCTTTAAAAGAGCATACACAAACAAAATTTCGAAAGCTGGATTTTATTGCTGGATCCCCCAAAGTGTTTATGGATTTCGGTTTTATGGCGCAAGGGCCATATTTGGTCAAGCTGCGCTAAACACAAGCCAACAACGAAGGATAAAAAAATAGCAGAAGGGTAGTTGATAATGGATTTCGGTAATTGTTAATGTTTAGTTAACGTCGTACTAGAGCAACACAACGGGCTATTGACGACGGTCCGGGATCAATCCCTTAAAGGAAAGATCCGAGGACAACACCTCGTAATTTTGAACCACGGTCAGATGACGAGGCAACACCTAAGCTGGCACCCCACTCTCCAAACTTCCACAACAACCCAACGTGAGGACTTTCGGCCACGAGAGATTTAAGGTGCACCAACCGCCTCTACACCATACGCTTACAAACATCCATGCCCGGACCCGGATTCGAACCAGGATCCTTCCTATCTAGAGGCTAACACCTTAACCACTATGCTGGTTAGTTGGCTATGGATTTCGATGCCTATTCGAAACGGATAAATTAAAACTTTCAAATAGGCAGATCGTAGGAACTTCTGTAGACGGAATGTTCCGTACCGAGATGGTTCGCCTTGTCGACATCTTGGCTACTTGGAAGCATGCTAAGAGAAAGACTTAATACAGTGTTACCTTGCCAACTGTGCGAGGAAGACGCTCATCTTTTGTCTCTGCAAAAACACTCGCTCATGGGAGCAGTATACACTATGTCAAATCTATTCATTAGAATGGTTATAATAAACCCATTCCTCAACATAGAATCCACTATTATATCTTTATGCGGAACATTTTGGTCCGTCAAGCCGGAGCAAAAGCACAATGGATATAGTATAGTGCAATCGCCAAAGAGGCATCCTCAAATCGAAAGTAAAAGGATTACAGAACTCTATCACTAACTTCAAAGTAACTGGTGATGTCGAAGCTTCTATTGCGATCAAATCAAAACTGGAAGTTGCCGCTTCTTGCTAACTACATTGGACAATCGGAAAACGTTTATGTAAAGGATTCGCTGTCAACCTCCTTGGAGGAGATGGAAAATAAAATCGAAGAATTGGAGGTAAGCCTCAAAATCATCCTTTTGGAAAATACTGAAAATGTAAACTGTGAATCGAAACAAGAGCATAGGCCGAAATCCATGAACTTTAAACTTCAAGAATCAATTTTTTTTTTAATACGAGGCAAAATACGAGGATTTTTAAACTTTCAAGGACCAATTTATGTCTATGTGATTGATAACAACAAAGACTTAAATAAAACTCAAAAATTAGTTTATTTAAAAGTGGCCCTAAGAGACGAAGCAAAATAAATTTAAACGTGGGAGGATACTTTCGAATCTCTATTCTCCGCTTTGGAAATCAGATATGAGAATAAAACAGCTGTCGTTTTGATGCTCACATAAATAGTTCGTTGAATATTGAAAAAATTAATGAATCGCCGTCTCAGTTAAGATATCTAGTAGACAACGTAAAACGTAACTTACGATTACTAAAAGTGTTAGATTTCGATAGAAATAGCTCATCGGATGTTTTAATAATGAACATTTTATTGCAAAAATTAGATAAATAATCTAGGTAATTTTAATTAACGTCATAATACAGCAACACAACGGGCCATAAAGAATCTAGGAAACAGTTTGAATTGACAATCAAAACAAGTGAAGTGCTAAATTTAGATGACTTTCTTAACTTTTTAGAAGAACGAACTCGCATTCTCGAGGGTCTAGCGAAAAGTAATCTTTCACATGAAGTTACTAATATTAAAATGCCAGTTCATACTAATTATTCGAATCGCTGCAAATCATTATTCATCAAATCCAAAAGATGCCAATTTTGCAATTATTCACACCCTACATACCATTACCCTGAATTTAAGCAAATAAAATTTTCAAACAGATCTGATTTTGAGAAAAAAAATAAACTTTGTATAAATTGCTTAAATTCTTTTCATATGCTATCTCAACGTAGATTTAAAGCAGCTTGCCTTGTCTGCAAACAATTGTTGCATAAATATTCTCTGGAGACCATAGAAACCCACTCTCTTTAAGTCATTGTTTTCGCAGGGTGAGGGAACCTTATGTTGCCGGAATAGGCGAGACCAGATTACCCTTTCAACTCTGCTAACTAACGGTAACAGCACATTTGTTTTGATCAACATAGCTGTTGTTTATATTAGGGATGGTCAAAACATCAATCAACCACTTGATGTAGTATTCTGCTGCTTAGTCAAACTGTATAACAGAAAGTGCTCATGCGTTAAGCTTCGGTTTCCTAAGAAAGTGGAGCCGTTATCTAACAGACGTGGTACGTCTTGATGCCGCGGGCATAACTAGACGGCCGTCTAAACAAAATTTCAGAGGGGTCAACTTAGACGGACAGAATACGTTGGAGAATGGGAAACACAGACGGCTGTCGTGGTTTATTTTATTCGAAAAACAAAACAAAGTGGTTTTTTATTCTTTAGTTCAAAGTTTCTAACTTCGGGATCGTTGAAGATAGAGTGAAAATCTCAACAGATTTCAAATCAACGCAAAATTCTACGCCAGATCGATACCAAAAACAGTTTTATTATTAAATTATTTACCATTTGATTATTTAATTATTTATTTAAAGAAAATCACATTTAAGGTATCGATCTGGTGTCAAATTTTCCGTAGATTTCAAATCCGTTGAAATTTTCACTCTGCGTTTAACGATCCCGATTTTGCAAAAACGAACTAATCAATTGCAGTCAAAAATGTTTGTTTTGCTCCCCTCCGCTCGAATCGTTTGGCGCAGGAAATGAAATCTTGCCGCTACAAGAGAAAAACGTTCCGAAACTGTTTCAGACCGCTATGATGACAGTCATGGAAATGACGGCTCCGATAACCTCACAAACAACGCTTTCTAGGAAACCAACGCCACCTGTTTGTATAAACAACGTTTTAGTGACGTCACCTACGCTACATCATCACGGTTACGCTTTCTTAGGAAACCGAAGCTTTAGGCCTCGTTCACATTGGGGCGCGTAAAATGCACGTTTGACGAGGCTATCAGGGTCCCGTTCTTCATGGTCGCAAAGATAGTTACTTGAATTAGAGGAAAATAATTTGGTAATTTTTTAGTTAACGTCGTACTAGAGCAACACAACGGGCTATTGACGACGGTCCGGGATCAGTCCCTTAAGGGAAAGATACGAGGACAACACCTCGTAATTTTGAACCACGGTCAGATGACGAAGGAACACCTGAGCTGGCACCCCACTCTCCAAACTTCCACGCCAACCCAACGTGAGGACTTTCGGCCACGACAGATTTAAGGTGCACCAGCCGCCTCTACACCATACGTTTACAAACATCCATGCCTGGACCCGTATTCGAAGCAGGAACCTTCCGATCTAGAGGCTAACACCTTAACCACTATACCGGTTGGTCGGCCTTGAATTAGAGGAATAAATAAACATAATTTAATGTCGGGACCTTGCTAGCCTCACCATACGAGCGGTGAAACGACTCATGTTAACATGACCTAAGCGTCTGAATGTTTCGAAACTTCGTATCCCAGAAAATATACCACTTGCAGATCCAAAGTTTTATATACCTCATAAAATTAATCTGTTGCTGGGAGCAGAACTATTTTTTGAATTTCTAAGAGCAGATAAAATACGCTAAAATCATTGATTGTTATTGCAAAATAGTTGTTTTGGATATTTAGTCTTGGGTAGCATTCCCCATTTTCAAGGTTTGAAACGAATAATTTATCTAATCTCTTGTCGACAGAGTTGGACTCGTTGAACAAAGCTATCTCCACCTTTTGGGAAACAGAAAGTGTTAAGGAACACGAGCTCATACTTAGTGAAAAATTGAAATACTACGATGAGCATTTTAAAGCAACACATTATCGAAAACCTAATGGAAGGTACGTTGTATAAATGCCATTGAAACTGGGTAGGGACAAAAACATTATCTTGGGTAATTCTAAAGCAATTGCTTCCAAAAGATTGGATCAATTATGATGGCAACGCTTGGAAAGAAATTCTACCATAAAAACATTATATTTAGGTTTCTTGTGAGAATATAAAGATTTAGATCATATGGAAGAGGTTGAGTGTGCGGAAGTTGCTGATACCGATGGTGGTTACTACCTGCCCCTTCATGGAGTTTTACAGCCTAACGTAGCAACTACTAAACTGCGAACGGTGTTTAATGCGAGCGCTAAAACCACAAACGGTATTTCTTTGAACGATCTGTTGTACAAAGGAATAGGTCAGGACGATCTTTTATTTTATCATGATTAGATTTCGAAAACATATTTAAGCGTTTACTGAGGAAATTGAAAAGATGTTTCGACAAATCGAAATACCGCCATCACAAACCTATCTTCAACAAATTTTGTGGAAAGAAAATCTTGACGACCCGGTCAAGGTATTTAAACTAAAAACTGTTAAGGGGACCGGGAAGGCTCTATCTCCTCCATGTTAAATTCACGAAATTCAAGACCCTTTTTCTCAATAACTATAATAGTAATCAACACAAAATTTTTATGGTGGTTAGACTGATATGTTATACAAACTTTAACAGCTCACTTTTTTTTTATTTAAAAATTTTAATTTTATAGAAATTTTTAACTGAATATCACTTTTTAGATAGCATTTTTTAACACATTTAAATTTCTAAAAAATCCAATTTTCAAAAAATGCCCGTGTTAAAATCTTTAGAGATATAACACAAATATGTCATAAAAATATTAAGTCATTATGTTCAGTAGATTCTGAGAAAATGGGGCATGAAACTTAAAAATCTAAGTTTTGAGAAAAATGGATTTAAACATTTCAAATGAATTTTTATAAATAATTTTACGTCTAACCTTAATGAAATCCTGATTTATATAAAGGGTGATCTCTTTCATTTTTAATACATGTATCTTCAATTTTTTTTTATGCTTTTCTTTCTATGGCGGGCCGTTTTACTGTATTCGGAGAGTTTTCGCTCTCCATCGATAACATGGTCTTAGTCCAGTTTTCTCAAAAATTTGTATAAAATGGCAGCCTGGATTGATTTTAACTCTAGATAATGTATAGCACTTTATAATATTTCCACTGTTGCAGCAGGAAACAGCATCAAACACTCCCAGTTTTAAAGTTTGGATGGTTACAAACACACTTTTTGGAACGCGAGTCCAAATCACATTGTTCACCGATTCATTTGGGTTTTGAGTCTTTCGTGAACACATTTTTTCAACAATTCTGGATTCGCCAAGTCTCTGAAATTTGATTTAATTGTCATCAAATGTAGGCAGTATAAGGCAAGGCAATATGTGTGTGTGTTTATCATGGTAATACACATCACTTTTAGCTACAGTACGTTGAAATTTCCCCCAGCTTTCATTCCCAACTGGACAAAGACCGTGATTTGGATTTAAGTTACTTGACAGTAAATAAAAATATTCTGCCCAGACAGATTGTTGCATATTGTGCAGAAAACCAACATTTATCCTTATTGCTAGTCCATAATAGATCAAATGTCATGTCTCAGAAAGTGCTAACTTATATCGCATGGTAAAATTAATAAAAATAGTTAGAAAAAAACTAAATGATTACAGTTAACTCTACTGTTACCAGATTATCGAAAATAATTTGAGTAAAGTAAAGTAAAAAATATAATATACATTGTTGAGCAACAAAGATTAGAAATGTCCACAAACGGTTTGTTCACATCTGACACGGCCTTACAAATGTAAAGTGCTTATTGGAAACGTGCATAATTTTCAAACTTCCTCTTATTCTATTACCTAGTGCGATATATCATTGGAAAGAGGAGATTTTGAACTATATAAAGGAGCAATAAAATAGAAATTGATTTTTTAGTCTAAATTTGCTTTCCCGGTCCCCTTAAGCATGGGACTGTTTGTGCACCATATTTAGCTACAAGAACTCTACATCAGCTTGCAATAGATGAGAAAAACAACTTTCCTCTAACTTCTGAGGTCATATTGCAGAACTTTTACATGGACGATTGCCTTTCAGGTTCATCGGACTTGAACGTGTATATCAAACTCAAACAGAATTTAATTGAATTACTCCAACGAGGAGGAATGAGACTGCATAAGAGGTGAAGCAATACTATCTCGCAAAATGCTGAGTCGTGTATATTCCCGATTGATCATGCCAAAGAGGACCAGACAGTCAAAATCTTA
Organism: Metellina segmentata; assembly: GCA_947359465.1. NCBI lineage: Eukaryota > Metazoa > Arthropoda > Arachnida > Araneae > Tetragnathidae > Metellina > Metellina segmentata. The sequence continues at coordinate 47,135,012 of OX375872.1, read as the reverse complement.
GGTATGCAGTGGAAATGTTCATGTGATACATTTGCCTTCAAAGTAACAATTAATCCAACAATTAGTATTCAAAGCAAGATGCTCTGTCGCAAATATCGCAGGTATTTACGACTCACTAGGTCTCCTTGGGCTAGTTGTTACTAAAGCAAAAATATTTATGCAATGATTGTGGCTAATTAAATTAGATTGGCATGAAACACTACCACCTCCAATTTCGAAGGAAAGTGAAACATTTGCCAGAACTCTACCATCTATAGAAAAAATCAATATTCCTAGATGTGTTACTTCTGCTAACACGGACTCGATTGTCCTTCACGGTTTGTAGATGCTTCAGAAAAAGCATTTGGAGCGGTTATTTATGTGGTGACTTAGAGTCCAAACAGTGTTCCAGCCGACTTCTCTGTAGCAAATCTCGCGTGGCTTCATTGAAAACCATGACGATACCTCGACTGGAATTATCAACTTGTCTTCTCTTGGACAAGGTTGTAAGTGCTCTGAAAGTAAAGGTGGATAGATTGCAGCTATTCAGATTCACGGATAGCATTGGCCTGGATTGGGATCCCGCCTCACGAATTGAAAATATTTGTAGGAAACATAGTCGCACAAATACGGCGGTTGTCCAAAGACTACCACTGGAAACATGTTCATTCGGAACAGAAATGATGCGGACATTCTTTCCAGAGGACTAGATGCTGACTCCTTTGCCGATACCAAGCGATGTGGAATGGACCGGACTTTTTGAAACAGCGCCTCCAAGAAGAGACTCTTCCAAACAAGAACATTTCTACGAACTCTCTTTATCTTAATGACCTTACAGTTCAAACTAAATCTGCGCTAACTCTAACAACTAATCAAACTTTTCTGGATAACCTGCTTACACTCACAAATAACTTCCAAAAGCTAATCAGAATCCTAAGTTTCATGTACAGATTCAACCATAATGCTAAATACCCTTTGCTTGGAAAACACGGATCCTTGAGTACAGAGGATTATTATCAAGCTCGCTATAGTTTAGTCACTAAACTACATGCATCTTATTCAGGTAAGTTAGTTTCCAACCGAAATTTCTGCCTTAACAAAAGGATTGTTAGTGCCTGTCACTAAAGTAAGTCAAGGTTCTTCAATCCATTTTCGAAAAAATGGGTTTTTATTCGAGTAGGTGGTCGATTAACTAACTCCAACTAAAGTTACCATCAGAAGCATCCAATAATATTACTATCAGGCAATAAATTAACTAAACTTATATTTGAGTATTATCATAAGAGATTTACATAACGGGGGGGACCTCAATCTTTATTAAACACAGTTCGGCAAATATTTTGGCCTCTCAATGGCAGAAACATTGCTATACAAGTTGTTCACGAATGCGTAATGTTTTAAAAGCAAAGCAATTACTGAAAATCAAATCATGGGTGATCTGCCTCCTGAGAGAGTCAACCCAAGTTCCACCATTTATCAACACCAGTCTCGATTTTTGTGGACATTTCTTAAGTAAATACAAGAATCAGAGAAGAGGTATACTTCAAAAAATGTATATACTTGTAGCTATATTTGTATGTATGGTTACCAAAGCCGTACATTTGGAATTTGTTACTACAGAATCGCTAATAGCTACCTTAAAGATATTTTTGCTCGTCGAGGTAAAAGCTCAAATATTTTAGTGACAATGCTACAAATTTTGTTGGAGCAAATTCAGAGCTTTAAAAATTACAATACTTTATTCGGTCCTGAAAGACAATCAGGATTGCTAGTTTTTTAAATTAAGAGAGTGTAACTTGGAAACTTCTCCCCCAAGATCTCCAAATTTCGTCGGTCTTTGGGAGGCAGGAGTTAAATCGTTTAAATTTCATTTAAAAAGATCTGTAGGTAATACGATTTTAACTTTAGAAGAATTTATCTGTTACAATACAAATTGAGAATATATTGAATTCGCGCCCCCTCACACCTTTGTCGTCAGATTTGGATGATTTCGAAGTTTTAACGCCAGGTCACATCCTAATTGGCAAACCCATTAATGCTATTGCAGAACCAGATCTTGTAGAAAGGAAAGATAACTTACTCAGCAAGTGGCAAAACTCAAAAAATTGTACAAACCGTGTGGAAATAGCTATCTAAGTCACTTGCAACAGAGAAATAAATGGCTCTTTCAAAGACCAAACATCACTCCTGGTATGCTAGTTTTGATAATGGACACTCAACTGCCAATTAGTAAATGTAGTCTATCGGTCGTATAAGTAACATTTCCCCTGGTAAATTTAAAAGATCTATTTCAGATTTATGTATTTGCCTATCTTAGATAACTTGGAAAAGTTATCTGTCCAATTCTGATAATTTATGTATTTTACTAGTTATACAGTTCTTGTGTATTGATCGATTACTTGATTAATGTGGTGCATGATGAAAGTTGAAAAACGCAGACAGTTAAAGTGTAACAGCGACATGAACGGTGTCCAATGCTTTACATTAATATAACCAAGCAAGAGTTTATGCTTGGAGAGCTCTTAAAACTTACAATACAAGCTGCCTTAGGTTAACTTTCAACAAGGGTGGTTCTGATATAATCTGGACGGCTATAAAGGAGACTTTCTGTCCAAACTTTAAGGGGGCATAGGGAAATACAAAATTAAACGGTACTTACAAAAGGATGCTCGCAAAGCGCAAGGGTACTTTTGTGCTTCGATGGATTGGTCAGTGTGAACCCCTCGCTTTACCAACCACCACGATTATCCGATTCGTTTTGAAATGATTTCTGCCTCTGGGGGCATCGTGTACGAGACCCTAATTGACCCCGCAAAAGTCGCCGTCGTGGCTGCAAGTGTCGGCGAAAGGCCAGGAACTTTTAAACATGCATGACAATCCATGATCCGATGCTGTTAGGCGTGCATTACTGTCGGTGGTCGAAAATTTGATCATCAACTGTAAAATTGAAGTATAACATTGCTGTAAACTTGTTAAATTACAAAAAAATGTCGTTCACACATTTGATAAATTTCATATCTGCCCCTTAGTGTACCCTCTAGCACATCTTTATGCGACTATTCTTACCTCCCTTTATGGTACGTGTCCACATAAAAGAATATCATAGGTAGCTGCTTGAGTAGGCATGATATAAGAAATTCCTCGTGATCTCGTATGTATGTTCACAAGTAATTTATATCATGTATTCGAAACGCAGTAACTTGCGATATATTTCTTGCATCAAAGTCTGCACAGGAAGTTTTGAAACACCCTGTTAAAATATATGGATGTCCATTTGACCGTCTGAGCATCACGAGATTTTCGAAGTATTGCTTTCCCCCTACACATATTTAATGACTAAACAATCGTATCCGTTAGATAAAAGAATCCTAGGAACAATTGCATTAACCGAGAAGGTTAAAACTGATTAGAAGAGATGTAGGGAAGACTGCAGGTCGCAGAACAGATATATACGTGCATGACTCCTAGAAGTTTAAAAAGGATACAATTCCACTTGAGTGAGTGCTAATTTTTGACGAGTTTTGATGTGGTTTGTTTGAAGACACTCTTGAAGTTCGTGTAGCTCAAATAGGCCTTATTTGGTTATCGTGTTGTTTTCATATTTTAGAATGCATTTTGTGTGGTTAAAACCCCGAAAACACCGAGAAATCAAGAACAAAAACGAGTCTATCCAGTTTAATCGTGTCGCTTTTATCTCATTAACATGTGAGCAGCTTCCTAGACACTTCAAAAAGGTGTTGTATAGAAGCAGCCCCACCCAATCTGGATGTTGCATTTGGAATTCGGCTAGTTTGTCCTTGATTTGAAATGAAACTGGACAGGAGTTGCTTCCTTTGAGGAGAAACGCACCAAACTCGAAACTACATTTAGTTTTAAAAATGCTATGGGAGCATTATTCTTTTGTTTAGATCACAGTTGCAATGATAACATAATGCCAAATCACTCGATTTTAGATTCCAGAGTCTACACCTAATGAAACGGTAGAAATTCTAGAAGTTTTGGGTCTTTAATGCCACATAAAATTCGAAATTTAAAGGAACTACATCAAAATTTTTCTCAAGACCCGTGTAGTATGTACAATAAAATATGTTCAGTAAATTTAAGTTTCAGGATCTTCATCCCTTCATAAAACTGGGATGTAAATTGCCGGAAGTGGCTTTGAAATACATAAGAAGCAGGAAGTTTTGAATGGAACGCCGAACGATTCGCTTTTCCTAACACGTAAAATTAGACCTAAAATTTCGAGGCATGTTGAAATTATGTATTCACACGTTAAAAATCAACCAATTCGATACTCTTATAAGTACATTTCATTTCAAACTTTGAAGTTATCCAGAAGATAAGGAACCATGGCTGTGGAGTATGAGGGAACTTCTACAGCAATGGTTCTACAAAGTACCACTTCTGTCCTGATTTATCGAAATTGATCACTACTTACCTGCCAACATGTAAATTTTGGAACTCTTACAATTTTGATAGGCTCATGACATAGATCGGCAAAATGTATAATGTACATTTTTAAAGCACTGCAGACACGAATCGGAAAAAATGGATTATTTTCTATTAAATACAATTCAAGTTTCGTTATAGGTGGATTGGTTGATTTGGGAGGTTTTATGGCAAATGATCCGAAAAAGGCTGAGCTGCTCCAAGTGTTTATAACAGGTGATTTAATCATTATGTAAAAAAAGGTTCTTTAATTTTGAGGGAAAGTAACATGAACCGCAACATGGATCTGGATTTTGTGATAATCAAGACTCTTACTCATTTCTTGAATTGTTTATACTATCCAATCATAAAAGAAAACATAGAACTTTGATAAAGGAAAATATGTTTTTCGTAGAATATATTTTCTTCGTAGTCTGTAAAAAATAGAACGTTTTCTAGAAGAAACTAAAAAAACTGTAGTAGTTGGCATGGGATCTCTTCAAAACAAAAAAAAAGATTTATTTATAAATTTCGCAAAAAATCGTATGATTTTGCCATATGCCCGTATAATCAAGTGTACATTTCAGTCAGAAACTGCAAGTTAACAGGTATGTTTCTATGGAAGCTTTACTATCTTTAACGACGCTGGCAAAGTTGAACTTAAATTTTTTTTCGAAAATCCGAAGCCCCTGAACCTGGAAGAAGCAAATAAAATTTTTTTAAATGAATTTAAAAGTTTCCAAAAGATACTCTTGTTACAGATAGAGTTGATTGGTATTTTTAGAATAGGCCCTTTTACGACATATTGGAGACAAAAAAAAAAATTTTCCTGATTGAAACTACATTTTGTGTTTCGACTGTCTTCAAAGACAGTCGGGGAAAAATAAAGGAAACAAATGTGGCATACAAGCTTATCTCTAATTTCTCCATTGAATGTACTTAGGAAAAAATCAGATTAACGAGCCGATAATTTCCATTTTCACATGGAAACATCTGAAACCCGTAAAATGAAATTATCTACCCAGGAAAGAGCCTGTAACGGCTGAACGTTGCACCGGGGCAGAGCAAGACCAATACTACAGCATAAACAGATTTTAAACATTGTGTGTGTGTGTGTTAAAAACATCTACCATTAAACTCTACCTGTGTTGTTTACCAGTTTTCTTTATTATAGAATTCGGATTATTCCAAGAAATGAAATAGCAGTTCAAAATTATGTTAGTAATTTAGTAACAGGCAGTCGAATAAAACGAATAAAAGTGTAAGATATATTGCAGTTATGAAAGAGGACCAAAATTTTTCAATCCGAAAGTGTAAACTTTACCATCAAACATTAAAAAAATTGTTTTTCATGAAGAAAACTAGAACTGAGATTAAAAGAATTTTCCTCTTTGCGAAGGAAATCGAAATGCCATGCGGGGAAGTGACTTGCTAAGTAATTTAATATGAGCAATCAAATGCAGAGAATAAAACAAAGCATCGTACATAAAGGTGTAAAACAGCTCTATTAAGTCAATACAAGACATAAAAAATTGTGGTTTCAGAAAACTTAAAATGCATTTAATAAAAACAAACATTCCCTACATTAGGACGATGTTTACCAAACAGCACTTTCAAATGAAATTGATTGTATGTGGTAAAATTAAGATTGTAATGCAATCTAGTATTAATCCAACGAAGGAATTAAACAAATAATAAGGCATCGTAAGAATGAAAAATAGTTATAGACCAAAACAAAGAGAACACATCTCAGTCACAATTCAAATTTGTTTCTATGAACCAAAAGCAAAATTTAAATTTTAACAAGCAAAAGGAATCCCAGAGGATGGCAGACACTTTACACGAACAAAATACATCTACGAGATAGTCTTTAAAAATACATAGAATTTTAGAATACATCTTTAAAAATTAAGGCATTGGGAGGGTGAGAGTTGGTAGGCCAAAACAAAAACATAGATCTATATGTTAGCAATGTGTCTGTTATTCCGGGATTGAATACACTAGATTCTGCAGAAACTATGAACTTAACGCAGGGAAGATACAACCTGGAGTAAAAATCGTCAGTTATTAAGCCAAAAACAAACAAATGTATATTCCGTAGTTTTAGCAATGCTTTCAGTACTTCGGCACTAGATTCTACAGAAAGTACGAAGCAAGAATAACAAAACTGCACTCACGTGTTCGAGCAGAAGGTATCCATACAAGGCAAATAAGACTCCACTTATGAAATGTACAACCACTTTCGAGGCAAGGACACGACTAAAAGTGAAATGAGGTCAGAGACGCTGTCACATCAGCAGAAACGTATCACGCTGACCATCTCTTTGACTTCTCATGTATGACAGCTTTTTCGAAAGTTAAAACATTCACGACTTGAATACCTCCTCGGCAGGAACCGGTCTTTTACGCAGGTATCACGCTTCGATGATAATTTCGTTCACTTTTCATTCTTCAGTTTTATTGTTTTTGCTATGGGTGAAAAATCGTTTAATAGTTGGAAGTGGTGAGATTTCAGAATGTGGGTTGGAGACGTAGGTGTTGGAAGAAATGTTTATTTATGTTGAATTTATAGTGACTTCGCACATGCTCTGAAACTGAAGTGTTGAAAGACCGAAGTACCTGCAGTGGGAGGAAAAAAAATTGAAACAAAGCGTTTCCCTTTAAGTTCATTGCGAATGATCTTGATACAACAAATATTTTACGCTGAATACAATACATGGAAAATAGTGCTCAGTTTTTAGAGACAACTTATAAATTCCAAGATATGCAAAGTTTCAAAGTGAGAATGTATTTGAAAACAGGCAATGGGTAATACTGAATTCGTATAAAGCAAAGTTACCTAATCAATCCAATAGAGGCATGTTCGGAATGCTCTCGCACGTCGCATTAGTCCACTAAACCCCATCAAGGATTGTACAATAGCAATGGCGTACTCCAGTACGCGAACGGAATTCCTTGACACAGGAACTCTTGGACAGCCTTATGAAAAGTATCTTTGCACTTTGAGGCCTGTAATAGGGTCAGAGGCTAGCACAGTTCCTATTAGTTACTTTTAACGGAGTAAAAAAAAATTGTTTTTCGCAATAACTAAAACCTACAATGTGTGTTCATCAAACCAATTTTTTTCATTCCTTTAGTTCTCATTAACATCACTAAGCATGTGGTTGTTCTAATTTTATTCCACATAGTTTGTGGAATACTCACTTGTCATTTCATGTACTTGGCACGGCATTGCATTATTCTTAATGTTTGGACACGCGTGTATTTAAATGCAGGAGAAAGAAATACGTATTGAGTTAATTTATTCATTCAATTTAAATTCGTATTACACATTTTCTGTCTCGTATTGATTGTTTAAGAATACCGGAAAAAAAGAACGAGTTACCTCTATTTACGAGTCGCAGCATTGTTAGTTTCAGATAAACCGTTTAGTCGAACAGTAATTGAAAATAAATTGTATCAATTATTTATATCATAGAGCCGCGGTAGCTCAGTCAGTAGAGCGTCGGGCTCGCATCGGAAGGGTTGTGGGTTCTGTCCTCAGCGGAGCCTGCAGTTCTAATGGTTGCGAGATCGGCGCTTGGACCTGGCTAAAAACCGTCGTGTTCGGTAATGGTGGCTGAGGCACGTTAAATAGGTCGTGGTCACAAAGTCCCCATACCAAATCAATACCTCTGGGGGTACCTGATCAGGGGGTTATCGGCCTCTGATTGGGATCTAAATTACGATATGTGTGAGTGAATGGATGTGTGAAAGGGACATTCCTGTAAAACGGATGTGTCATGTATGAAGAAGTCCAACCCTCATGGGCAATGGCACCCTCAATTGGGCCATATATGGCCCGCACAACAACAACAACAACAACAATATTTATATCATAAATTCGAATCAACTGGCAAAATCGAAAACAGGAAGAGAATAGAACGTCCAAAAGCTATCGCAAGCAAGACTGCATTACAGTTTAAAAGCCAGATAGAAATTTCGTTAGCCAAAGATAGTCGTCAAGCATTTAGAAATAAAAAAAAAACTATATTGTTCTATGATAAAAGTAGTCTATTTGGATCTGAAGGCCACAAGACCGTTTTGCGGAAAAATAAAATAGGCTCTATCTCTAGAAAACGTGTTTTCAACTGCGGAAAACGATGATGGCAGTATTATGATACATTTTGAAAACACGAAAATATGTAGATAATTAGAAAATTTATTTCAATGTACATCAACGTACTTACAGCACGTTTAGAACGATTTCTTATTATGATACAGTTAAAACAAAGAAGTTACAAGGTGTTTTAGACGATAATGGTCTTTTTGCATATTTATTAAGTGTTGTGTCGAAAAACTTGGCAGAATTTCAATTCACAATATGGCAATTAAAGGGAAGATTTGTTCAAATACCTTTTCCTTCACTGATCTAATACAATTAGAAACGATCATTCCATATTGCTTTATAAAATCTTAAATTATTTCCGCTTTTACACGTTAACTACAAAAAAAGCTGCCATTGCTTAAATAACTGAAAAATACGGGAAGGGAGATTAATTGCCTTAAGAACAGAGATAAAATATGGGACTGACATAAAACATAAGAAATTGGGCACAACAAGTAGGGATAGTAAGAGAAATTTAATGAAACGATTACTTCAAACACCTAAGGATAGCGATAAACACTAATAGCACTCGATCAAAAGTAATTAAACTAGTTTTATTTAGTTCTACAACTTTTGCGTATGCATAGCAGCGAGGAAAACAAATTAAACCACCCCTCTTTAGAAGCGCATCGTTCACGGTAGAGCAAATTCAAAAGTACCATTCAATAGGGAATTAAGTCTTCTATAAATTATGCATTAAGTATGTTAAAGGGGGTCATCTTCATATTACTATTGGAAAAAGACGGGAATAGCAATCTTCATACATTTTGGAGAACGATTCAGGATTTTTTTAACTACAAATTTCCAGTTTTTATTCCCGGTAGTTTTGTTGCTATAATGAATTCAACAATCGCAAATTTCTGCCACATTTTTACAGTCGAAACAAAATGTTTTGGAATAGATTTCATAACAAAATATTCCAACGTTGCTATTCATATTTTTTAAACAGTAATTGAATTATTCCAAGAGTACATCAAATATAACTATAATTGATACAAAAAAAGTCGTTACTCATAATTTAGAAACCAGGCAGGACAAAATGACATAACATTTATTTAAGATTTTACTCACAAAAAACCAAAATTAAAAATTTTCTCATGTTTTCGTATGAAACATTTGAATTTTCGATTTGAAATTTCATTGTTTCAGTCATTCATCGTTTTATGTTTGAAAAAGTCAAAATGCAAAGACGGAATTTAATATTTAAAACGTTTTCTTCTAAATATTTGTCAATGCCACAAAACCATATCCAATCCAATCTAAATATTTGTTGAAATTTACAATGCTTATGGTAGTTAATAGCCACAAAAGTACGTATAGTAGTATTTTGGTCAATTTTTCAAATTTTTTCACGCAAGTTTTGATTTATTCGATGGGATAAATTTCCTCTTCGCTGCAGATCTATCATAAATGGTACCCAAATCTTGAAATTTGGTCCAACATAGAAAATGTAAAATTCATAAACAAGTGATAAAAGTTGTGATGAAAAAGTACAACACGTGAAAGAATGATGTAGAACAGGCTTTGTAAAACTTTTCTGTGTTCAGTTTTTAAAATGGCAAACATGAGACTTTCCGGTTTTTTTGGATAGGCGGAAGAGGGAACGAAATCAACAAATTCACAACTTTATAAATTTTACGCTGAACATAATTTTTAAAATCTAGTTTGCACATAGGCGTTCCCGATACCATTAACTTCGTCGATTGTAATTTTGAAATTTAATTTAATTCCGAACATCATCAAAAATAAAACTTTAGATGTTATGAAAGGTACTCTTAAAGTTTTGGTTAAAAAAGATTTATAGATTTGAACTATTGCATACATTTTGGACGGTTTAAGTTCATTTTCATCGAATCGTCTTGAGACAAGTAAATGAGTTCGGATCCACGTCTAGGCCCGAGTATATTTTGTTAGTCACTCAGAGCTATCTTCACTTCACAACTGGAAATTTTCTATCCACTCAATATCGATTTACACATAGAACACCCTGACATATACACCCTGACGAAGAAAATTATGAGACAAAAATTACTAACATGCATCGAAGTGTCAGACCAGTTAATGTAATAAGAGTGTAAATGCAGCAAAGAAAAGATCGGAGACAATAGCTACATCATATATAAGTCAAGTTCCATACGGAAGAGTCCACATCTCTCATTCATGATGTTCTGTAGACTTAACTTTTACTAAAAATAACTTTTAGTGGAAGGATGACATACACGTGTCATGAGCATTTACATAAAACGCAACCTTTCTCTTTAAACTACATCGTACACTAATTATTTTCAGGAGTATGTATTCTTATATAAAACACCTTATAAGCCCTGGTGATGATCTCGTACATGTTCGTTAAGAAATTGTAGTTAATTTTTTAAATTTTGCAACGCAATAACTTTTTAAAAACAATTAAATTTAAAGCCATCTTTTAAAGAATAAGAAGTCGGCCCATTTTTAAATTCCAGCATTGCTGGGAATGGGCTTCATAAAACGTGATTAAAGCTCTCAAGAGAATGCAATTTTAACCAGATGACTTAGTTTAGATATAAAATAAAATGTCTACCCAGAAGGGCTATGTCTAAATCATGAGAAAGAAACACATACTCTTTCTTGAAAAAGGTTATTAGTTATGCTGTTCATGTGTGAACCAACGTTTGGCACACTTACGGAAACTCCATTAATACGCTGAAAACCTTGAACAATAGCATGAATATCTTTCTTTCATGTAGATGGATGTTCGTTCATGAAGTGAATGTGAACGAGCCACTAATATGAAATAAAATAGCAAGAACAGGAATTTTCAAACACTGAGCATCCGATGCTGCTACACGACACGAAATGTTTTACTAATCATTTGAGACCTTCAGAGACAATGATTACGGAAAAAAGTTTTGCGATAACCACGAGATGGGATAAAATAGATTCCAATTTAAATTCGGGACATTTTCTAATACAGGGCAACGTGGGGTAGAAATTACATGTTTTAGAACTGTTCTGTTTAAGGAAAGAAATGCTTTTATTATTTTGATAAAAACATTCAACGGATTGCAATTTTGTTACAATCCCTGTAAAATTTGAGGGTCATTCAAAAAAATTACGAGACTTTTTGCCATAGTTTGAAAACAAAACCATTAAGTAAAATGCAGCTGTCTCCCTCGGTTTACAGTAGAAAGTCCCAAATCCGGACGTTTTGCTAACCAGTGTTTTTTTTTGTTTTTTTGCTTTTCTCACTTCCTTACCACTTTCTGACAATTTTTAAATAACAAGGAGTTAAACCTGGACCTAATGATGAAACAACACAAAATAACGGACATGTTCGGAGTAAATACCAGACAGAACAATTAGAAGATTTGCAAGTAAAAAATTTGTTGCATTGGATTAAAAAGGTTTTTTTCCTTTTTCAAAAATTATTCCTATTTATATATCTGCTATTTTACTATCGCAAACGTAAAATTCGCGCGAGGGGAAACGGGGGTAAATTAAAATTTTTGTGACAAAAAAATGCAAATTATCCGAAATATGGAATGGCCTAGGTCCGGAGGATTCTGGATTTGCGACTTTATACTGTATAACCAATAGTAAAATAACAAAACATTAGGGGGGATAGTAATAGTATTTCGGGTGAAAGTCTATGGGTGAAATTCTGGGACCTAATTTAGAATTACGTGTTCAAACATTCTTTACTCGCAATCCGCAAGTGACTGGACAACTGAATCAAAAGTTGATATTCGATGCTAAATTTCAATATAAATTTGGCTTACAAATTGGGTATTGCTAAAAGAAATAATGAAGGTGCATAATTTTATATGAAGATGGTCCTTACGCAAATTTTATACATATGAATTTACAGACGTTGTTCCCATCGAATAGTACCTCCGAAATTTCCCGACCATAAACAATAAACGAATAAAAGAGCAGTTTGAATTTCTTGAAACTGTACAAGGATTTAAATATTTTGAAAACTATCCTTCAAATATCAAACTATAAAACAAAAATATTAATGTTTATTTACAACACAAAATAACAATTTAATGCTACTCATTTAATCCTTTGAAGGACATTGATACATTTTTTAAAATTATAGATGAAGACCTTATATGAATGTATTTTGCGCATAAAAAAATTACTTGAAAGAGATTTTTAGGGATGGTGAGGCCCCTTTAAATCTACTTCCAATCAAGGGCACTCCTACACATCTGAATATCAAATGAGAACATTTATAAACTTTAGCAGTCTTACTATACCCCTAGAAAGTTCATATATCTAGCCTTAACCATAACAAGTACGTCCCACCGACCTTGAAAGTTCATGGGAAGGACAAAAATTTAAAGTACCCCCTATTAAAACGTTAATTAAATTTAAAATCCTGTAATGTCGCCTTCACTCCAGAGAAAGCAATATACCAAAACCTCAAGTTACAGCAAAGTTTTAATGTTAGTTTACGAAACGGCAGTAGTGATTCTTTTTAGGTTATTGAGTATGAAGATTTCAAATTTATTCCATTTAGTTCCTGGCAAAATCAAAGGGAATCAGTGATGCGCAAAGTAAATCAGTTTAAGCCCCGAACCAAAATTTAATTAGAGTAAGCATCTTTCTAAACTGTATAATCTGAGAAGGCCCGCGGCCACTGCTCCAGTTTTAGAAACATCTTTTGATTACGAAATTATTGGATTAGAAATCGAGAGATCAGCTACCGTCTTCCTATTGAAGTCACATTCTTTCAATCGTTTTGTTATTAGAAACAGGCTTCAGACAAAAAAAGTCAAGACTACTTAATTAACTATGCAAATGTACTTTAAACCTATTAAGAGATAAACTGACGCTGGTGATGGCTAACAAACAGTAGTTGTCAGCCTGTTAACAGTTGTTAGTTCAGTTAGTTAAAATAGCCTTTTTGTTAAAAAAAAAACATTGGACTACTCAAGTAGAAATCTCAACTGAAACGTGAGCTGATAGACACCATTTGATTGTCTAATAACCGGCTCACCGAAATCCCCGAGACAAATAGCTTAAAAATGTGGCTTACAAAAAAGCAGTTGTTGGCCGATTAATAGTTGCTAGTAACTTAATAGTTTTTTGTTAGCTACGCATTCAACTACCTATGTAGAAACCTCGACTGAAACGCGAGTTGATAGAATCCATGGGATTGTCTAATAACCAGTGACCTAGTATGTAATGACCAATAATTTATTTGTTCAGTAATCGAAATGCCGCCCTTTTTCTCGACTCATCAAAAGCATTCAACAAGGCATAGACCAGTGGCGCGAACCTTTTTAAATGCCAAAAGTTTACAAATAATATGTTGTTGCTGATATGCCGAGCAGTTTATAACAAGGGAAAACAATTAAAAATTTATTGTTTTATTCAGAAAAATTAAAAAATTAATATTAATTTCATAAAGACGAACTTATAACATGACATACACATTATTGTACAAATTAATGAAAATTTTGCCGTAGTACATTGGATGCCAACTGTTTTAAATCTGACGATTCATATTTCATCACTTAAAACACACAAACTACATTTATCAGTCATTCTGTGTTTGTTTCTTATAAACTAATCTTTTACAAAATTGCATAAAGGAAAATAATGACTCTTAAGCATATGTAGAGAAAATTGATAATATAGCCGTCGCTAGTGTTTTTAAGCAACCAAAGGTTTCCGGGAATGGTATTCAAATTTCTCATTATTTCCTCTTTTGCATTTTTCAAATAGTCCCAATCGTCGATTATTTTCAATTATGTTATTTTCACTGTGATCATTTTTCAATCGTTGGCCTACCAGCATCCTGGTATAGACCATGTTTATCTCTTGAAATTAAATTTCATTAGTCTTAAGAAACGCTCTTGAATCATTTTAAAAACTTATGCTAATATTAAATGAAAGAAAAATTGTATTCATAAGATGGAATCATAGATCGGTAGATGGTTGCATTTCTTCCGACTGATCGTCTGAGCCAGTAAGTCAAGCCTAATAACACGATACATTTCGAATAAACGATGTCATACCTCCTCTAGAAGATGCTTCTTCATCCAGCCCTTCAGCGCTAGAGGTTTCAGCGGGAATGGAGGGCTGTTTTGAAACTGCCATAGTCTGAAAAGAGAGGACATGGAACATTATAGAAAATGCCTATCGTATACAGTGAAACTTAATGTGGGTTTAGAATCGAGAGATCAAGCTCTCAGAATTCCTGGTTATAAGACATTTTCCTCCATTCCATCTTAGAATCACTACTTGTACTCTTTTTCAATTTCTAAGCTCCAGTGAATGAAACAAAAAAATCCTAGCACATGGTTTCCCTCTTCTTCTGATGAAAGGGAATCAAGAATTCTAGAGTTATCACTCAATTTCATTCAATTGCTAAAAATTTAAAAGTGAAACATGCCACAAAAGCATTTTTACGGGGTTTAACCGATTTAATGTTCCACAGAAAACACCTGTTTGACAGCAGTTAGTTCAATTTGGGTTATCATAGAGATAGCGTTTTGATAAAAAGTTTCATTTTTACTATATCAGAGTACAGCGATCCCTAACAATTAGAATTGCGAAGTATTGAAGTGGAGCCAGGGATACATTTTGTACTGTAACAATTGGCCACCGGGGACAGTGTTGCTGACCTGTGGAGAATGTCTTCACATGACTAGGATGGTAGAGCGCGTGCTACAAGATATAGTTTTTAGAATGTTTTGACTTCAATACCGAAAGAAACTGACGAAAGTTGGCTCGATACTAATTAATAAATATTTCAAAATGTTTAAATTATTTTTTCCATCTTTGTGTGCAGGGGGGTACAAGCCCCTGAAGCTCTTGATCATGGAATTCGATGAAACAGTTAACGCAATTTTTCGGGGAATATGTTTTAAAACCTTCGCTACATACTAATACATTCACGAGGACGTCCCTACACCAGGAACATGTGTTTGGCTTGTTTTAACACTTAATTGCATATTATGATTCAAAATGCTAGCTCCCCTCGCTCACGAGAAAGTGGATTTCGTTTTCAAGATAAAGTAATCATGCTGTTTCAAACATGTTATTTACACGCCCTTTCTAGCTAATGTATTAGACCCTAGTATTTGAGGAAACAAATCAACTGATTAAACAAATTAAATTCCACAAAATGCACAGTAAATTGCATGCCAACCATTAAACAAATTTAAACAATTTAAATCATAAAAAAATTCGATTAAAATAAATCCAAATTTTTTTATTGAAATGATTTTTCACACCCCGCTATAAAGTTAAGTCGGAAAGGTTTAACGAATACGAGGAGAAAAACAATCGTCAAGGACACACGGCCTTAAAGTCTTGGTGAACTTTAGGTACCAGACAAGCAGAGGGTGAGTGCACAGTTCTCAATCAAATTGAATGCTGAAAGTGTAATTATTTAAAAAAAAAAATGCAGCCACTAGCATAAAACTTTTAGAACCCTCGAAGAAAAAAGAGGAACTATTTCCTTGATGATGGGAATTTGTGAAACATGCAGGAGAGTTTCTTTTCTGCCGGCAGTTCGATTTCCTTCCTCCGACTAATAAGGCATGAATAATAATGGAAGTCAAAGCAAAGACAGAGATAGTAAAAACACCCCATTAAACGTACGTTTTCCTCCTAAAACACATTCTACTTCCTGCACTTCTTACGGAATGAACAAGAGCGAAATGTGTCAAGCATAAAAATACCGAAGAGTAACTTCCCGCCCTTTTTGTTTTTATCAAACATAATCGGAACAGCAGAGCATTCAAGCAGAAAGATGGCGCCATATATGGTAATAAAAGTGAATCTCCATAGGTGGAAATGTTCAACAGCCACGGATTCCAATTCAGGTGAGGCTCTTATGGCACACAACAAATCCGAAAAATTACAAGAAACGTTCAAATACATTACTCCGAAATCTGCAAGTTATGACGCTTAAGGGGTAGCTTCATTTTTTACGAGTTTCAGTCAAATTTTACGGTAAAGATTCAATTTTAATGTGTGCCCAGGAAATCCCGTTATGAAATTTTAGGTTCTTGATCATTTCTGGGAAATTGGATTTTTTTTTGGAAAATACACACTATTTAAAACTGGGTGTGATAAGAACGCAGCTTATATGATGGGGTATAAAATTTTTAATTTTTGGCTCTAATTAGGAAAGATTGTTGACTGAAATTGCTGTTGTTATTAAGGATTTATAAGATGACACTTCAAAAATGCGACAGTAACACCATATTGCACCGTTTGGAAGTTAATTTTTTAAAACCCGAATAGGGGGGGCTCTTCAAAATGAAAGTAATTACAACAGAAAGAGATTACTTTTAGCATAGTACCTGATAAGATTTGAAGAATGATTTCCGTGAGACCAGAGGAAAAACAATATATATTTATAAATGCGCTAGCGCAAATATCGACGTAGCTATTTGCGAAATTATGACACGTTTTGTGGCTCTGCCTACTTTTGTCTTAATCTCTTAGGAATAACTATTTTTTATGAGTGAGTATTCTCAAAGAATATCTGGTATCCTTATCAGGTCAGTTTGTTGGTTAAGCCAATCTGGAAATTCGTATCTGGAATACGTATCGGGTGTTTAAATCCGGAAAGTCCTATATGGTTTGCAGGCTCGGTAAACCTATTAGGAGGATCGTGTGTGGCGTGCAGGCCGGGTGAAACAATCCAGAAAGTCGTATCTGGCCTGCTGCCAGGTAAACTATTCGGATGGACGTAACTAGTCTGAGGGCAGGACAAACATATTCGTAACTCCTCCTTTACCGAACGAGTAAGTGTTCTTGCGGTCACCACCAGATCAACTAGGACAATAACTATTTGGCAAATAGCTAAAAAGGGAAAAACTTAATTGTTTCATAGCTGTATTTCTGAAATGATTTTTCCATTAAAATATGGAAGATTGCTATTCGCAGTCTTCTTTTTTTTTTGAACATTAAAATCATTATTGCATACTAAATTAGTTAAAGTATTGACTTTGCTATGGTTCTTTAGTAGTAACGTAATAAAATCAGCGTGATTGAAAAAGATTTCGGAAGACACGTGCAGAAAAGTCTGAGAAATAATTTAACATAAAGAGTTCGAAAATTTCACCCACTCACCCATCAAGGAATTTGACATTCGAAATTAAACCTCGACATAGATTCAAAATTTAGCGACAAAATTGGGTGTAGCTATAAACAATTAGTTCATGCGCAATTTGAAGAAAAAAAAAGAATTATGCAAATCTTATGTAAATAGATTTAGGGAAAATGTTCCCTACTAAATGGTATCGTTGAATTCGAACTACTGTAAACAATGTACAAATAAAGGAATCTCTTTTTTTCTACACCTGTACATATTTTTGAAACTTTATATAATTTGTTTTTATAATCTACAGTATTTTAAGATAATTTAGTAACGCCATTATTCGATTAGTTAGATATATAAAGAGTTATTTAGTTTTGAGTAATAACATTTAACTTATTAATGGTAAGTACCAAAGGCACAAAGGCTTCTCAATAGTGATAACCGATCCTACTGTGTTGACAACTTGAATCTCCTACAATCAGTTTTATGAACTACCTTTCCTACTTATACCTGGAAACAAACAATTGTCTGCACGCAGTCAAGAATATTTTCTTTTAAATAATTGAATGCATAGCATCTTTCAAATTCCAAATAATATATTTTCTACTTCAATTGCTATCATGGGTACTGAACTGCACTGTTAAGCGTCTTTAAAATCACGTCCACTAGAATCGGAAAGAAATAGCACGAAGCAGAATTTCCTGTTTTATTGCGACTAACTGGTGGTACACTTTCTAACGATACTCTAACTGGTTCTACAATTTTTGTGCGGAGAATGTTCTCGATTCATTTAATTTTTAATACATCAACTGTTTACGTTGGTTATTTAATTCCGGGTTTCTTAAAATTCAGGAAGCGACAGGAAATATTTCAAACACAAAAAGTGGAACAGAATTCGGAGATACACACACAAATGGCATATTATTTTCACAAATGACGCTCAAATTTCAAAATGAAAGAACGTTCATACATAGTACACAACGTACAGCGAGAAACGGATAGAAAGAGGTAAGTGTGTGATAATGTACAGGAAAGTTCAAATGTGAATGCCTTTAATCTCTCTATATTAAAAAAAGTTACCGCCGCCGCAGAAATGAAAACAAGCTTTTTCGCTCGATTGTTAGTTTCACGAGAAAGTACGGATCAGAGGTTTACAAAATTAACATGGTTAGTTCAAAATTGTACAGGGAACAAGACGAAGAAGATTTTTTTCCCGATGCGGCTATTCTTTTAGGGTGCATTAAGTGTTAAAGTCGAAAAAAGCGAAATTTCTAACGCGAGTGAGCAAAACACGTACAAATTTTCAGTCTTCAGCCATGAGTATTTTTTCTAGAGACCTCTAAACGTCAATTTTTGCAACTCTCCGAGTGTTTTTAGAAATTTCAATTTGGTCCCTGATAATATATTTTTTGAAATTCCGGAAAAATCGGGACATTGAAGTTACTTTTGTGTTAAAGCTGTCATATCTATAGCTTACTTCTATTAGTTTTTAAATTTGAAAACATCACGGAAAACCCTAGAATGTACTCTTTCTTACGGTACAATTATTTTTGAAATTTGTTAATAAATACATTCGATGCAATTAAAAGTTGGTCACACAAATTTCGTATTTTAGATCGTGAGCGATAGCGTACATTTTTCTTCACGGAAATGAAAGGTTACATTTCTAACTAACGGGTTTGCCATATAAAATTTATCGTAGACAAAAATTACCATAGCAAGGATCTTTTTTATTTGGCCGTTGAAACTCACTGTGACGTCATGGAGTGGAGTCCAAAAAGCTCAACTCGCTTTTTTCGCTCTATTCTCAGACGGTTTCCCAAAAAGTACAGATCACACAATTACAAGATTAACATGGTTTATTCAAAATTGTACAGGGAAAAAGATGGTTAAGGTTTTTAACTGATGCAGCTATTAGTTTAAGGTGCATGAAGTGTTAAAGTACAAAAAAAAAGAAAAAAAAAAGCGCAATCACTTGCGAAAGGAGTGTTGATTTGCGTAGCAATCACCGGGGGTTGGCGAGCAAGGGGCGGAGCCCCCTATTGATGTAAATAAAATAAATGCATGCACTGCTCAAGACACTTATGCACAGCCATCCCATATGTAGCGTATTGCTATCTTCTTTCTAAACGTCCCATGATATGCATAAAACTTTATTTAAAAAAATAAAACCTTAAATCCTTCAGTAATGTTCCTTCAGAAGCATATCTTTAGGTGTGTACGGCCATTACAACTCCGAGTGGTCTTTCTTCCCTTTCATTTTTATCCTCGTGTACCCTTCTGCTTTTCCCTTCTCCTCCATTGTGTTGTTTTTCTTGTGTTTGGCGCAGCTTGGTAAAATATGGGCCCTCGCGCCCTAAAACTTGAAAACCAACCCATCTTTAGTAATACACCTATTTTCGGTTTTCCTTTCTTTCCCACCACCCGATTCAATCCTCTCATTTGAACATTACTGTCTCAATGATATAATTACAATGAAAAGTAAGGCCCGATCACGATATCAAAACCACACCACAAATATTTCCGACAAAAAAACTATCAGCCCCCTGAACGTTACGTGTAAAATATGTTCTTTTATAAAACGATATATTTAAATAAAGGATGCACACAAAAATATATACATGTCTTTCTACTCAGTACCCACAGATAGATTTAGAATTTGACATACATTAATTGTCATTAACAAAGTTCTTGTGTGTGTGTGCTGTGACAACCAAAATCAACTAGTTCAAATTGAGAAGCAGTTTTACAGAAATCGGGAGGAAAGAATTTGGAAAATATGATATTTCTTGGTAACAGAAACATTTTAAAAGTCGTCCCTTCTTCATCTTTAGAACGAGTTTTGGTTTGATTTGGCTTTATGACGTAAAAAAGTACAGAACACGGACAAAACTGCGACAAAAACGAGATAAAACACCGAAGTCAATGAAAAGATAAAACAAAGCCGTCGCCTAAATGCGTATGAAAGTCAGTATAAAACAATAAAAGCATTGATAATGAACAAAGCAATAGGATATACAACAGTAATAAAAGACACTATCTATAAAAACATTATATACAGTATATGAAGTCAATGACAAGGTAAAGAGTCGAATAGATTTGTATGGGGTACTCCAACCTAACTTCCTTACTTAGTTAAAATAGTTTTGTTAAAATACCCAAGTCGCTGAAAGTTAAAATAAGGACACAATTAAAATCTGTACGCACAGTTAAAATATGAAATAATACAGAAGAAAAAAAAACCGAGTTCCGGAAAATCTGGTTTAGAATTTTGGAAATAAATTAGCATCTGAAAGCCTTCTTAAAATATGTAAAATTGTACAAAAGTAATACGTACTTTGGGTAGCAGTTGTGGAGTCAACAAAAATCCGGATTCATCGTTTGATGAACTTCAAAGACCTGAAAGAAAAGGCGTATTTATAATGAATCCATATACATATTTAGTATAATAAATGCTAACCGCAAGTGACGAAATGAAAGTTTTACTTAATAAATGTAATTCATTAAAACTGGATCGCTTGTAAAAATACTTATACAGAAATCAGTTTTCCCGTAGAACAATATACGATTGCAGATACAATAATTATGCAATTATACCCAAGGGAAAAATTACATACACAAATATAGTTGGATTAAAAGATAGTAATAAATACAAAAGATCTACCAATTCAAAGAATCAAGGTACAGATATGACGATTCATAATTCTTAAAATAAGTACCTCAAAACTGAATTCAACATTTATTTCAAATTAATAACTTTTAATTATTCATTTCAAAACAATAAGGAATTCGTTGTGAAGTCTGATATTTTACCTTTTCATCTAACTGCATTTGAAAAAGTATTATAACTCTCACTATTCATCTTAATGTGGGGGAGTCGTAATAGCATTAAAAAATTACCAGAGAATCTTATTCCAGTCATGATCTAACAAACATTAAATAACCTATTTATCATGTAAGTATTACAAAAATCTCTTGTTTTTCTTTTTATCCAATCGCATGCAGTATATAGATTTTATAAATCTTATGTGGTAGTAGGACAAAAATCCGAATCCTATTATATATATATATATATATATATTCCTATATAATCAAATCAACAAAATTACTAATTCTTAATGCTGTCTCATTATTAATGTAATACAGTCTCAATACGATTTCTTGTGAGTGAAAATCAAAGTGAAGTATTTTGAATTATTAGATTAAATACATTATTTAAAGAGTATTCAAAGGAACTAATGTACTTTTCAAAATTTAAATGGTTTCAATATACACGAAATTCTTTTATTTAGTTCTAGGGTTCTTAAACAGGGTTTCCACTCTTCAAGCAAAATATAGTTGTTTTGGGGTTTCATGGCGCAAAGGGCCATATTTGGCCACACACACAAGCTGCGCCAAACACAAGTTAACAATAAGGGAGAAAATAACTAAAAGGCACAAGGGTAGGCAAGGATAGAACAGAAGGGAGGATAGGTACCTTGGAACTGTGATGCCCGTACACACCAAAAGATGTCGCACCCCGGCAAGAAAAGTGACAACTCAAAATTGAAGAATTTGAGAAAAACATCAACTTAAAGGATACTATAAAACTTATATTGAAATAGTATAAGCTTCTTTTTAATTTAAGATAAGTATTTCTGTGGTGGTAACGTCTATTATATTCTATAGACTAGTAATATAACACTCTGGGGCACCTCATACATATTTTTCAATGACATAACATCAAAATTTTTATTTTTTGACTTGTGTCACTTTTCTTGCCCGGGTGCGATATGTCCCTGAGAGCTCAAGCAAATAAAAAGTGGGTTTAAAAGTGTTATTTTTCAGTTTCAAGGATACATTTCACAAAAATCACTAGGGATAAAAAAAACATTGAAACAAAATAACCAGTTTCCCAGCAATTCTACAGTTTTAGGTTGGTTGGTATGGAGTTTTATGGAGCAAGGGCCACACATATTGGGTCAAGCTGCGCACAAAGCAGAAAACACAATGAGAGGAAGAAAAAGAAGAGGGTTAGGCAAGGGTAAAAATGAAAGGGAGGAAAGATCCAACACCTCCTATCTAAAGGAGGTGTTGAAAGATCTCGAGTACATTGGGGCTGTGATGCCCGTACACACCTAAAGATGTGTCCCTGAGGGTACTACAGCTTTAGGAAAATTAGTTACTACCCCCACACCCATCAGTTACAACTCCTGGAGATCGTTTTTGGTTCTTTTCAGTTTGGTTTTCAGTCTAGCCACAACCGTATCGCAGCAAGTTGCTGCTATTATATAAATATCTGTTTTTACCAAAAGACGTTTTGCCAGACCCATCTGTGTTTGTAGTTTACTCACTTTATACCTCAAACCTTTTCTTGTACCTACTAAAAACCCCAAAATTAATAATCTGGTAAACCCCAAAGGAACAACATGAAGCATTGTTATGATTCCCGTGGCCAACTTATTGTTTTAGCAGTATTGCAGGGAAAGCAATTCTTTCAAAAAAACTTATTTTTACAGAATTTAAATTCCTACAACCTTGGGAAATGTTAAAAGTCAATTTAAAAAACGTGTATAAATAGGGATGTCATTTTATAATTATCAATATAATTTTTATTTTGTACATGATTAGTAATGAAATGAGTCTTTAACGCACGAAGCGAAAACCCCAAGCGCAATTTTACTACGCGTTACGAGATCGAAGCCAGAAATGTTTTATTTTGTAATTAAATCAGAATTCTTGATTTACAAATCTGGGTTAAGAACAACGAAATGCAGCTTTGAGCATTACTGAGTATGATGAATCGGTTCTTTAGTAAATAAATTGTTATCGTTCTTGTAGTATTTCATTCAGATAATTTTTAGAATTACGGTTCCTGGGTAGATTCAAAAGATAATACATTTGCTCATATCTTTCGTTTTTCAAAAATGCACTATTTTCCTATGATCGGAATTTCAACTCTCGACCCACATTTGGTCCTCCGTTAATATGCTGGCAAGCCCGCCCTACCATGTGTTAAATTAAATTTGGTGTCGATAAAAACAATTGCAAATCGTTGCTGGAATAAAACATTAAAACGTGCAAGCGTCTTTGGGTCAACATAAATCTGTGAAAAAACCTTTTCAGTCATGAATATTAACAAATCGAAAACAACTATTACAAAGTCATACCAAATATTAACATAATTGTTAAATCAGCGCAATGCCACGAATCATATAATCATAAATTCTTTATTTACTTTTAATTATCCTTCTTTGTAACAATATGATGAATATAAATAAAATAAATAATATATTAAAGATAACTTTCGTGGTGTTTCTTTGGCGGCTCTCCCATAAATCTGTGAATCTATACAGTCCAATTGGTTTTAACAAGTCTACATCCCTGACCAATACTATCTCCCGATATATCTCTTCTATCAATTTCCTGTATCGCATAAATTATAGGCTGGAAACCGGAAGTGAAAATTTTATTTCACTCACATTTAGACTCGTATAAAAAAGGATTTTGGTAGTATACAATCTTTTAGGTATTTTACTGCTTAGTGTTGATGTGCATTTGTTCATGAGAGAACGTGAACGTTCTGAAATGTTGAACGTAAAGTTCCATTGTCTTGTCCTTCCTTTCAGATGATGTTCACTCTCAACCCTTTAAAGGGCACTTTTCGAAAAAATATAAATACATACCCATCACCTTATTATGTATTTTGTACACAACCAAAATGTAGTGTTTTTTAAGGGTTGGTGGGTCTTACCACTTATCTAGAGAACTTCTAGATAACAGAAAAATGAGGGAATATTTATACACCTTATATCATCATAACTTGCCAAGAATTTTGATATAGAGTATACAAGCTTAAGGCAAGAGGTTCATAAACTTTTCGACACGGGGAGCCCTTCTTAGAATCAATTTGTACGGCGGAGTCCCTTGGGCCTACCCTACGTTTTACAAGTAAATGGTGTTTAGTAGTGTTACAAGGGGGAGGAAGAAGGGATAGATTGTATAGACATCTAAACAATTGCTCAATGTCAAGGCAATGAAATTATATTTTTGAAACTTGGAAAATTTCCGTTCAGAATCTAATTTTTAGCTTCCTGATTTTGAATCTACTTTTTGTTTCTTATTCATTCATTTATTTTATTTTCCAGGAGAGGCCGCGGAGCCCTTAGGGGAGCACGGGTTGGAAACCACTGCTTTAAGGGGATGTAGTAAAACTATAAACTAAAGTGATTATAAATAGATTGAATCAAGAAAATCTGATGTTACATAGATTAAAATTGAACTAAGCATATCCCGATCATTCCGGCGTTTGATGATTTATGTATCTTATCAGTGGTATTTGGCGTGCGCAAAATGGGCACCCCTAACACTGAACCTTTCTCCCTAAATCGCGCCTACCATAGATGCTAGCATCAGTTCAACTTTTAAGAGCGTTGGTCTTTACGCGTGTTCTAACTGTAGCTTCAAGATAGTAAGCTTATATGCTGTGTTTAAGATAAACCCCATTCTCATTTACTAAGTATTTCGTTGTCGAATAGGTAATATTAGTTTCTTCCTTGTGCTCTATAAATAGGATCTTTTATTAATGCTGTAATTTTATAGGCGATATTTTGATACCAGAAGAAAACTTATTACATTATTTTAATGCCAGCTATCGTACGAGCAATTAAGTTGTTCGTAAACTAAAAATATCCACTTCCGGGAAAAAGTCACACATTGATATTTCTACTATGCCCTTGACTAGATTTACAACTCCGCTTTTTATAGTTTGCGCATCGTATGTAGTACATCAAATTCAATCTCTGTCGTAAGTGCTATTTTATGAACGACTAAGCATAATTTAACTCTTTCAGGGATTAAAAGTGTTTTCAAATTAACAAACTAAACAGGAAACTTCTATACATACATCTTGACCCTTCAAGTGCTTTCAACAAGGTGCCTCGGCCATTAAGATCTGGCTAATTTTTCTGATGACGAGATACATCGTCATGCAGTAATATTTGAAATAAATCAACTTGAAAAATGTTTCAGAGGAGAAAAACCCATAAACTGTTTTTTTCGTAAGGAAAAGTTGTTATAGCTGGTGGTTCACTGAGAAACACGTGAGCCCAAGCTGAATTTGGATCAACATTAGGTAGTAGTTGTAGTTAGTGAATTAACGTAACACTGGAGCAACACAACGGGCTATTGGCGACGGTCCGGGATCATATCCCAAAGGAAAAATCCGAGGACACCTTGTAATTTTGAATCACGGTCAGATTACAAAGTCAGCACCTGAACTGGCACCCCACTATTCAAACTTACACACCCCGGCAACGCGAGAACATTTGAGAACACTACGGATTTAACACACATCATCCCCCCCCGTATACACAACGGTCTTTGGTGGGACCTAGTTTCAAACTCGCAACCCACAGGTTGCATTTCCGTTACTTTTCCAACCGGGTTACCGCGACATTCCGGAAAAATTTGGAAACGCTGGCATGGCCCAAGGTTAATATAAAACAACTTCTATAAACCTTGGGCATGGCCAGTGGTTCACTAAGAAAAACGTGAGCCTAAGCTGAATTTGGATAAAACAAACGCCCCCCTTCTAAGAATTCAACTTTACATTAAACACTTTCCAAGGCTACCAATATCATCTTTCGAAAATCGAAAGTATGAACTTCTCAAGTCTTAGAAATGTACGAACTCGGCAACCTTGCCGCAACCATTTGAAGGAAAGGGCTGCCCCAAATGTCGATTTCTGATAGTGCTTGTTGTCTGGCTGGCATGAGGTCCACTTTTTTCTTATCCTGGGGTGCAGAAAGGGCATGCACCAATGGCGCGCGGCTTTCTTTCTGCTCCGCTACATCGCTTTATGCCGTTGATAAACGCGGATTATCATTACCTTTATTAATTAGATACTATTAGACCAGAAAAAACTCTCTCCTTCGGGGAGGTTGATGAACCCAAGCAATCACGGTGGACACTATTCAGTGCAGAGCAGAAAGAATACGAACACTCGGGTACTCAAGTTTCGAGCTCTTAAAATATCCAAACATCGCTAATTTCAGCTTGTTTCCATTTCGACTCCCCTACAAATTAAAGGAAGTGTGGGATCGCATTCACTTTTCATTTAAATTGACATAAAATTTGTGAACGCCATATTAGGTTCGAAATGAACGATGTTAGTTGTATATTTTACATATGTAAATTTCGTTGGGTCCACCGAATTTTCGGACCCACTTTTGAATCCTAATTTTCGGTTGTTTTGAAAATGTTTCAACCGATCAAAACCCGTTATTCTTTCAACAATCTGTATTTTAAAAGATGCAAAATTGAGTCAAGGCTCTAGTCATTACACACTGTGTTTATACATATCCACGGAAACAAAAAAAAATTTTACACAACAGAACGTTTTAGTAACAAAGAAAAATGGTTACAAATCGTTGACACCGGATTTTTCTGCTTTCTAACTTGGAAAATAAACTAGATGTGAGTAGAGAATATTATCCGAGAACGGGAGTATTTTGAGAATATCCTCCAAAGATTGAAATTAGAAAATAAGTCACTTTTTCTCGAAATCGTGTTTTCGGTAAAAATCAATTCTTCAGAGGTAGCCGCATCTTTTAGAAGTGAGACACCACGAGTCATGTCATTCTACATAGAGTTGGCTCGTATGAAAGTTTTCGTTTATTCGAGAAAGCCCATAAGTCAGTGACGTAAGGGCTTCGTTTATTTGAAGAAAGCCCAGAAGTTACTGACTTATGGGCTTCGTTTATTCGAGAAAGCCAATAAGTCAACTGCTTGTTCGCAAACTCCCGTGATTGCTGCGAATTCCAATTTGGATTGCTTCGCAAACCAACACCACGGGTAACTCCCTGATGGTCTCGTCATTGTCAAATGCGGCCAAATTCGATAACAGCAATCATGCGGTTGCACTAGGTAAATGTTATGAACTATGGTTTGCAACACCACGGGCAACGACGAAATGGCCTCGTCATTGTCAAATTCGAATTACGAAGATATCCAATAGGCGTCACGATCTCTAGCGAAAATAAATAATTAATTTAAAAATTATTTATTAAAAGAAAATCAAACGTAAGATATCGATAGTGTAAAATTTTCCGCAGATTTCAAATTCGTTGAAATTTTCGATTTATCTTTAACGATCCCGATTTTACAAAAAAAAGAACTAAACAATGCCAGACAAAATGTTCGCTGTGGAATCGTTTGAGCGCGGAGACTAGTTATTCCCATTTAATTGCGAAGAGACGGAAGGTGAACAAAACGTTGCATGGTTCCAAAGGCTGATGTCAATAGTGACGATTGTACGTCAGCGGTGAAAATAGCAAATTCTGTCCTTTCTTCAATTACCGGAACGGAACAGAACGTAGATATAAGAATAAAAAAATAAATTCATTTTTAAACGTTCTAGATTGAATTTTAAAATTCGGGGGGAGGGGGGGGGGGGTAGAAAAATTGCAAAAAATTCTGACTACCTGTGTGCCGAATCTCATTATTGTAAGTGCCATAGATTCATCAGGACAGTCCACACACAAACACTTCATTTTATAATATTAGAGATGAATAAAGGTAGGTAGTGAATTAACGTCGCACTGGAGCAACACAACGGACTATTTTATATGCATCAAGGTCTTGGGAACCATTAATGGACTATTAGTAACTGAAAGTAAACACAATACATGAAACAAATTACTATTCGGGGATTGGTTTGTCGCTTTAGTTAATTCCTTTTACCGCACAATTCTCTCCGTAAAAAAACTTTATGGTTGAAGATTTATCACCTTGTATGGTTACATTGTGCACAATAAGTATTTGTGTTTTAAGTGAGGGTACACAGTATTACCGCCCATATAGAGGATCCACCAATAAAAATTTCCCAATTTCAATTGATAAATATTCGTTTAAAAAAATAAAAAATAAAAAGGATAAAATAACATTTTAAAATTATTATTTATACAAAATAAAAAAACTATGTACTAACAAATCGTGAAACAAAACCTTAAATATAAATGTGTAAAAATAATATGTGAATAATAATTATTATAGTATCAATCATTCGAAAAATAAATTCATAAATGATATTGTACATGTTAATATTTACTCCAAATAAATATAATCTACAATCCTGTCATAAAATGACGAAAAGTTATAGAGATGTGAAAGAAAATATATTTGAATTGTAATTTCTGCATTTATTAGGCAAAGGTATTAGGTAGTTTAATTTACGTGGTAAGGGACCCATTACGAAGGAAAACATACGAGGACTTCAAGTAATTTTGAATCACCGTCAGATGACGAATTAATAAAGTAAATATCAAAAATTTTTAGTTGTAATGAACAAAAGAAATACTTGTATACAAAGCAGGAAGACGAACAGAAACTTTGAAATATCGTGCTGCCGTCTATTGACGGAAAATGCCATATGCGCTGAAGGATAATTTTTTTTGTCCCATTAATTTTGTTCTTTCACAATAATCATCAAAACTGATCATTGTGAATACCACTTTTCAACATCAAAATAAACTTTGGATCCCAAAACAAAATCATGCATGAAATATAAGCTGGTCCGTTTGGCAATAGGATCGAAAATTTTATATTTCCACTAAAAAAGGTGGGCAATTTGATAAACATTCGATACGAAATTTATTCCACTGCATTGTACTGGGTAAAACATTGAATAAACGAAGGTGAAAACAAAATACAAGATAAAAGAACGGGGTGGAGGCACAGAGTAAGCTAGATTTTTGCTTTATTTCAGTTCTGGTTTTCATGCTTTAAGTCGATTTGGGAATTAAATTAAATGATTTCCCTTGCATTATAATTATCGAAATATTAAAGAAATCCCAAGAATCTGAAGCAAAAATTTCAGCTTTTCCAGGGACCTTATAAAAATTATTATTTCTAGGAGGTCCAATGCGTTGTTTTACTTAGGAGCTCAAAACTTTTCGCTGTAATCCAGAAACAGTTGCAACAGACGAGTTGAAACTTGGCTAACGACATTAAATTTTAAGGCGAAAAATGAGTTGTTCCTGTTGAAGGTTATTAAGTTTGTTCGTAATTTGATATGAAGACGACCCCTTACGGAAATTGTATGTATACAGATCTAAATTTTCGTAGAATGGAGTTTTGGTTTGCTGACAGTTTTCCCAGCGGTTAATTTGAAAAATGATTAATTTTAAACAAACCTGTCGTTTGGAAAATGTAGATATCTTTCAATTTCACCCTTAAAAATTATTCACAATAGGTATCCTGGAAAAATGCAATTTCGTAGAATTAAAAAAAATCTTTAAAATGTCCGTTAATTAGAACATTTTGTTAAGGGAAGAGCGGAGGAGACGTATTGATCGGTGCGCGTACACATGCCTCGAGTAGATCGATAAAGCTGCAAGGGGAATAAAATACACGTTCATAGTGGTCTTGACCTTCAAAACGGTGGGACAGGGTCACTGAACTAAGGAAGGATTCACTTCTTTTGCAGGACCAGGAAGCGCGAAATTTTATTCACTTGTTACTTTTTAGAAATTTGGACTATTTTTACACACATTTCAAAGCTACTCGAACTTATTTCGTGATTTTTTAAAAGCAATTTATTTTTGAAATTTTTAGAGAATCTTCATCTGTAAAAATGAATCAATACATCCTTCACAGGGTTTCCACTCTTCAAGCAGTAGAAAAAAACGAGGGCCTTTTTGTTTCAAGAACACATTTACCATGTTCGATGCAGATATAAAACATTGAAACGCCCTATAGAACTTAACGAACAAAACAATTCGAAGATATTTTATTGTTACATCAGTATTGAACGATGGAGCCAAATCGATACAAGATCAGGTTTTAATACAGATGGTCTCTTTTTACTGGACCAAAAATGCTTTCCAGAAAACACTTTTAAATGCAGCATTTTTTGCTTCCAATTATCATTCAAAATACACTCGCTATAACCCAGACGAATGATGTTGGGCCTCGGTCAACTAGCATAGCTTTTGGTTTTTGGAAGTAAAAATATTCAATTGTAAAGAAATGAGGCATTAAAAGAATTTTAAGCAAATATTAAGTCCTTCAAAGAGTCCTCAAAATCTGCCCATAAATTCTAGGCCATTTTTAGGCGAACCCAATGCACATGATTCAGTGACCCCACATGCGTGATTAAAAACCGTATCATTATTTCTAACATAACAAATTCAAAAATTATTTTCTATAAAAAATAATCCAATGAATATACCAGCATACACAATTCCTTCAACTCCACACACAGTGGGGAAATGAATGCTCCGACCCGATAACTTTCACTGACACGAACGGTTTACTTTCAAGAACTTTCACGTGCCAGAGCGTCCAAATCAAACCCATCGCATAATGCACGTGACGATCATGTTACACTATATTACGTGATGTCCTAAAACTCCGTTTCTCTTGATGTAAGTCCAAACTGACCTTCAAGCACGGAGAAAGAGGATGCTTTTGTTTTCAACAGATTCCTAGCTTTGAGTTTGCGGCAGCTGTGAAAAAATGACCATTTTGAGAAACCCACCCTCATTACAATTTTACATTTGACGTAACAGGAGCATGTCATTCATATTTTTGAAACATTGTATTATTGATTTCATTTAAAGATTTATTAATAGCACCGAAGTAAACAAAACACCGTAATATTGGGTCACCAGGAAAGTTATGCGGTTTTTCAAATCGAAGCGCGCTTTGTTATTTTTATTTTGCTACCACTGATAAGGAGTGACCTTGATTGAAGCAGATGTGTAAATTCGGTCCTTTCTGCTTTCACTGCATACTTCTAGCTTGTGTCGTGTCATAATATTTGTTTCACTGCAGTGCTAAGAATGGAGAACCAAAAAGTTTATTTCCGTCATATTATACTCTTATTTTAAGAAAGAAAAAATGCTAGTCAGACTGCTCGTAAAATGCGTTCTGTATATAGACAAAGTACTATTTCTGATGACACATTTCGAAGGTGGTTTGAAAAATTTAGGCGCAGAAATTTTAGCCTAGAAAAGGATGCCCGTTCTGGACGATCATTCTCTCTAAACGAGGACATATTAAAAGATGCTATCGCTGAAAATCCAAGTTACACAGTTCAGGAACTATCACACAGACTAAATATTCCAAAAAGTACAGTTCATGATCACCTGAAGAAGATTGGGTATCTAAGTCGCTACGCGATGAATGTGTACCCCATACTTTAACACAGAATATGCTTGCACGAATTTCGGCATGTGATTCTTTGCTGAAACGAAACGAAGAAGCTCCTTTTTTGAAACGGCTCATTACTGGAGATGAGAAGTGGATATTATACAATAATGTTACAAGAAAAAGATCATGGAGTAAGCCAAATGAACCTCCCAAGTAATATTGAGAGGGGGGCTGCATTCCAAAAAAGTAATGATTTGTATATGGTGGGACCACAAAGAATTGTTCAATATGAATTGTTGTCACAAAATCAGACAACTAATCCGGAAAAAACAGTTATCAAATGGCAGTATTAAAAGCAGAAATCGAAGCAAAGCGGCCAGAACTGATCAATCATCGAGATGTCTTCCAGCATGACAATGCGCAACCCTACATTTCGCTTAATGTCAGACAAAGACTTATTGGGTATGGCTGAGATATTTTGTGTTACCCCCATATTCACCAGATCTGGCCACTCAGATTTTCACCTCTTCAGGTCACTTTAAAATTCTCTGAGCGGCCTGGAGTTCAATTCTTTTGAGACTGTCAAACAGCACCTCGACAACTTCCTTACACAAATAAGCCTAATGATTTTTAAAAAAAATTCCAGCCCCCGGAAAGATGGCAAAAAGTCATAAAACAAAATGGTGCTTATGTGATTCAATATTTTCTTATGTTTTTGTACTGCTTCGTTGGTATTTATCATAAAAAACACAGTACTCTCCGGATGACCTAATACAATTTTTAAAACAGCTTTTGAACAATAATACACTAGACAACTGCAATGGGGGATTCTTTAAGTTTGTTGTAATTTTGAGTGACTACCTTTAAAGACTCTACCTAGGCCGACGCAAGTTCAGCCGAGAACTATAAAATCAAGTCAAACGGTACAGCGGATTAAATACGTTGGTTGTTTTGGGGTTTTATGGCGCAAAGGCCAACACAAGAGACAACTTCAGATAAAAAAATGCCGTGAAAGGGAAAAATAGGGATGTGGATTCAATAGATAAGAAAACAAAATAATAGGCTTATTATGTAACTTCAAAATATCTTTCTTCGTTAATTTAAAGGATTCAAAATAACAAATACAAACATATATTTAAATTAAAAGAAGAGTTGCGTAACCAAAATTGAATATTAAGACTCCATAAGGTGCGGCCATTGTCGTAAAGGATGAACTCACTATTGATTTGGAGAGTGTACGCAACAGCAATGATCGATTTGCGTGGCAGAAAATCAAACAGTGTTCTAAATTACGCACTAGAGATTCTGGTTGTTTCCATCACACATAACTTGCTCAATGAACAAACCGCCTACAGTGACGTCACAAACACAGTGCGCATTCGGAATCTATTTTATTATTAGCATTGTTACGAAAGCTCTATTTGAGCAAGCCAGATATTTCCGTTTTCATCCTTTATAGCAGTGTTCCGCAACTGAATAGGTGTTTGTGTGCGCAGGTCAGAAAAGCCAGCAAAATGTTTCATTCAACTGTTTGACCAAACCGGTCTAACAAAATCAAGAAATCTTGATTTCCTCTCGTCACAAGTCTTTGTTATCAACAAATCATCAGAAATCATTTTAAATATCAGTCTACCAGCTCATTGCCATTTCAAATGAAATATATTATGTTATGAGCATACTAGAAATTTCTCTCGTTCTTTTGAATAGGTACTAGGAATCAGGGCATTCAAATAACATCGTGCCAGACACGTAAGTTGAAAGCGAAATTACCTCACGAATAATACTAGCATAAATTCAATTAACGCAACATTTAGAACAAAATGTAATTACAACAATAAAGATGTTTTTATAGGAAATTGGTAGTGAAAAAACTGCAATGATTTCGAAGTATTTATGACGATTATAAACGGATTCGACGATATTATTTGAGCACACATACGTGGGTGTCAATCATTATCCGTAGTGGAACTATTTCAATACAAATAGAGCCCCCAATAACAATTTTTCATCACATTCCCACTGGCTTTCAACATGCTTGTTCGCAAAAGCTTCTTTAAGCTTTCAGAAATGCGTTTCCGGCGGAGCCACGCAATTATAGATAGGTGGCTTTTGTAGGGTCGCAATATTTTATTTAAAACCGAGACACCTGATGGAAGTTGTTCAAGCCGTGTGATGAATGAGTTCTTTTGAATGGGGTCTTGGAGCTTTGGACAACTCTTTTACGTGAGACATTCCCTTTTAAGTAACACCTCTTGCAATTATTTTAAATGTATTTTGTTTGAAAATGTAGTCGAGTTTACTGTTTAAATGGGATATAAATGCAAATAGAAAAACAGAAACTTTCTAGCGGGATTTACTAGACAAATTAATGCATGGTACAAAATGTTTCTTGTTTAGTTGAAAAACCATTTTGAATTTTCAGAAGACAACCTTTTAAGGAATAAATTGTTATTTATTTCTTCATGGAACTCAAATGAGTAAATGCAAACTTTTTAAAATAAATTGAACTTTTCTTATTGAGACGGTCACATTCTCTTTGACCAAATATTTTTCATCTATGGGAATAAATAGGAGCCGAATTGCTTAGTGTAGGCATAATATGCACTTTATTAACTTGTCTGACGTTCGGTACACGAATGTTCTGATCTCTGAAATGATTGGAAGTTAACGGTTTTCTGCGTAATCAATACTATTTGAAGACCAAAATGGATTAGACACCATTTCAAACAAAATTAGTAAAAGCTTCAATAGTTTTCTGCAGAAAATGTTTCAAATACAGGTAACACTAAGCAGCGGCTTTGGAAACTATCTTAGTAGGTTCTTTAGAAGTTTGGCTGAACAAAGTGAAGTTTTCTATTTTGTTTAGATAGGAACAAAACGACGAACCGGCCTGGACCGGCTTTCAAACCAGGATGCATGGCAACCCTAGCTTTCTGCCATTTTAACAGGTACTCGTCTTCTAACGCGGATTCCCAACCCCCTTTTCTTGTTTACGTCATTCTCGACAATGAATCCGGATAAGACTTTTTGCAATAGTTTAGTTTTTTAAATTATTTTTATATTAAATCAAAGTATAATATACATAATAGAAACGTGATACATTCATGCTAAAAGTTACCAACTCCATTATTTGTTTTAAACACTATGGTTGACTAGCAAACTGCGCCAAAATCAAGTAAACGGACAAGGAAAGTTTTACTGACAGGAAGAGAGAAATAAACACCGAGAGGAATTGAACCTGCGCTGCCTACAACTCGCAGGTAGATAGCGCAGTGGGCAAACCCACCAAGCAATAGCAACGACTTTAAAGATTATGAATGACAAACATTGGAATAGAGTACATTTATGCAGTTTCAGACGTAGGAAATACGAAGCGGTACTATCAGACGACTGAAATTGGACATTCCACTGAAGTTTTCAGTATTGGTGGCTTGCAAATGATGTTTGAGGATTCGCATAAATTGAAAATTTAATAAAGAATCGCGAACTTGTTCAATTACCCTAATTTTTTTCATAAATAAAAAATTAACATTCGGTGAAACTACTGATTTAATTTCGGTAAATTATCTGTATGTTAATCTTGACTGGAAGCATGTTATCCGAAAAATGTGTTTGGGAGCGAGCTGGTTAGAAAGGCGTCGCGCTTGGATTAGAAATTAGAAGCAGAAAGTCAGACATTGGCAACTAAACAATTTCTAGCATTTGTTAAAAGGTTTTACTAATGTGCAATTTCAAATTCATTCTCTTTACGAGATAAACACGCAATGAAAGGACTAGGACCATTGTCATCTACATTTGGGGCCTATTTTCACTTTAGGGCGGAGTCACTGACATTTTCTCTCATATTTTAATAAAAGTACATTTTTTGTACTGTGCTTTCAAATTTCAGTTAGTCTAGAACTAGGATTAACAATGGTAAAAAGTGAAAATATTCAATAGTAGCTAATTCTGGGAACTGTTCTCTCTTAAACACAGCTCAAAGTTTTTCACTTTTAGGGCTACATTTGGCCAAGCGACGAACAAGCGAAAATTCAGAAGTTAGCCATCAAGTATGGCGACTGGGACTGTAAATACTATCGTCAAAACCCAATTTATATTTGAAAAAGACCACTAGCGACCGCTTATTTCGAGCCGCGTGGAGTTATTCACCCTGGAAATACTATTGCAAGTAGATTGGTTGTTTTGGGGTTTAATAGCGCAAGAGTCGTATTTGGCTAAGCTGCGCCAAACACAACACAACAAGGGAAGAAAATATAGCAAAAAGCGAAAGGTATGCCAAGGTAAAACAGAATGGAGGACAAATCACTCGGGGCGAGTAGGAACTGGTGAAAGCAGATGCTAGAGAACAAGTCTAGAACATTTGATCATGTCCTGCCTACTCAAAAGAAAACCCCAATTACTGAACAAAATGGGATAATTGGTCCTTATACTGCACACTTCATTTCTAAGAAACACCTTGTGGGAAATGGTATCTGCGGAGGAACTCAAAGATAAAACACAAAAAGCAGAAATCCACGGAAGATTTTTATTCCCGAAAACCACAAAACTGACACTCGTTACTTTTTCACGACAGACTTGTGAGTTGGACGAAGATTTGGTCAGTTGGGGTTTAGGGGGTCCTAAGTCCAAAAAAGGACGAGATGACCTAAGGAGTCCTCGCGCCTCATTTTCCCACTTCAATTAAATACATGTATTTATTTATCAGAGATCAAAACGTATCAATGCATATTTCCGTCTATTCTGCCAATACTATTAAAGAAATTAATTATAAATTCCAATCCACTTGTAAATTGTATTGGATCCCATTTCCACTCATAGATGGCGACACGAGTATTCTTTCCGCTTTGAAGATCGATTTATCACATTCCAAAGATCGCGTATGTTCGAGAAACGGAAATGAGAAAGACGCGCCAAAAACAACTTTAAAACAAAAAACCATGAAGTGTTCATCTTTACCTTGCCAAACGAATTAAAATTTTTGAAGAGCTGTTACTGAACAAATATTTTAATCTGATCTTGATACAGCCTACCTAAGTTATAGATATCTATGGTCATACGACAAAAAACAAGAAACAACTTCGTTTCATGTATTACTTTATTTCCGTTTAAAAAAAAACACAGATACAAAATGTAAAGAAATATAAATATCCCTCACACACACACACACGTAAAAGTATAGTAACACTACGACGAGGCAAAAATCAAGATATAACTTTTAAGTAGGTGCAAAGTTAAAATAAGTGGCTCTTGACGAAATCATTTTCATGAATTATCGCTTTTCCGAACATTTCAGAATAACAGTAGAATGAAATTGGATGATCTGATGATTCACACCTGTGACTGAAAGAAATTCAACACTACCCCCCACCTAAGAAAGCTATCCCTTAAAATATCTCTCTTGGGTTTAATTTGAAGATAATTAAAAGTAAGTTGAAATAAAAGATCAAATAGTATGTTACATATTTGTCTTGTATTTTAAATGTTAGTTTATATAGTTCATTTCTATTTTCATGCAAAATACTGACCGATAATTTACCAGTTCTTGTTTATCGAAGATTAATATATGTACCTGAACAATCTAATATTTGTCAAAACAAAGGTTACATTTTTTTTTGACAGTGTATGATAATTATTATTTCCTTTCCGCAGTTTTCGAGATACTTATGATCGTAAACATGGAATATTTTTTCCACTGTGAGCCCATGAGCGTCTTAACCCCATTTCTCAACAAAGATAGTGTCCTTTTAAAATAGTTTTTGAAATTTAAAACGCATTTTTCGAAATTCAAAGTCAAGGATCATATTGAATGACCAAAAAATTACAAAGGTCACTCATAGGTACACATAAGAAAGATATCTACAACATAAACTATTTGAGTATGATTGGTTGGTTGGTTTTTATTGCGCAAGGGCCGCAACATGGCCAAGCTGCGCCAGACACAAGACAAAAAAGTCTAGACGAAATAAATATTGATATTAAAAATTTATCTATTTACAATTTTGAATCGAGACAATCGAATGTATAAAATCTAAATAAAATTCGCAAAACCGATGTCAGAGCAAAACAAAAATACATTTTTATTGTAAGGACTCCCTAAAAGGTATTTTAGGTTTGTGTTTGAAACTCCAAAATGGACTCTAGTCTGTGGTTATTAAAAACCCTACATTCAGTCAAAATGTGTCGAACAGTAAAAATACAATGGCAGGTTAAATATAATGGGGCAGGTTTTCTGATCAGTAAGTGTCTGTGGGTAAAATGGGTATGTCCAATGCGAAGTCTTGTCAGTTGCACTTCATTTTTCTATTTAAATTTGTATTGCCAAGTCCTGTGACAGATGGTTGTATAGAGTGGAGTTTATTTTCAACTTCCTTATCCCAAGAATCTTGCCAGTTTGATTTTATTTTTGTCTTTAAGAACATTTCAACTTCTTCAATAGGAATTGGTAAGTAGTTTTGTATCGAAGATGTCTTTGCTGCAACGTCTGCTTTCTCACATTTACATACATGTCCAAGTATTGGAATACATACATGTCCAGGTATTCAACATAGCATGATTTTGAAATTTTGAGATTTAGAAATAGATTTATTGTTTTGAGTACTAGAGGATGACTTTTTATTGAAGTATTTTCAAGGGCTTCAATGCTGCTATTTGAATCAGAGTATACTATCCATTTTTTGTAAGGATGTTTAGATACGTTTTCCAGTGCTAAAAATAAGGCGTATATTTCTGATGTAAAGGCTGAGCTGCAATGATGTAATTTTCGGGCAACAGTTGTTCTTTCAAATATTGCTGAAGACCAACGTGTCATATTGAGTATGATTGGACTTGATCAAATGTTTAAAGCGTTTTAGCACAAGTCTCGTATCACTTTTTTAAAATTCAAATTAATAAGTAAACATATTGAAAGTAGAAGGCTAAATGTTTCTCGCTTTTCTTACAACAAAACAAAATGGTCAAATTAAAAAAAAATAGGGAGTCTGGTTTATATAAAAGGTCACTTTTTGTGTATTCCACACCTCATAAGCTATGCACTAAAAAAAACGCACTTAACAACACGCGTCATCTGCAAAGACCAGATCAATATCATGTACTTCAAAGTGGGCGTCAATCGTGTTCTCAATCGCGCGTTTGAATGTGTACGAATCAGTACATTGTTCAGTTCTATGTAGTTTGCTTATATGCACATTCATTTTCAATTACAGCATATTGCCCAATAATGCATGAATTTCGTTTGAGACTATGTCAATCACCTTTCAATGTTATTAACCAAACAAATTATACATTTAACCTACATCAAAAGAAATTTTTGATGCAGATAAAACAATTTAATTTCCTCGGCATCACATTCTAAGTAGAAGTTGAGATCATTTCCGAGTTCAGAAAATATCTAAAACTTGAGTTTGATAAAAAAAAAACAAAAAAAAAAAACAAGGCAATTTAGAGGTAAGCGGTAGATTTCCGTGATGCCAAACAATCTAGGTAATATAACTTCTTACAAATAGGGTTTATAAATTTTTCAACTAACAAAGTTTGCTCAAAATTTTACATAAAAAGCCATGCTATTGAAAAACATCGTAAATAATCTCAATTGACTCAGATCTCCAAAGTAAATTTCGCATACATTATCCATCATTCTATCCATCCATAGTAGACAATCCATTGACTTTTGAAAAGTACAATAGAACAGCTCTAGTTTAACGACTCACCTGGGGCATTCGTTACCTGAATTAGATGCCAGAGAAAAAAACATTCGGTAAATGAGAAATGAAAACAGTCAAATACAAAACAGGAAAACTTACAGGTTTTTTTAATTACTAAATACCAAAATTGGTAGAACATGTGGTGTGTAATGTAAGCAATTGTTATAATTAATTCTTAATTAATCTGCTAGTTTAAAATCAATATGTATAAGGATGTTAACGTTTTAAAAATGCTGGAACAAGCCTAGCGAAATTGTTAAGTTCATTCAATAACTGTGGGCAAGTTTGTGCGCTTTGTGCAAGTTTGTGCAACACACGACAACGTCAAGTAATGAACATACAAATACAAAGAAAGTTTTACTGACACAGAAGAGAGAAATACACTTAGGGAGGAATCAAACTCAAGGACCGTGGTGAACCAAGCCAGAGAAGGCTTTGACTGACAGTAAGGCATCACAAGGATTTCGTTCATAAAAATAGTGTATAGCGACTCCCTCTAAAGTGCAATTTGAGCAGAAATGTTTCAGCTTGGAATATACTACTAGAGGTAAACTCATTTGATAATACAGAAACCGTATAGATAGTTATCTACTTTAATTCCGGTCTAATTAACCTTCGCGTCGCAAAAATTGATGTAAGAGCGACAAACCATTGAACGTATAAAACGTAGATAAAAAAAAAAGTCTTTCGAGCATAAATGAGATGCTCTGATTTGCACTCCTCATCATGCACGTCACGCGCAAGAGCAGTGAGAGACAGAGCATGGTTATTGTAGTTGCCATAATTGATGTAATCACTTAATTGCTAAATTCGTTCATTTTAATTTTTGATCGTTAATAGTAATTTATGTTCGTATAGCTCTAGCTATTAGATCATTGCAAATAGGACAGCACTTGGACGTGAAAATTCGAATTTTGTTCGAACGTCTGAGACGGCATGGTGGAAAAAATACACACAATATAAGAGATTCTTCATTTGAATAAAATGAACCAGAGCTTTAGACACACCAGAATGGCGGAAGAACTTGTCAATTTGCAATTTTTAATGACAGGAAAAATCGTCAGGGAAATTAATTCAAATTTAGTTAATTGCTCCTTCGTTTGTTATTATATAAAACTCTATTTTTATAGCTCGATATTTATTTATTTCTCACAACAGATTACACATTACACTATATTCATCGAGCTCATGAACTGTCGCTCTGGTCTCCCAGTCTGAAAGAGCAGTACCCTGAACTATTCGATCAGCTAAAATAAAAGGCGACTATAAAATCGGGAAAACTGCACGCCATGGCGACATTTTTCTTTCTAGTTATTTCATATCAAAACAGTAAAGGAATTAATTTTTAAACATATCAAAGTTTTATTCAGCATTTATTTACTCAAATACATTTGTAGTATTTCAAGAAACATACTTCTGTGAGCGGAATGATCCACTTGATAACATAAAAATGCAGAATGAAGTCAGTTTTTATCCACTAATTTCCTTATGCGCCATTTAAGTGAGTTCTTGGTGCCCACCCTGTACTTTTGTTTGTCCCGCTCTTCTCATCACTTAAATCAACAAAACGTATTTATGAAATAGGGTTTTTTAGCATTTACAAATAAATAGCGAAGGAAATAGGACCAAGTGTTTATGTAAAAAGGATCTCCTGACGGTAGGTTAAAGTAGGAAAACAATGATTTTGTCTTAACTATTGAACGTTTCGAAATTCAACGCATTTAATAAAGCCATCGTGAAGTTTAAAAATTGTCTTCATTTTCAGAGAACAAAGGAAATATCCTCAAAGGAGTTCTTCAGTAGGAAAGTCTTGGTTTAAATGAAGCAGTTAGTTGAAAGAAAACACTGAAGCAGATTAGAAAATCAACCAATCGAAACAACGTTTCGGCCCAATTACCTGACTCGATCGACTACAGAAATAACGACAATCAAATCTAAGCACCTTGACTAGAGGATGATTTACTTAAAACGTGGAAAGAAGTCATGGAATTAGTTCGAGCGAAAGATCAGTTGAATATGTTATTGAGGGATTCTAGAGTTGAAGGACATTTTTGAATTGCAACTGTTGTGAAAGCTTTTGCGGATGTATGAATATGAAGCCTAACATTTTTAAGATTTCTATAAATACTTAAATAATTTAAATTGAAAACTTTAAACCAGTAAATTGTGGGATAATGCATTCTAAAAGCATTATATTTAAAAGTATAAAACTACTTTCTTCACAGGATCCAAAGAATAACTTTAAAGCCACCTTTAAGAAGAAAAAAAAAGGCTTCAAAAATTTAACCAGTTCAACAAAATTACTTCACAAAAAGTTGAAAATGTTGGAAGTTATAAATTAAATTTAGCATATGGCAGTAACATTCAATATGTATTGCAGAAATTCCCTTTTTTAAGCTCTCCACCTATT
Source organism: Metellina segmentata (assembly GCA_947359465.1). Classification (NCBI taxonomy): domain Eukaryota; kingdom Metazoa; phylum Arthropoda; class Arachnida; order Araneae; family Tetragnathidae; genus Metellina; species Metellina segmentata. The sequence goes on along the minus strand of OX375872.1, from coordinate 47,093,166 downwards.
TGAAAACTGACAATAATAAAATAAAATGGGATAAAGAACCCCTTGAAAGAAAAGTGGGTCATTGTGGGCAATGCCAAAATCTATGTAAAAAAATATTCATTTTCAAATAAATTACGAGTTTTCAATCGCAAAATTGGTTTAATAGCAAAGAAAAGTTAACACGGCCGTTCAAAACCAAATTGGCGCACATTTTAACTAAAATTGAAAAAGGTATTCAAAATCAGGAAATGCGTTAAGTTTTCACTTAAAACTAAAATTAAATTTCAGGCTCAAACTTCCGGAGTGTTAGTGTCAAGTGAATGCACGCAACGAATTTTCAAAGCCACTTCGAACTATTGTGGTGAATTCTAAGAGGAGCTCAGTACTTAGCGCCGCGTAGTGTTTAGGAAGTCCAAGAGACTCGGAGTGGACAAGAGAAAGGACGTAAAAAATCCAAACAGGAAACCCATGAAACGAGGCCAAAAGATCAATAAAAAACGCAGACTTGAGTCAAAAAGCCTTCAATCACGCAAACCTCGTGACGTCAGATGTACGCCATTCAAAAGTAATTTTAAATCACGCTTTCGAAAAGATCACTCGCCACGCCCACAAACTGTGCCTCCAGGACAATGAACTTGACTGCATGCGCCCACCATTTAGATCGACCATACAAAATGAGAACTGCAATGAAACTTTTCCGTTTCGCATTTCGGGTGAAAACTATTTATTTCGGAATTTTCACTTTTAGGTTATATAACCTATTTTCGACATTATCTCGCACGAATTTGGAGTTTTTAGAACTATTTCGATAATTACAGAGGCCACTTAAGAGGTGAAATTATAATTGAAAATCCATGGCAATGCCGACGGGACTTTAGAAACTGAAATTATTTTCCATGATCTTACTGATTTTTAGTTCGAATATTGTGTGTTGGAGAATTAAGTGCACGAAAGGATTCTTGATAGGTTTAACAATATCAAACAAACGAAGAATTTTCAACATATTAATGTATGCATACGTCAGAAAGGTCACTTTTCTCATAGAAGGTAAATTACACGGGAGGGATTACAAGTTTAAATCCATATGTCAATGGCCCATGGAACTGCACGAACTGAAAGTGCTTCGAGTATCTTACTGATTTTTAGTAGGGATACTGTCGCTTACAGCATATAATTCTTGATAGGTTTGACAATAACAAATGAAGATGGATGAATTTTAAATCCCAACAGACATTACAGCTGATATTTTTTTAAATATTGGCATAAATAGTTATTTAGTTCATTTTAACCAAGGGTCACGAACAGGATTTAAAAACAATGCAGGCGAATGTATATTTTTTTAAAATCAGATCATTGAACTTTTAGAACGCAGTGGTTTTTAGGTAATATTTAAGGGGTCAGCGCCAGTGTTGAGTGCCACATTTTCGTTTTCGCCAAAGAGGTTATTATTGTATTAAGCGTGTACTTCGTTTTCCTTTATGCTTAAGAACTAAGGTTCGAAAAAATATGTGTTACACGTTCAGTTATAATGTTACTAGTTTATTAAACAGCTTTGTTCTCTGTACGCTACCTCACGAAATGTTCAAATCGAGCTTTTCAATCGTCGAATCTTAGCAATTCTCGATTACTTAATTAGTTCACAAACACCCGAGGATCTTGAAATCCGTTCTGGATCAATAGACGCAGAGCTTGGATTCGTACTTTTTAAAAGTTCTTCCACTCACTGAAGCTTTTAGGTTTTGCATTAGTCTCAATAAGACATATTCTGAGCTAACAAGAATTGAGTCATTTTATCATTTTTAAATTTTCATGTCATCCTAATGCGCCCAGGTTGGTTGATCAGGTTTGCATGGCGCAAGGGAAATATCTGGCCGAGCTGCGCCAGACACAAGACAAAGTAAAGACTGGTATAAAATTTAGCTATTTCTAATTTTGAATTAAAAGTAGTTATTGAAGTCTAAATAAAATTCACGAAACCATGCCACAGATGAACAAAAACAAATTTTTAGTGTGAGGATTTCTCAAAAGGTCTTTTTGGGTTGGATTTGAAACTCCAAATAGGTTTTCCTATTGTTATTTAAAAGCTCTACATTCAGTTAAAATGGGTGCACATTAAAAAATACTATCTAAAGCGCACAGGAAAATGAAGTTTGTTTCTCAGGATTTCAACGTCAACTTTGTAATGTTCTTAACAGTCTGGTTTCTATGAGTGTGAGAAAACATTGGAAATATTTGCAACTATCAAAATAGTGATACTTAAATACTCAACTTACTTTTTAGGTATCCAGAATGATCCAATATCTTGAAGTTACTGACGGTGTATTGTTCACTTGCCTTTCCTTCCCCCTTACGAGGATTCTAAGATATAAAAAATTAATCCCATTTTTAGATATTTAGATAATTTTCTCAGAAAACACTATACACTTACAACTAGATACCGTTCTTGATATCATAACTTAATAAAATAGTTCCTTGGGTAGAAACATTTTCTACATATAGACTGGGGGAGTGGAGTGTCAATTACTTCAGATAAGAGATGAAGAAAGATTAATACTTATATTTCCTCGTCACAACAAATTCAAATGAATACACGACTTAGTACATGGGATTAAATTAATTTATTCACTTAAATTCATTGAAGTCGGAAAATACACCTTATTAGTTTTACTCATTTTATTACAAACAGTATTGGAACCTTGTAGTGCAGTCATTCTTCATATGAGGTTTATCAAAGGAAAAGTAGATTAAGACCCTACTATAACATTGATACCGTCTGTAACGATCTATGACCAAACTTGTTTAAGTACTTAAGATAAGGCACTGATTCACATTTGCTGGTGGAACAGGAACACAAAACGAAAGCGAAGTGAATTTAGCATCTGGACAGCGAATGACCTTGACATTTCTGAAGACGTAGAATTGCCCTTATTATAGTAAAACAACTTCCGAATACGCCTACTGAAAGGAGAACCCTTTTTTATATCAAATGTGTGGCGGCTACTATCTTAATTCGCTTAATTGCTTGCCAATTAAAATGTTCAGGTTTTTATGTTTTTCCCTCTATGCAAAAAAAAAATACAAACATTAAAGGTTTCAAACTTACAGTAATTTTCAATACAAACAAGGTTTCAGTTACTTGCAGTACTTTTTCTTCTTGTATATCCTGTTGTACAGCACCATATTTTCCTCAACTCAAAGCAAAAACTTTTAGCCCTAGACTCTTTTTCCTCATCTTAGCGATGTATGTACAAATCTTGATGCCCAACTATAGTTTGGGATCGCTATGACCCACTTTTCTATTTTATGACGCCCGTATCAAAAGGCTATGAGGGTCGACACGTAGGCTGTAGCCGCTTAAGGAAAATATTGACTCTATTAATCGCCTTCCTATTCCGTTTCAGAAAAAAGTGATGACTCGAGTCTGTTCTGTTACGTGAAATCTCTATCAGTTGAATCCCAAACACAGCTCAAAGGTTGGGAAATAAACCCCGAAAGGTAACACCTTTTCACTCAGTCGTGATTAGTTCCACGGTTGAGTGCGCTAGACAAAGATACAGAGTGAAAGATTTCAGAACGCTTGGTCAAGAAAGGCTGACAATCACCAGGATGCTCTCTGGATAAGCTTTCATAAGATTCCACCTTTTGGAACTTCGGAAACCAGGGAAACTTTCGTAGCAAGAAATCGACAGCCTTTATGCGTGTGGAAATGCTTTCTCTTTGAGTAAAAGTCTGAATGCTATCCCGTTGAGAAAAATAGAGTAAAATATTCATTTACTGATAATATATTCATTTCAGCTAAAGCTCAGATGAATTGAATAAAACATACATCGTTGTCAGGGCAACTCGAACCGTTTCCACAGCAAAGCGCAACAGTTTAGGTAAAGAGAAACTAAGTCTAATATTTCTTATTAGCATACAAAAATACAGAGGCTAATGTTTCTTCCTCAAGGATAAGGTCGAGTTGCGTGTCCAAAGTACCAAACATTTGAATTATCGAGTGTTTGCGAATAGTAAAAAGACACACAAGAATGTTTTTATACTATTCAAATTATATATATACTTTTTGAATATTTATCGCTACAACTCACAATATTTGTACTAATGGTCAATATAAGCAGTTTAATACGTAGTACACGGAAAAATTCCGGTACTGCATTACTAAATTCGTTGAACACAGCCACCCATCAATATAGTGTTTCACTTCTACCAAGGCTCTTAACACTTCTGGAACTGTTTCATTGAAGCTATTTCCACGTCAGCTTCTGGAATAGTGTCTTTGTGGAGTCAAGTAATTTTGAACAAGTGAACAGGATTCTGTTTAGAACTCTTTTGGATCGATCCATATTTCTACATGTATTCAACAGATTTATCTAAACGATCACAGATTTCAATAATCATTCGTTACTTAAACTGCAACATCTTTTCACTTCGAAGAACAAAAAGTACATTACACATGAGTCGCCTGCAAACGAACGATTAACATTTTAGACACGCACATGCCAGAATTCCCATTTCTTTAAAAGTTAGGGCAATTAAACTGATCAGTCCCATACAAAATGTGACTTTTCTGAAATTAACAGAACCAGTTTCCTAAAAACTACCATATAACCAAAACAAAAACGAATAATGAATTAATTTGTTTTGACATTGTTACTGGAAAAAATATGAATGGAGTGTCATCTGTCAATCGACTGTGAACGGATCATTTTCCCAATACTTCATATTCCCCATGTCATCAAGTTCAAGCACGGTCCTTTACAAGATAGAAAACCCAAAAATACCATGGTGAAATGTCTTCAATAACTTGGAGACTAAATTAGCTTTACTATATAAAGCACGAACTAATACCTTTAATTTTGTAAGTTGTCCAGTACGTTGCTCGGCATTGATGAAAACAACGAGTGTTTAAAATTTCAATCAGAATAGATTAAAATTTAATGCTTCTTAAGACTCCACACTTGAATGAAATCTCAGGTGCGAAATAGAATAGAAACACACATCTAGTGTACACAAAGTCATATATATATATATACACGGCGATTATAATTGTAACACCAAGAAGGACATATCCGATTAATTCATTTTTGTAGGAGCATGCGAGAAGATAAAAATGACTTAAAGCCCAGAGGGGGTATATATGTGAATTATGTGACAGTAACGCCCCCTTGAAGTAGTGTAAAAGGAGAACACAAAGAGCTAGTGTAAAGTACTGGAATTGTGTTAACTTGCACTTTCTGCTCATTGAAGTATCAAGACTACCTCGAATATCTCTTCGGGGTTCGAATGGACGAGAAAGTTTCAGACTTCTAACGCGGGGATATTGTGGAATTTCCGGAAGGGGAAACATCAAAGATGATATGATTACAATAATATGATTACAAGATGACAATATGGCGTGAGGGGGAGAGGAAGAGAAAGCTGAAACATCGACGTGAAGGATCTCAACGGCCCTGCCACACAAACGAACGAGGACAGATATCTCGTACACTAGGGCTCGGAGACCCATCAACAATTACGAGTACAGCACATTTAGTGTCCGCACGTTCGGTTAAACGTCGTTTTGCAGCACCGCGAACATCGTTTCGAGACGCCAATTGGTTTTGCAATCATTGAATCTACATCACAGGCTAAATGGTGCCAAGAACGTCACACTTGGATAAGTGAAAGAAGTTATACTGTCTTTTCAGACAAATCTCGTTTCAGTATGCAGCACCATGAAGGAATCCGTTTCAAACGGTAGCACGGAGAAAAGCGGAGTAGGCTAGAATTTTAATGATTTTGCATCTTTTAGAAAGACAGTAACGTTATTCCAGAGAAAAGAATGTTTCATAAAAAAATAAGCTCATTTAAAAGCCTTTGCTAAGGCATTTCTCGTGATTTTAAGGCTAAAAAATTCTTCAGGTTTTTCAGTCATTTTAAGGTAGCGGTGCACAACCTTTTTGGGAGAAAGGCCACTCGCACCGTTGATTGAGACATAGGGGGCCGCAAATGAAGTTACAGCAGACACAATGAAAGTGCTACTGCCCAATTATGTACAGCTGTTATTACACTAAATATGTATAGTAAAAAAAATAATAAATTTTTTTTTTAAGATTAAACTAACAAATGTATTCTAAAAAAATCTAGAAGCTCGTTACAGAGCAAAATGAATGATATTGTGAATAGTTTAAAAAAAGAAGTTATCAAACATTTGCAATGATCAATCATTTAGAATTACTTTTAAGAATGTGTCTCAAGAACGTCATATGTACTTCAGCAAATTATTTTACGTTATAAATTTAATTAACAGTAATAGAACAATGAGCAATAAAGATGAGTATCAGAAATTTTAATGATATCAGTAAAATTAGAAATAAAAATTACAGCATCAAACATATTTAATATTAAAATTTCTATAGCATAAACAATAATTATGTTAGAGTTTGCTAATGGGATGGCTGATATTGAGTTTTACTAATTTAGGTATGTTAGGTTCACACACACACACACACACACAATACTGTTAGTAGAAACTCTTAAGACTGATTCTAAATGTTTGTCAGTCAATTTGCATCTTAACTTAAATCCTCTTGGAAGTTCACAGTCAAAATTAGTTTGCGGGCCGCAAATTGATGATTCGCGGGCCGCAGGTTGTGCACCTCTATTTTAAGGCATTTGTCATTATCGCGAGTCACTATTCAGAATATTTTGATGTTTTAAAGATAAAAATGATTTTTGCATGAATATACTTGAAACCCATTTTTTATACATCTCGGGGGAAATTTTCTCCAGGTGAAATTTCAGAAGTCTGAACATGCGAATACATTTTAAAACTGTGACGAGTTAACCAGATTTTCCCATTTAACTTAACCCTGAACAGGAAAATTAAAATAGAAGCATGAAACAGAATTGCACTTAATAATAACTTAGGAGTGTAGGGTAATGTTTTAATCGCAAAATCGTCCGTTTACAAGAAACACACTGAGTCAAAAATCTAGTTCTGAGGAACTAGGGGGGAAAATTACTCATTATGCTAAAATCACCAAGTGTTTTCTCAAAAAGGAATCAAACCTTCAAGTAAAGAGAAAATTATTCAGTGGATTTCATCCATCTAAAGATCACCACATAAGTCTAGAAAAGCTAAATACTCGTGCCTTAAAACTTTTGATTTAGTGTTTCACACGTAAGTCCCCCGACGATATGATATTAAACACCGCATACTAAAAAATAAGGATTAATTTATAAATCAAATTTAAGAAACACTATATTCACAGCTGTTAAAAAATTAATTTGTGCATATTTTACAGAATTCGAAACAAGTTTTAAAAATATATAAAGTATTAAGTAGCTTATTTAATAACGTGTGTGATATCAAAACATATTTGGATTACTGCAGTAAAATTGTACTGAAAATTTATTATACTACAGAAACAGCCGCCAACCACCATTTTCCTCTAGTGTTTCTTCAGGTATCGTTTCTTTCATTTATTAGATGCAATTGAAGGCTGCGGCCAGTTTCGTCATCGTATCGGGATATGAATTTTGTAGGGGAGAATGATTAAAACATTTAAGTCAAGATAATTTCAATCAACAGTTCGGAATGAACATTGTTTTAAATACCGTACCAAACATTGATGCCAGTCAGCTGATGGGAAATGACGGTTCGGGACAGATGGTTTTTACAATTCTCTTCCGTCAGGAACAAGGGTGTTCAACAGCTGCTCACGAAGGATTTCTATAGAAAGGCCTGAAACGACTTTCCGAACCCCTAACGGAAAGTCCCATACGACAGATTTTGTGTCAATAATGGAGCAACGCCATGTTTCAGTATTACATTTACTTTCTATGATTACGTTGATTTTCAAAAATATCGAATTCATTTTATGCTATCTCAGAGAAACATTAGAGAATATTAGTTTTCATATCGGGCCCGTAGGCTCTCTATAAAAAAAAATAGTTCTTTCATCAGTATAAAACGGGAATTTACTTCAATGTAACAAAAATCCAGCAGACACTAGAGAAGGCAGAGAAAAATTGCTTCTATGTAACAAAATTTCAAGTGGCAATATAGAGAAGGTAGAGAAAAATGTACTTTAAAAAAAGGGACAAAAATTATTGTACAAATACTAAATAAACATTTAAAGAATGCAAATACGGGAATACTTTAAAAAAAAAAATACAGTATGTAGTTTTCTAATATATTCGAAATTTTAATAAAGTTAGTCTACTTTTCACAAATCATTAGACAGCTCAAAAAAGGGTGTTCCAATGATGCTCGTTTACAAGGAAAACTTAACAAGCTTTTCAATCAATATTTCGCACAAAAAAAAAAAGGAATTTTCTCGTGAAACCTATTATAGAAACATTACGTTTTAATAGCATTAGCATGACTTTTTTTTTAGTGCATTTTTTATATTTTCATAATATTTTGTTTCGCACTTTCTCTAATAAAATTTTATTTGGAAACATTTTCAATATCCAAAATCCGAACTGACATGACCGAAGTAAACATTTACAGTCGTAAATACTGAGGTGCATTTCATAAAGTTCAAGAATTGACCAAGTTCTAAATTTTTCAAAGATATAATACAAACTGTTTTAATGGATTGTTTTCTTTCAAAAATTGTGGGCAGTTGTATTTAAGGTTTTTAGAATTATTAGGTAGACACTCGGGCCATTTTTCAATCAAATACATACCGTGAAATGAGACCAACAAGGGAATTTAATAAAATATAATTCATAAAAAATGAATTGTTTAAGAAATGTGTTTTTCGAATTGTGTTTTTTTTTAATATGCCATATTGCAAATAGTCTCAATTCGCAAAAGCAATGTTTTCCGTTGTAGGCTACCAGAAACTACAAGAACTACGAAAATATTAAAGCGTCTGTTGGTAATTTGACGATACATTTTACACTTCCATCGTCGTTTTGAGAAAAATCCGTAGCGCATTTTCTACAAATAAGTTTAAAACATTAGCGAGCGTAAGACTAATAAAAAAAAATACAGATTGTCACAATAAATAAACATTTGTAAAAAAAAAATCATGAAGTATTTTTTTAAATTTTATTGATTGGAAGTTTTAAGACTTGGTTGAAATTCTGAAAATAAAAAGATCATGACTCATTATAAAAACACCTAAAGAATGTTCATCCAGGTGTTACATTTGCAAATGATTATAATAAAGGGTTAAATAAAAGATTACGGGATCGAAAAGAGACTAATCGAAATCATCACTAGACATCAATGGTTTTACCCCTAATTGCTCGGAACTCAATCGTTCATTTCAACAAAGTTACTTATCTATAAAACTACTATAAAACTTATACGGTTCCCATCGGAGCCTACACTGCTAACACTTACATTCTTAACATTCAGAAAGCTCAAGACGCACTAATCAGACAAATTGTAAATGCTCCACGGTACCACATACGATAAATTTAAAATCCACCCTATATACCTCTCAAGAAAAGATTCCTCCTTACTTAACCTAAAAATACCATTCGGCCAGGTAGACGAATGGTCAGCGGTCTGGTCATTGGTTCAAAAGGCTCTGGGTTCGAATACCACTCTTAGCATGGATCTGGGTGGTGGATGGGAATCAACTTTAATATGTTCCCGGAGCCCTCGTGTAGCAAAAAATGACAGTATAGCGACAAACCATAAACTACCAAAACATAATTTCACTAATCTCTCTCTCTCTCTCTCTCTCACAACCCCTCAAAAAGATCCATATTAATACAATAAGTTCATAATGTTTTTCTTTTCTTCTCAAACTCAAAAATTCCGTAAGCTCGGAGGAAGGTATTTTTAATTAACGCCGCACTGGAGCAACACAAGTCTATTGGCGATGGTCCGAGATAAGACACGAAATGAAAAATTCGATGACATCAAGTATCTGATCAGTTTTAACGCACAATGCCCAATGAGTTTGGCATTACTCCCGACATAAATTGTTAAATGGCACGACTAGATATATCTTGTCTACCAACGTAAACTACCTATCAGGTCTGGAAATAGTGTCGGCAAGTGTGAAACCACTTAAGTCCAAAACAATTTGAATTTGGGTTATTCTGTCAACATGCGCAGAACAATCATCTGCACATGTCTAGTCGATTGTTAGTTTTTCAACTAGATAGTATATTAAATAAACTATCTAGTTGAAAAACTAACAATCGACTATACAGATGCAGATGATTTTTCTGCGCATGTTGACAGAATAACCGGAAATCAAATTTTTTTGGACTTACGTGGTTTTACATTTTTGCCGACGATATGCTCATGTGGACTTAGCGTCTGTAAAGCCGGGTTTACGCATGCATAGAATTACTGGTGCCCATCTATTCGCCAGTTAAACTTTCACGCCAGTCAAGAACACCTACCTAAATGTAACTTAAAATGTTTACTCCTGAAATGAAAACTCGCCTCTTTTATTTTTCAAGTGCAGAAAGTTATGTAAAAGCGTGCTTCTTCATACATGAAAATACACATTGAACATATTAAACGTGACTATAGTCCAGCTATGGTGAGTAGGCATTTACGTATCGCAGTTTTGAAGTTCATTCGTTAAATTAGGGGGGGCAAGTTAAACTTAAAGAATGTTCCCACAATTGGCGTCTTGAGCGCTGATTCAGGCTTAGGAAGCGATTGTAATGAGAACGAGTAGGAGAAACAATCACATGGCGATCAGCACATGAGTCATTGGCGCCAGTCAAGTTAAAAACTTTTCACTTTTTTTAGCGCCTGCAAATCCATCATGCATGGTTCGACATCAACCTCGTTATGAAATAGACAGAGTATGTGGACGGAATCGCTGTCATAAGATCCTAGAAAGATTAGTCACGTGTTCCTACTAACTTGGGCCGATTCTCCATCCAAGCGCAGTCTAAAGTTTTTAATCACGCTGTGTGCATAGTCACTTAACCAATCATTATCCACAACCATGTGACAGATCTTCAAACCGAGCGACCGGAAGAAAGAGCGTGAAACTGCGCACACATGCTCCGTCTATTTCATTAAGATCGATGTGGTTGGAATTTATACGTCATTTACTGACGTATAAATTCCAACCACGCATGCATATTATGTTTACTGGTGCCCCTGAGAATCTTTACAAGTGTAAACTTTGCTTAAGGTGCACGAGACCACACATGGACAGAAAATTCCACAGTGGGCAAAATGCATATCGCTTCGTGGAAACGTGGACGATATAAGCACTAGAAAGTATTGCAGAATCTATGATTGCACATGAGTTCTTGCGACTTATTTCTCTACGTGAACGATTGTCATTTTATGAAGAGCAATCAACTCTCATTAAGAGCTTTACGGCATAAAACATTTGAAAAAAAAAAAAAAAAAAAGGGTTTTGGATACGATGGGCGATTATGCGAATACATGTTAAGCCTATTTTCAAGAAAATACATTTGTTCATATGAATCACTACTTAAGTTAACCCACATGTTTTGTGTTTTAATGTTTGTTTTCGTGTATCAAAACCAAAATGATACATGGTTTAGTAAAAAATACTGTATTTAATTTAATTTTCAAATTTTAATTTCAGAATTTTTACTAACCGTTGTTTTACAACCTTTAGTTTTATGTAAACTGAAATATTACAGAAAACTACATTTTTTTCATCGAGACTTAATTTTTTTTTAAAGCGACATTCTTTACGTAACTACTCAACAGAGCGTAAATTTCTTCGGTTCATGATCCAAAGCGTAACTTCGAAAGTTTTTTTGTTATAGATAATCAACACACAATTACTCAAGCATATAGAAACTTAGCAAGATTTTAAAAGAGAGATTTTTCTTAAAATATCTCACAGGAAACTTTCCAGACTCTAAAGTTTCAGAGCTAGTTTTGAAAAGACTACCAGGAAAACGGTTAGCTCTCATAAAGTAAGGAAATACAATACATAGCTAAAAGAACTCTTCGAAAGCTTTCAAAAGAGGTTGCTTTAGACTTTCAGAACGAATTTGAAACAAAATAAAAGTAAAAGAATTCAAATACATTTGGCAACAAGTTATATAAGCAATTGTCTGCTCTCAAAACGAGGTACGCAAACAATCTTTGAAACGAAAGATACGTTCTTTAATTTTCCCAGAATCGTATTCTGTGATTTAAAACGCTGTAAAATTGGAATCAACACTTCTGCATGCAGAACACAGTCAGTGTCCTTATCAACTCTAAAGATTATAAACACTTGAATTCAAAAAAGTAATAAATGCATAACCACACAGCTGAACGCAAAAAGAAACGACTAAGAGAATTCTCTGAAAAATCAAGATAAAATTTACTTGTTGGACTGACGAATTTACCCCACCCAAAGACAACTTGGTTCCAATTCAAGTTTCAGCTAGGGATTCTAGTTTTTTTCGTCTAATAAATGAAATCGTGAAGAAAAGTAGATTCTTATCACCAAAATATAGAGTTTTAAAACCTATACTGAAGAGCAGAATATCCTGAAACACATCAACTTTATTGGGGTGAAGTCTATAAAGGACAGTAAATGGTCACAAAGCATCTGAACATAGCAATTTTCTGTCAATGATCGGTTCAATTTAACCAGAAGACACGATTCCCTAGACCAGAAGACGCACGTAAATACTCCCTCACCATTATAGAACCACTACCACCATGCACAATGCCTTGTTGACAAGTTGGATCCAGAGCCTTATGGGGTTTTGCGCAAAGCCCGCACACGTACGAACTCGAAAAGTGACTTATCGGATCACACTATCTGCTTTCAGTCATCTAGGGTCCAATGCATGTGTTCGTTAGCCCAGGTGCAGAGCTGAAGCTGATGATGTGCTGTGAATAAATGCACTCGAGTACGCACTCTATCTGCCCCATGTCCATCTAACGCCAAATTTCGTTGCGCGTCTCATTGAATGTGGCAGTTATTTCATGCAGCCGTTTCGTCTGTTCGGCTAAGACTCCACTTGCGATTTCTAGTCGCGCGATAATTTCAGTCGCAAAAATAAAACTCATTGTTTCAAATACAAGTGCACCCACTTGCGACTAAACAATCGTAGCGATTGAAAAGTTACAACCGGTCCTATTTTCGCTGCGACGCGACTGTCGCTCTACCCAATGAATCACAGACAGGTATGGACGTGCACCCACTTGCGATAGTTTAGTCGCGTTTTTCAACATCAGCTTCACTTATACATTAAAATCGCTTTTTATTCTATTATTAAATAATCAAATGGTAAATAATTAAATAATAAATCTGCTTTTGGTATCGATCTGGCCTAGAATTTTACGCTGATTTGAAATCCGTTGAAATTTTCAGTCTATCTTCAACGATCGCAAAGATAGAAACTTGAATTAGGGGAATACAAAACATCATTTAATTAATTCAGCGATTTATCTATCGCAGTGTGTGCACCTTGTAGGTTTTCTGCGACAGCGATATTTTGGTCGCCGCGACTAGAAATCGCAAGTGGAGGCCTAGCCTTAGTACGGATGTTTCTGCTCAGACGTCGTAGGTCTCGATCATTCAGCTGACGTGGCCTGTCACTGCGCTGTCCCTTGTGGAAGGCACTCTCGATACTGTGTAGCGAGGAAGTACTTTAGTCTCGACAACTTCCGAAATGCTATACTCCATGCGTGAAGCTCCAACTACCACTCCACGTTCAAACTCTTAATTCTCGTCCCGGATAGACATTATCACGTTATTAAACGTTTTACAAGACATTCAAGAGTGTAACAGACAGCACTGATAACCATCTAACTTTTAAAACCCTTTTAACGAGATGCAAACGCCACTTGAAAATTTGCATACTGCTATATCATGACTTTTAACATGTCTGTAAATTTTAAAATTAGTGAATAAAAACTAAAAAGGGTAATAAAACGACATAAAAATATCGATAAGCTATTCTTTACATCCTATCGCAACATATCCATAAAATTAAGTGGATCGCTGATGTTTGGAGTTTAAAAAAGAAGAGGTTCACTATTCTTAAGTTTGAGAAGCTATCATAGAATTAAAGAGTTACCTTAGAAAAAGAGCAATAGAGTAGAATTAAATATTATATAAATTAGTATTTTTCTATAAAACATTTACTAGACAGCAGGAACACATTCCAAGCAACGTATATTTCGTGCTTCCTGCAACCCTGCTGTCTATTTTTCAAAATGTTTAAGTTTATTTCTTCATGATTTGGTTCTATTTAACTTATCAAACCTGTATTTTGCTGAAAATTATTAAGATCTCTTCGGCCCACGTTTAGACTTCCTGCTCTGTCAAAAGCCACTCTTATACTTTTCCACCAACTGAAGGTAAGTTTCCCAGAAGATAGGCAGAATAGTCGATCATGTAAAATGGTTTCGCGACAAGAGGTGCCAGATTGACATAATTAGGAATACATAAAAGCAAAACCTGACATCACAAGTTTGTTTTTTACCACCTGTACGAGAAAATTCTAAGCAGAGACGTCGTAACCCAACACCTGTTCTATTAAAAGCAAGGTTACCAGATTGCGAAACCACTTCTTAGCCAGAGGACAATCTTTTTCAAAAGCATACTTGTCTTAAAAAGAGAAATTAGGTCGCGAGAAAGTGAATTTTATACCACGTGTCAGAGGATACGAATCTTACCACTTCCCATACAGTTTACAAAGATATTACTGCCGTACCGACATCAATGTAAGCAATTTTATTTAAGAGTTAAAATTAGTTTGACGCATGCAAATTCTGGTCGATACTATGTTGAGCAACTACTATGTATTATTATTAAACATTTTATTCCGCACAGGTATATAATTTTCAACAGTAGGATATACCTGTTATTCATTTTTTGTCTTTAGAAATAAAACCACGGCTTTGCATCTTTTTTGGAGACAGAAACGTTAGTTGAGGGTGTTACATAAAAATATCAAACATAGGAAAAAAGTGTTTTAATCTTTTTGTTACATATTGTTTTGCATTTGTTGGTAGTTTCAAGAAAAAGGGCTGTTACGAAAATAAAATGAAATGCGCAATAAAGCCAAGTGTGATAAAAACATAATTTATTGAAAATTTAAAAGTTAACAGTTCAAAATGCTCGATAAAATTAATCGCCTAAAAGGCAACTAGCAGACTGAAAAACAGGACCAAGACAACTACTGCAAATGATAAACATTTTAAACCCATCGCCAAGTGAATGCTGATCAAACAATAAGTTGCTTCCATATTGGCATTAATTGCCAAGCTGGCTAACTTCATCCCCTAAAATGCAAGATGTAACATGACCGTTGATTTTCTAACATTCAACCTGCATAGAATAATAAACACTAGAAAATACAAGGAACTGAAAAAGTATGAATAACATGAAGTAAAATCAAGATTACAAAAAACGTGAAACAAGAATTAAGTATAAATCAAAGAAAAGACAAAATAGTATATTAATTTTCAAGGTCATCAAGAATAAGTACACACATTTTAGATTTTGATCTCGTAAATATTCCAGAACTTGTTTTAATTTGAAGTAATCTTGCACGAGTGTTGAATAATTTCTTAACACTACCAAGAGCTCACATTTACAGGGAGATAAATTATTCATTTTCAATTAGTTCCTGAAAAATAGTAAGCCAAGTTCTACTAGGTTTGTCAGAGGCATTTTCTGTCAAGTTAAACATAGGTGGCAGTAGTGTTTATTTTGCTATTGATATGAATTCTCACACGGTTGCAGCCTGCAGATTTGCATTGTGTAACTGCAGTGGGGTTAATTGTGTGAAGTTAAAATAAACAATCAAGGGTTCCAAAAAGGGTGTGGAGGCACCAGTAATTAGTGAGAGAGGGTCTGCTATCTATATCTCTCATCTATAGATATAACATGTAACAGTCGCCAACCAACACACGGAGCCGACATACACCTTCCGTTTACCTGAAGTTGGGGTCAAAGCAACGCGTGTTGGGACGATATATAGTTCCTCGATTAACAGGGTTCTCTTTCCCAGAAAATACGTGCGTTGGTTGATTTGGGTTTTATGGCGATGGACAAGCTGCGCTAAATACACGATGATAAAAATCCGTAGAATATGTTTAAAAGCCACCGGAATAATAATAACGAGACCAACGTGAAAGGAGATGCTGTAAATAAAATAAAATACGTTATCTAAAAATTAAATATGAAAATTAAAATTTTAATCACAAGAAAATACATAAAAAACGATATCTAAGATGTGGTTGCCCCATTTAGATAATTTACTTAGAACTTCTTGAAATTTGATTTAAAAATTGATCAATTACAGAAATGGTAAAAATCCTGTATTAGATGCTTAGGTTTTGTGACGCAGGGCCTTTTTAAATGGACAAGCTGCACAAACCAGAAAGCAAAGAAAAGTGGGAACAGTTTCTCAAGGGGAGCCCTCACGTCCGAAGAGGTCACTGCAGTGAGGGACGGAATAAATTAGGAGTAGGGGTTGCAAAACATCACTAGGACACCTAAAATTTGTGAAACAGGTGCTTACATTTGAAGGAAAATATTCAACATGGATGTGAGATTATTTGTAAAATCGACTATTTTCATTCCGTTAGATCGGGTTTCTGACTCAATTTTGTCGAAACTTCGAAAAATTAATTAAATTGAGGTTGTACTCTTGTAGCGATTCGCATAGCCTATTTACCCACAGGGTTGGCAATAAACATACGCAGAATGTATACTTGTAAAGACGTATCACGTATCGATTGTCGGAGATATTGGTTTTCGTTAAGGGAAAGTAAAAATAAACAAATTCCATCTCAATAAAAGTATGCCGAGAAGTTTTCAAATCAGGGTCTACAAAAGGAAAAAATAAAGGAAGTTACCTCATAGTAACTTTACATTTAGTCATTCTAATATGCATAGTATAAAAAGTGCAGAGTCGTATAAATTTTACCAGGGATCAATTACGCGTTTCTCGGGACTGCCAGTATTTTTGATGTTAGCGATTAGATCAGACAATAATTTCTGCAGTAGTGAAAGATAATTATACAGCTTTAGTTTAAATATCAATATATTTGAAAAAAGTTAATATACAATTACACTCCAGACTTTGCACTTAACATAGTTGGAATACTTTCAGCAAAAAGGATATCGGGGGAAATAATTTTTTCTGCTTAAAAGAGGTTCAAAATTTCTTCAGTAATCCACAGGAAATGAAATCTGAATTAGTTCTTTTTACCAAAAAACTTCTAAGCGGTGTCCTTCAAAGGGTCAATGCAAATCTTGTGTTTTTTTACTTTGCAGATCAATTTGATATCATACCAGAGAATAATCAATCCTATAAAATTCCAGACTTCTGCTTCTGACACAACTATAAATCGAAAAATAAAATAAATGCGTTGTTTCGTCCATACTGGTGGCGTGCAATGATTGAGTATATTTGTGGTTCTCCAGAGGCAAAATAAAAACTCGTGAGCATGCAGAGTTCTCCAAATGGGAGCAGTAAGTAGAGCGTCGGAAAACAAAAGCTAAACGGCAAGGAAGTTTAAAAACCGGTGTAACGGGCCCTCGCGAAGGGAGAGTGCAGCTATTAGGAGACTGGTTCAACAACTTTCAGAGCATGTGTTCCTCTCGCATTGACTAAAAGTGATTTTCATTTCGTGTGTGGATTCCGAAACACCCTTTTCTAATGGCATACATAAACGAAGAATACATTTCCTCAAAACAAGGAATGTTTATGGGTACAGCTCTTAATTTGTCTTCGATCGTTTCGATTTTATTAGGCATCGTTTAGCAGAACTGTCAGACAAGAAATTTCCTCCCTCGATTAAACAGGCCTTGGATTCTAATCCCGGTCATGATGGATGCTCGTAGTGTTTTGGAATCATGTTTAAGCCGTTCTAAGGAGCCCTCGTGTAGCAAAAGGTTTTCAGCATTTGCCATGTGTTTCAATTAATTTACTTGGCAATAATATATTATAGAAACAGGACCTTGCGACAGACAATAATTTAACATTATAGTTGTAACTCAAAAAGTTGTCAACTTAGAATTTTTTTCAGTGCTGAATGTTTACTTAATTTCTCACAGTTCAACAAAAAGTCTACTCTTAAACGATGCACATGGTTCCCCTTAATGGAAGATTACTTGCGCTCTTGGATAAAAATTTTGAGCTTATAGGCTGTAAACATAGCTCAAGGAAGAAAACAAAAGATCCACTATACCGCCTCCCCTAATGCACAAAATTAAACAATTAGAAGAAAAACACTTCAATGCGATTAGTAATGCAAAATTAAGTCAAATACTGCAGGACTTCAAAATATTTCAGTTTCGTGATCGGTTCCAAGCGTATAGTACATTTACAACTGATAAATATAGAGTTAGGCAACGCGTTTCTTGTATGAGAAAAGGGCCAAATCTTGAAAAACGCTAACATTTTACATGTGAAATTTTACGGAATTTGTAGAGAAACATAATTAAAACACTCAGCAACAGTTGGTCACTCTCCTCGTGGAAGGTGACAATAAATTGCGAAGAAATGGTGATCTAGTGTTCATTCAATTTGGAGGATGAATCACAGGAAAATTTTATCAATGAAACTCAGAAACAACCTCAAGTTTACTGGATACTATCAAAGTATGAACTTTTGAGAAACTGTTCCAGCTGTTTAAGATCTATTGAAATCCAAACGCTTTCCTTCTACAATAGTGATTACCAAACTAGGCTTCGCGTGTAACATTTTTCGCAACCTTTTCAATACAACTTTTATTTCTGCGTTTTATAATTACACCTTTTGTTAGTTACAAATTATCACTAATAGTATTTTAAATTAACAAAAAATCTTAAAATTGCATGAACACTCAATATCCATTTTGTGCTGTCAACACTTATGTATGAATCGAGTCATTCATGAAGACTCGTACACCTTTCCAATCTGACCGGGATCCAAAAGAAAGTACTTAGGTGCATAAAAATTTCAATCCAGGCTCACAGGGGCAGCGCTGTGGACTGGCTCTCCGTTATATTCATAACTTAACCAACCCTTAGGCTCTAAGGAGTGACCGGGATAACTACCCATACATTCAAAGCCCCCGCTAAACTGTTTTAATTTCGTAAACGCTTTAAATTATTTTGTTTTATCATTGTACGGCTTTAATCGACATGGAAGTAAAATTACCTATTTTTTAATGTAAAAGCTAACACAAAAGAAACAGAAGCCTATCTGCGATTTATAGAACAAAAGAGAGAGTTGAATCTTTAATAACTCCAAGATATTAATTAGTTAACAGAAACAATGTGAAATCCAAAAACATCACAATTGCTAAACTCGAACAAAAATATTTCATTTATATTAATATCAACTAATTTTTTAGCAGTAGCTATTTTACTTTTCAGTGTCTTATAAAAGAATTGCTATACTATACAAGAAGCTTTTAAATATCAAATAAGACAGTAACAATATTAACAAAAATACAGCTCGAGCTGTCATTGAAATAGAAACAGGAGAAAGAAGAGTTTTAAGTTGAAGCATGTAGTGAAAGTACATTTTCATTTTTTCTTCACTAAATCGTTGACGTTGACCAAATATGCCGGTGCTCCATAAAACCCACTAAATTGAAATTAAAACTGAATTTACTGATTTAATAAAATTTTATAATTCATTTTCACTAGTGACTCCATTCACTTATCCAACAATCTGGAGAACTTTCCGGCTTAACGAGCACACACGGAGTTCCTATTTCGAGCAAAATGTAATTGAATCGTACCTATTTAAAAATAATTTAACCTAGAAATTTAAATAAATGTCTAAAAATTTAAAATAAAGTTAGGGTTTCCAAGTGTTGGAAGACCACGCATCAGTGAAGTTTGAACAAAGCACCTCTAGTCATGTGTTATAGCTACAAATCATTATCCTATGTTTTTTCACGTAATTACTCTAACACTTTCACTGTCGTGTCAAATAAACTGAGACCTGGTTGGGATTTAAAAACCAGTAAGGAATTACCGTTTTTGGAGATAGTGAGAAATCGTTTACCAAATCAGTTAACGGTTTTCATATCTGTACCTTGGTAGAAAAGGGGCCAATGTCCCTTTTGAAAGTATTGGATAGTTCCTGGTTCAGTAATTTTTACTTTTTAATTCTTAACACAGAGTATGAAAAATACTTTCAAATGTTTGATTCTTTCATAATGTATTGACTTTTTTCTTGAAGTAATTAATGGACATAACTCCAAATCATCGAATTTGAACATTGGCCCTTTTTCTATGGTACAGATATATGCTGTACCAAATTTTTATGTTGGAATTTCAACCCAAAGGACATTGCATGAAACCATTTAACGTTGGAAGTAATAATCACAAAACTGGTGAGATGATAGTACAATACTTTCAAGGCATTTTTATAAATATTGTCTTTTTATCTACATAAAATCAGAATCTACTCCATGGTATTACAAAACATGGATTCGTGCTCGAGTTTCCAGCAACATGCAGTTGCTTTGAAATATTTTAGAAATCAAATGAGGCATTGTTTTTGTAAAAAGAAAAAGATGCAGTATACCAAAAACAAATTTAGGAAACTGTCCGAGCTAAAAGAATGAGCCGAGAAAAGTTTGAAAGATGTGAAATCAAATCAAAGGTGGAAATGGGTCAATTTTTGTAACCTGTTTGTACGTTCGAAGAAACCAGAAGGGGCTTTATGGGTTGATACAGTTCCGTTTTTTGCCGGCAACTAACGAACAAAGTCAGTTTTTGTCATGCAAGTCGGGTGTTAAATTAAGAACCTATCAAGCGAAATTTTGATAAACTTGTTTGAGCTTCGTTTGATTTGATTTTATGCCACACGGTCCAGGACGCGGAAAAACTGCGCCGAGCACAAGACACGATATCGAAGTCAATGAAGAGATGAAATTAAGTTGTGACTTAAATATCACTACAAAAGAAACTTTACTTGGGAAGTGTGTACATTAAATGGATTACTTCGCGACTCTTCCCAAAAGAAATATAATTTGTGCGAATTTTCTTTCATCTATTAACAATTGCTGTTGTGAAGGATCCTTTCTTGGATTTACTAAGCCGTGTAACTGTAACATACAACATAACGTTGTGGACAGTACACCCAGTCCAGTCCCCTAGTTACAGTTTATTCCAGTATCCGGAGTGTTTCCAGCACGAGCAGTCGAATTCAAGTGCTGACAATAGCTAACTGCTCCTTACTGAGTTCACAATCCTATCTCCACCTTTCGGTGTGGTGGAGCACCGACAAACCCAACAGCTATGCCGCCGGTAGTCGACAAAAGCCCAGGGTCTCCCAAGCCGGATAGTTCTCCATGGACCAGCCCGAGTGAGATATTGAGATTCCAAACATGGCGACTGTGTTCCATTTATTAGTAACGGCAATTATAGGCAATACATCATACTACCATAGCAAAATATCTTCTGAGGGTCAGGAGGTGCAATATTCATCCCCCAAATGGCTAGTCCTGACAACGTACTGAAGTGTTTCATGACATTCATGATCCGAGACCCAAAAAACAGACAACCGGTCGTATCGTTGCAAGGTTGTTCGCTATCATTGTTCAGAAGGCACACACCAGGGCATATGGCTACATTGCAAGTTACAGTTTGCGCGAACGCGGCTTTAGATTTCATAAGTAGAATTTACAAGAAATTCAGCATCGATAGCAGTCGTCGCACTGGAGTAACACAACGGACTATTGGTGACCCGGGATCAAACCTGAAGCACCTCGTAATTTTAACCACGGTCAGATGGCGAGGTTACATCTGACCTGGCACTCCACTCTCAAAACTTCCATAGCACGCCAACGTGAGGACATTTGAGGCCACAACAAATTTAACGTCCACCAGCCAACTTTCTACACGACAGTTTTTGTTGGATTCGAACTCGAAACCCTCCGGTCGGCATAATGAGTGAATGATCATCACTGCATTATAACTTCAAATTAATAAGGGAAATATTTTGTATATTTCATGTCAACTGGGACGTGTTTGGCAATGGAAAATATATAATGGCGAACTTGCTTGAAAATGCAAGAAAAAAGCAATTGGAAAAGAAATTTTATAATACTTAGGATCATTGTCGGATGAACTTGTGCCTAGAATAAATTGAAGATTTTGTGAAGAAATTATCTTTCTGTTTGGTAAAAATTTCTTAATATATTGTGTACACAAAAAAAAATCACTTAATTTTCTACAAAAAAAAGGCACATTTTAGCACTTCTGTAATATACAATACTAGTTTCTTACACTTGTCGTGATAATATAACCTTGTATGCATATAAACCATGCACGAGATTTTTCTTGTAACTCGTTGAAAAAATTAAGATCAATTAAAATTATTTTTCTTTGAATATATTTAACCCTTGTCTTTCTTTATTTCTTAAACAGACTATGTACTTAAATTTTAAAAAGCTCTTTCAACTTATTCTATTTTATTTGAATAAAATAAGATGCATCTTGTGTGTGTTCAGTTATTTCTTTTTTAATGTTAAAAAAGTTAAAACAGAAAGAAAAAGGAAATTTAAAATTCTGATTTGAATCAATGATTCGTTTTAATAAAAAAATTATTTGATTATTCTCGCTATTTAAATCAAGCTGATTTATATCGGCATAATCTGTCACAAAAGGTTACATTCTCACAATTAACCTGTCAGAAACTCTTTTAATTCCCTTTTTATATTGCTTACTCATGTAGTACCGTTATTTTGAAAACAAAATTTATAAATCCCATTTTATGCACGAGGATTCAAAAATATCTTATTTTTGTAATGTGAATTACAAGAAAAAGTCATGAGGCTGAAATTATTATTAGACCTTATGTTAATCATATTTCATTATTATTCGTCAGGACTTGCAAGCTTTTTCGAATTACGCGATGAAGTAACTAAAAATAGAGGTTCAAAAACATCTTGAAAAGTCCAATCCTTAAATTTTCGAGCCAAGGTTCTTAACACCATGCGAGGGGTACTCGGAGCTGACCATCCGAATCCGTTCATGCAACACGCAGCGGACATCCGTGGAAACTTTTCGATCCAATTAGAAAACGTCCTTCACGCTTCAAATGCAACATAGGTTAAAAGAATACCCGTAAATATTACGTTCCTTCCGTTTTTCAGCGACTCATATGCTTCTAAACTACAAATTATTTAACCAAAAAAATTGAAAGTTACTGTTTCAAATCAAACCTTATCGGCTAAAAATTCTAAATATGAGTAGTACCTATTGCAAATATATATGAATTTCATTTTTATAATGAACAACTGTTTACAGACGCAATCATAGTACCAAAACAGAATTATATAGAAAGTCTTCATTTCGGCGGCAGTCACTATTTCTCCATTCCTTTCAACAAACGATACCCTCTCCAAGCCTTGTCTTCAAAAGTGGTACAATTACCTCAAAAAAGTGGTGGGTTTCTAATTTGGAAAAATGGTGGATAACAAATATGGCAAACATATTTTCTCGACCGAAATTGACAGAAAGAAAAGGTTTTATTTCTTGTTCTTGAAAGTATCGCACAACACACGATACAGTTGACATCTTTTTGATTGGAAATATCAATTGTTGTGGCTACAATGATTTTTAAATTCTCATAAAGTTCAGTCGCAATCACATTCAGAAAAACCTCACAAAATATTCTGGCAAGACCAAACTTTGGTTTCAAAAACTTAGTAATTTCGGTGCATAATTAGCTTTTTAAAGCTCAGATCCCCAGTTGTAAAATTCAAAGTTCCTTTATCGGGGACTAAGTTTTATGATCGGAAAATTTAGACAAGCAGCTGCAGATTAACTATCTTATACTTTGCATATTTCAAATGGTCTAATATGCCACACTGACCAACTTGAGTGAAATGATTTACTCTTTACCCTTTCAACTTGACCGCCAATCTTCAGGGAAGGATATCCGTTTCCCTAATTTAAATGTTAACTTTTCTGCAAGTTCTTTGCGGCGTTTTCAATTCGTAAAAGGTTTCATCTTTTAGATCATCTCTTCAAAATGTTCAGACAAGATAAACACAAAAATAGCAAGTTCGCTTGTAGCCATCTAATTTCTCTTAGGTTTAAAAGGAGATTATCCAAACAAAAATAAATATCGAAGAAACTTCCGTAAGTTTAGTCGACAGTGCTGCATTCTCAGCTCATTCCCCATACGGGTAAATTATCTCTAAGTGATATATCGTAAGGAATGCAACCTAAATTCTTTTCATCTGACCGGGATAAAACGACCCACGGCCAGGACATGCTAACCTTACTCTTTAATGTGGACTCCTGGCATAATCATATAAAACATAGTAGACGATTAATTTTGTAAGGGGGTTATTGAACTCTAGCTAACGTGTACATTTATTAAGGAGGTATAGAACATTGCGCCGTCCAGTTCCAAAGTCTTGACATTTTGCCAAGTATATAAGGCACATAGTATGGAAACGTCTGATTTTTAAAGATTTCCAAAAGGGAAATTAATTTCTTTTTAATCAATCGAGCAACGAATCACGATAAAATTAATTACGATTCATGCGAATAGATAATTTATCAAACAGTAAGAAGCTTAGGTAGTACAAAGAATTGTAAACAAGTTAAAATCGTCGATTTGAAAAAGGTATTTAATATTTGTCAAACACGCAAAAACTTCTTTTTTTACATCAAGAATTGTGAACGTATTTTTAGTCCTAAAGTAATACAAAATAGAAGCATTTCATGCATTACACTTAAATTAAATTGCATCAAACGTTTTCACATCAGAAAATGTTTACAATGTATTTTGATTAATGGCATTCTACCTCAAATCAAAAAGCTTTCACACATTTCAGTGTTGAATTCAAGTACTTGGCTTCTAAAATTCCAGGCTTTATACGTTTCCTACCTAATGGTGTATCTAGCGATGTTGATAGTTCTATTTCTCATCCAACACCTCAAACCTTCGTCTTCTTTTTTCCCCTTGAGTCAACAGATGTTATTCTACGAGTTAGGGTGCAAAAAACATATTCTTTAATTTTTTTATTTTAAAAACTCCCCTTTCCTATCAATAATGTTTTTAACTTGAAAATTCTATTACTATCAAACTTATTTGATAGCATGAAACCTTGTTATATTGCGTACACATCTGCTTCAACGGAAAAGTAGAAAAAAAATTTACAGGAAACATTTTTAGCACCTCAAAATGCAAAAATGCTATTTTAAAAATGGATACTAGACTGAATGTGAAAAGAACATAAATGTCTTTTTTTAAACAGAAGCATTTTATACTAATTCTGATAAATACTTTGAATGCAAGCTTGATTTGCATTCAAAATTCTGCTAGATATTTCAATTTTTCTGTGTTTACAATAAATGTAAAATCTTTACAACACCTAAAGAGGCACTAAATATCCAACATTAAGCGCTGTCCAAATTTATCTTAAATTCATATTAAAACTAAAACACTTCCTTGACATTCTGTCCCGGTCAGTTTTAAGAGGATATGTAGAGGGAAAATTACCGTGGGAACCATCAATATGCAAATTTTAACTAATTTACTTTCTTGCGTTTTTTATTAAACTGACCTTTTTTTTTATTTAACTGATATCAAACTAATTTAACATTGCCAAATCAGAAATTCCAAGACTAGTAGAACTGTCTAAATTATATAAAACCTTATCAGATTTAATGTCATGTGATTCTTTAACCGGAATTGGAATTCTGATTTGGAAGAAGATACACATTATTAGTTTTTAATCCGAACAGAGGTCAACCCCATCCGGCGAAACATAAACATGCAGCTTCCACTTGGATGTCAACTCTGAGGCTTGTGTATAATCTGTATTCTTTTTCTAAATTAAAGAATACGTTCCTTACAAATGGCCTTCAACTCACGAAAACATAATGCAGAACTACACAATCTCTACTATTATAAAAGCGTTTGTCTGTGTGTCTCTATGTAGTGCCCTGACGAATCTATAGCAATAATGAAATTTGGCACACAGGTAGTTCGAATTTTTCGCAATTTTTGGGTCCAGCCCGAATTTTTAAATTCAATCTAGAACATTTTTAAATTAATTTATAATCATTATTGTTGTTTTATTAAGAATGTATTTATTTAGAATCAACATTATAAAGATATCACAGATTCTAAATTTATTTTTTTGTTTCCGTTTGATTTTCCGAGCAACAATTTCAGCGGACGAACAAAACAAATAAATTTTTACTGGAGTTATGTAGTTCTTTTTTCTATCTCCTAGATCGTTAAAGATAAAGTAAAACTTTCAACGGATTTGAAATCTGCGAAAAATTTTACATTACATCGGTACCTAAAAATGATTTTCTTTTCTGACCCCACCAAAAGAACTGTTACGGGCAAAGACAATTTTATATCGGATCGATACCTCATACATTTGATTTTCTTTTAATAAGTAATTTTGCAACTGAATATTTATATTTTCGCAACAGATTGTGACGTTACGCCGATTGGATCTCTTCACAATTCGAATTTGGCCACTTTTGACAATGACGAGGCTATCACGGTATTGCCCGTAATGGGAATTCGTAGTAATCACCGGGGGTTAGTAAGCAGTGATCACATTTAACCCCACGAAAAGAACTATCACGGGCAACGCCGTGCTGGCCACGCAGTGACTAGTAAATAATATAATTTAGTATATGTGTAGTGTACACCTCTTGCTTAGCTCTAATTTATACCAAACATTATAAATTTTAAACATAACATATATAAGAAAACATTTATTTTACTTGTGAAACATGTTATGGACAGCAAAAACAGAAGATATTGACATTGATGAGCTAATTCCCTTTAATTTCCTAATAAAGGAGTAGTGAAAGTTCTTCAATGCAGAAAGTATTCAGAAATAATGAGAAATGTGTTCTAATACAATAGAATTTTACACACATGCAGAAATTGTGCAAGTCAGTATCTACGTTTTATGACATTTTCATGAGTTATTTCACGACACCAAATTAAAAAGTATAACCCTATCATTTCCCAAACAATTCTGACACACAACATAATTCATACATCTTTTAAATTTAATCATCAATTCAGAATATTGTATCTTTTAAGGTCTACCTTATTTATATCATTATTTGGAAACAAATTCTTCTTCTGTTAGGATATAAACCTGTAGCATATTGTTAAGACAAATTTTATGAGAAGGGAAAACTAGCCCTCTATAGAGCAGTTCGTATAGTAAGTAATAGGAGCAGATGAAGAAAACATTGATAAAGCCAGAAAGAGTGTGGAAAACATTTACAAAACATAAATACAATAAATATACTAGCAAAATATTCTAAGAAAATTTCTAAAATTCCTAGTTTAAGGTAAAATACTTATTTTAAACTACCAAGAGTGAAATGAAATGCCTTTTGTCTTGCTGTTCAGAATTGCATGATAATAATCTACACATATTTGGTGTTCGAAAAACAATCAAAACTAATTACTGAAACTAGTATTGAATAATCAAAATTGTATTAAATGGACAGCTATGAAATATGCAAACCTATGTGAAAAGAGTTGAAAGTCATTAAGCAAAGTACAATTTGAGATTAAGGTAAATTGATAGGAATTGCAATCTTGGAAAGGAAAGATGGAAGCTGCTTTCAAATTTATTTTTGAATGTGTTTCTGCAATAATAACAACTGAAATATAACAAATTACAGTAAAAATTAGACATTTTCCCAAAAACATTTGAAATAGAGAACTTTGGACATTCACATACTACCATTTCAAGGGTGTACTGTTGAACACAAGAATTCAGTCTTTTGCCTTTAAAACCATAACTGTAAAAAAAATTTTAAAGCAGAACCCTATGTGTGCATTTAAAATATAACTAAAAATTTCTGCTTCAAATTACAAAAACAATTATTCTTCAGCCATATCTAATCATCTTGCACTTTATGGGTAATTCTTTTTTACTGAAAACACTTAGTAGGGTCGAGTTCAGGGACATTTTATATCGAAAATGCTTTTATAGCCATGCATTGTGGTTAAAAAAAGCTTAGTCTAAATTAAATAAAAATTTTATATTAAATGCAAAATCAATTTTTTCAACAAAAATTGTGTTTTACTCCAGAAATATGCATTCACTCTACAACTATATGAACCTTTAAATTGCGTATCAACAACAGTTTTTAGATCCAGTTACCATTTTCAACACCCAAGTTTCCTAAATATTTCAACTTGTACGATAAAAATCTGATCAACTGTTTATTCTTTCCTCTTATAATTGTACTCTAGTCTGATCTCAATTACAATATAAGAAACTGTATTGCAAATGCAAAACCATGATTCAACATAAAAGTCATAAAAAAAGGCCCCAAAACATAAACAATCATCCAAGTCCATGCCTAACCATAAATGAGACCATGTTTATATGGACGAAAGAAGTCAATATATATAAATATACAGTGAAACTTTGATTAACCGTCACTCCTTTAACCTGCAGTTTCTGTTAACAGTCAATCCATTATAAGAAATTAATTCCTTACATATTAAAATAAATATTAGAACATAGAAGAAACAAAAGAAAATGACAAGACTATTTTAAAATATGAATATGTACATACAACTAGAACGTAAGTACATGTAACAATATGTAGTACTATACTGTTAATTGTATAGTGTTTGTTTCTGTAAAATAGAATACATGTATGTACAGTTCGTAAACATGCATTTTTTTTATTCATTCATATGCAATGTATGAGTTGTCGTTTAAGGTTTTTCTGTTATCTGTATATTTGATTAACCCTCACTGACCTGACCGTGACAGCTAATTGAAGTTTCACTGTACATATATTATACACACACAAGGTGTTTCAAAAATATCTGGTAAGTTGTAAAGAATGGTAGAAAGAAAAAAAAGTTTTTTTTTTGTCCAAGAATATGTGTTAGAAACTGTCACATATAGGTCAGTTGATAACATTGTATCAGCTATGTTAGGCATCATTCACTGCTGATATTTCAAGCGTAAGCTTTGAATTCATGTAGCAAAGTATGACATTGAAAATCTGAATGGGGAAACAACACCTCACACCACACAAACAACCTAAACAGCACTTTTCCATCACTTAAACACAACATTTCCAAACACTATTCTTTGACATAAAGTGTTTATCTTGGCCCCCTATACCATCCTTTTACAATTTGGCCAGATATTTTCAAAACACCCTGTTGGCAACAGAGAAAAAATTTTAGATGTCCCATTGACACACTTAACATTAGTAAAGACCAATTTAAAAGTTGAGGTCCACTGATAACTAAGGAGGACATTTTTCAGGAAATCAGCATAAGCCGATGGTATTGAGGAATTAACTGAAAAGCATGTGACCAAAGCATTTTAGTTATCCGAATTCCACATTAATTTTCTGATAACCAAGTTTCTTTATTGTCATTATATTTTGCAAAGAAATAAAGTATTTTGTAAACACAATGATCAAAGTAAACAGCTATGTGGATTTAATTTTCTATTCCTCACTCCTCAAAATCACATAACTTGTTGTGTTGCTCCGGTGTGACGTCAATTAAAAAAATATCAAATACCTCAAAATCACATGTTAACATTTTAATTTGTTTGTTATTTTTGCTTTATCACTAAAAATGTAATTATATTTTTATACACAGTGGAATCTTATGTAAGTGTAATTTTAAGAATAAGCAATTTTCAGACAACTGAGGTTTGGCAGTATTACCTTATTCAAATGTATTGATTACACCTTTATTCATACTTTGTAAGAAGACAAGTTATCTTAAAACGGTTTTACAAATTTTAATGCCAACAGGGCTTTTTAGATTAGAAAAATCCACTCTTATTTCTAATGTCTGAGAATATCCGACAACCCTGAATCTATTAATGTTTTTGTACTTGACAGTCTTCTTGATAGAAAAGAAAAGGCTGCCTCATGTCAGTCAAATACAGAGCTAATTTTCTTAAAAGTGAGGGTCACTCTATGAGGAAGACAATTTCACAAATCAAATCCAACAATTTCCTTAGTATAGAGATTGAAGCAGCTCTGCTGGCTGTCACTCCATTGTGCATTCGGGAGGGGAATTAAAAAGTTATTTTGTGGATGAACTATATCAAACTCTGTAAATCAACAAATGAATTCAGAAATCAGCTGTTCTGCACGATTTGCAAATTCTGATACATGTTTTTCATAGGTTACTGGATTGAATATGTTTATGTCCACAGGAGCTTTGATGAAATAAATGTGAATCAAATTGAACTGTCAGATAAAGAAACCCAATCAATAACTTTTAGTCCCACAAATTTTCCAAATTAAACTAGATGCTAACTGGATCATCCTTAATTTATCCCCATTAGAAAACAAAGACAATGCATTTAAGTTGGTATTTCTTATTAAATTTTCAAACGGTACCACCAAAATAAAACATTTCATACTATAAAAATGTAGCTTGATTTTATTTATATATCTAAAAATATAAGAAATTAAATCACAAAATTAGTCAAGCAAATAAGAAATAATAAAAAAAATTCAAATGAAGTTTTGTAATGTCTAGGAGGTTAAAAAAGACTGATTTCCGGAATATGACAAGTGCACTGAATGCAAAGTAACAGTAGTTAAAAACGAATGTCATGAGTGATTATTATTGAAAAGTTGTTGATTATAAGCTTCACTGCACAACATAGATCAGATGCCTAACTTTGAATCAGGCAGATATTTATTGCATCGGTAATTACTGTTAAACATGCTAAAATATAAATATACAATTCCAAAAATTGCGATAGGAAAATTTTTTAAAAACCCAGGAATTAGTTTTTATCCACACTTCGCTGCATGAATTCAAATCACATTTGCAAAAAAAAAATCAGATCAGCGATGATCATGAGAATACGATACAAATATATAAACATACCTGGTATAAACATCCGAAAGGTGCAAGCCAGCGTGACGTTGATTTGGAGAGACAATTTTGTCAACTAAAATAAATCCAGGGTTATAATCACTGTCTTATCCAGCAAATGATACAAGAAGTTGCGTTCTGAATGTAGTTTTTGTAGTGATGTACAAAAAAAGAATCCTAAGAGATGCGGCGTTTAGATTGATAGAAACAAGTCACAGCTCCAAAGTATTGACTTGAATCTCCGACTACTCCTTTCCATTGAAGCCTACGCTTTGTGTATGCTGCAGGGTTGCTGCATTGGCGGAATAGGGTTTTCGCCAAGACAACGCCAAAAAGGTGAACAGCTTAACTTTTCTCTACTAAACAGAAAATGTCAATTAAATTTTTGTCTAAGCGCTGAGGAATTCTCTCTTGAAATTTGTTAACAGTTTTTTCGATAGCTTTTTTTTTTGTCAGCCCATCATTGATTCCTACTAGCTTCTGTGCAGCACGTAAGAGGACGTTTGCGGCGAAATGAAGGAAACATTTTATTTCTACGAAAATTTCGATTTGCTACGAGCATCAAAGGTGATGTAGGGTAGTAGCACTGCTGAATCAAGAGGAAACTGTGTTATCACGGATAGAAGGAAATTTATGGCTTAAGTACACTGTTATTTGTGATGTTTTGACATGCGAGTTAGACAGCAGCGCGAGCATTGCCATATCCCATCTCTACGAAATGGGTGCATGGACATTTGAAACCTCCAATCCCTGGTCAGCCTGGTGGCTGAGTGGTTAGCTCTCAGGCTTCAAATCCTGGTCTTGATCGTTTAAGTGATATAAAAAAATGTAGTGAGTCCCGATTAAACTAAGCATACGAATCGTTTTGAACATGACATTTCCTTTTTAATTTCATATTTCTCGACCGACCCGTTGTTTTAATTAAAATATCAATTTTGACTGATTTTAATGAAACTTTAAAAAAAACTTTTAAAATAGATCAGTTTAACTATTCATAATATATAATCGGGCACGAATATCATAGTTACCAGTTATTTGACAACCGTGGAGTCGTATTATTCGATACTGAGTACCGAAATCTGCAGTGATTTGTTTACAAAAACAAAAAAGTGCAATTTGGCAACACTAGCGCAGCTCAGACGCGGCGGCTGTTCTAAGCGTAAGTTTTGTTTTGCCTGTGTGGAAACCTGCGGTTTTGTTATTCAGTGTCGGTGGTTTCAATTTCATGTTTTTTAGTTCTATTTTTCAAAATTTTAAATCTGTTTACAATGTTAGAATGGGGAACTGCAGTTTTGTTGTCAATCTCCTGAAAGAGAAGGTAAAAGAAGAAAAGTGATATGCCAACATTTCCCCCATATTTACGTTTCTCATAGGGGCAAAGCCGACATCAAGTGCATCTACTTAAGCTAGAAGCATAAGGATACTGAAAAGACTCGGTCTTCAGTTCAAAACATCAGTTCGTTTATGGTAAGGTAAGAAACTGATAGTGAAAGCGATAAAATTTCAGCGAATGCAACTCTTGTTGCTTATCCAATTATGCGTCACGGCTAAAGTTTTTGCAGAAATTACAGCTTGTCAGCATTAGTATTGAATAATTTGCATGAATCAACAATATTACAAAATCCTTGTCCCATTTTTGCCTTTCTAATGTCCCATTTTGTCTCAAGGAAATATGGTCATGTGAACAAAACTAAAGCAAAAGTTTAAAATGGTTTTATGCTGCTGTGAAGAAGTGTAGATGGATGTAATTCAAGATTCATTAAAGCTGGCAACATTACGTTTCACATTTAAGCAATTTTCATTTATTTGAAAAAGTTTTCTTTATAAACTAAGAGTATTTTTAGAAGCATTTTCTGTCAAGCTAAATGTAGGTGGAAGTGTTTCTGCAGCTACATATTCCAAACGTGCCGTCAATTGGCTTATTTTTCAAACATTATTTCAACAACTTGCCAGTAAAAATTTCAAGAAATGAAATCCGAATTGATATAATTCTGATTGTCGATTGGCCAACGCCAAGTACACTCTATAACAAAAAAATCGACGCACCAAGAAGGAGTTGTCCGATGGAGACAAAAATTGGCGGGTAGGAAAATTATGTACAGAATAGAAAATGATTAAAATTTCAGAACAATTGAATGATTTATTTCAGAGTTACAGTAACGAGCTCAATAAGTCGTGGACCCGCCTCTAGCCTGGATGCAATTCGCCACACGGCGTGGCACAAACTGATAAAGCTCCCGGATGGTCTCCTGCGGTATTTCTTGCCAAATTTGCTCCAATTGTCGGACTACGTCATCAACTTTCCCTACCGGATGCAGTCGCCTTCCCATCTTATCCCAGACATGCTCGATGGGTGAGAAATCTGGTGATCTGGCTGTCCAATGAAGTGTTTTACATGCTTGAAGACAGATTATAGCAACACGTGCCGTATGTGGTCTGGCATTGTCTTGCTGAAAAATAATCCCAGGGTACTGCGAAAGGAACGGTAGCAAAACAGGTCTCAGAATGTCGCCAACGTACCGCTGTGCAGTATGTGTACCTCTAATGACGACCAAAGGGGTCCGGCTATCAAGGAAAATGGCACCCCAGACCATAACTCCTTGTTGAGGGCCCGTGTGGCGTGCAATAGTGAAAGCAGGATCAGCACGCTGCCCTGGGCGTCTCCAGACACGTCTTCGATGATCGTCAGGACACAGTTGGAAGCGGGTTTCGTCGCTAAAGACTATACTTCCTCAGTCATCCTCATTTCAGCCTGATCGAGCCAAGCACCACTGTAATCTAGCTCGACAGTGTGCAGGCGTGAGTGGCAGGTGGTGTAACGGTCGGTACGAACGTAGATTTCGCTCTCTCAGCCGTCTGTGAATGGTCATGATGGACACTCGTGTGTGGGTCGCACGACTGATGGTTGATAGCGATGAATCAGGCGCTGTGACAGCTGATCTGACAATCACTCTGTCCTCGCGATCTGTTGTGGCCCTACGTCGTCCGCTACCATCATGACGCTGAAATCTGCCATTGTCCACCCACTCTTGCCAGCATCTTTTAATCGCCGCATCGCTTCGACTCACATGACGAGCGATTCTCCGATTTGCCCAACCTGTCTATTTCAATCCAATGATACGACCTCTTTCAAACTCTGAAAATTGCTCGTATTGAGCTCGAATCCTGCGGCGAGGCATTTTTTCAGTCGTTGAAAGGTATCCTAAATCGCAATGCAGCAGAAATTTTTAACAACAGTTCAAGAACAACTCCTTATATACATCTGCTGGATGCGCAGTTCCGATTCGCTGGAGATCACACTATTCATTCATTGGACACCAAATTTTAATCATTTGCATATTTGGTCAAAACATTTTTGCATACGAAATTTCAAAGCAAGCGGATGATTCCTTCTTGGTGCGTCGATTTTTTTTGTTAGAGAGTGTAGATACCGTTGCCAAAATGACAATAACCTATAATATCAGGTAGTCCCGATATGTGCCACGCGAAAGCATTTGGGTAACGGAATTGAAATCTTCGCAATTCTAACTGTTTGTTTTTACACTGAAAATCCCTCGCATTTAGTATTTTCAGGTATAATAAAAGTACATTTTGTCACTTCGGAATATGTTATAAGAACTGCGAATATGTATCCTTCTATAATAAAGTATATCCTGACTTTTTTGTAAGCAATGCATATCTGAAATAATGCTTCAAATAAAATAATTCATCCGGGTGTGTTTCCTTTTCGAGAGAGATTTTTAATGGAAACTAACAAAAAGACGAAAGTTGAGTTTACTTTCACTATCCAAATGCTCTCGTATGATATATATCGGGATTACCTTAAAATGTGATTTATCACCGTTCCGGCGACGATTGGCGTGAAATCTAGTTGTCATTAACCAATCAACTATATATTTTTTCAATTAGGAATTCCTTTTTATTGGTGAAGTGCTGAAATCGTTTAGAAACAAGCCAACTGACGTCACGTTAGGAATGCATACAGGAAATATGTTTCGCCACAGAAACACTAACGTCTCTCAACTCCTTTTTACTAGATAGAAAAGGTACTTCTCATTTCCTTTGTGCATCTCTAAAAGATTGAAATAATAAAAAAATAAATCAGCTTTAAAAATTTGTGTTGAATCTTTTTCTGTCTTGGCGATAATTTTTACACCAACTCTGGTTCGTTATTTTCTCTTAATGAGAAAAATAACTTTAAGACATGATAAAATTTATTCAAATAAATGTATAGTATTGATCTTTCTTGATGAAAAGTTTTAGTATCAATTGATCTGTAGAAGGGGGGGGGGGGCATGGGAATTATTTAACCCTCCCGATGACTGTCTCGACAATTTATTTCTCGTCATTAGCAAAACTGACCAGATCTTAATAGACAGGATATCTCGTCATTAGAAAAAAATTGACAAGATCTTGATCTCATCATCCTAAAAAATGTGACAATATCGTGATATATTTGGGCATTAACAAAATTGGTTAGATATGGATGGACAAAATATCTCGTCGAAGCCACTTGAAGTATTAAAAATAATATTAGCAATAAATAAATAAAAGATTAAGTTTAAAATTTTCAAGCAAATGTATACACTGAAGAGTCAAAACATTATCACCACCTACTCAATAACGCATTGCGCCTCCTTTGGCTTGCAAAACAGCTGCAACTCGCCTGGGTATAGTTGCCACAAGTTCTTGGTACATGACTGGAGACAGGTTGTACCAAATGTCTAAGCAGCGGTCATGTAAAGTCGAAATATTCGGACATGGTGGTGTTTGAGCTCTAAGCTGCAGCTCCATGACACCCCAAATGTGCTCTATCAGATTAAGATCTGGTGAGTTAGGTGCCCAGGACATTAAGTGGAATTCATCAATATGCTCCTCGAACCACTCCAACTTATTCCGAGCCTTGTGACATGGGTCGTTGTCCTGGAAGATTCCATTTCCAGTTGGGAAGACAGACGCCATGTAAGGGTGCGACTGATCCGCAATGATGTTCAGATAGTTCGCAGCGTTCATGGTCTGTTGTACGTCTACCACAACTACGAGTCCCAGAGTCGCCCATGAGAACGTCCCCCAAAGCATAATACCGCCACCACCCGCCTGTGTATGACCTGCTGTACAAGAGGGGATCAACTGTTCGCCTGGCAGACGGCGTACTCTGACACGACCATCGACGTGATAAATGAGAAATCGGTATTCATCTGGCATTGTACACATCTTGCTGTCCGGTCCATTATTATAGGGTAGTGTATACACCGTTTGACCAATCAACACCAAATTTGGTGTATTTATACTTTTAAGCCCTTCGGGGTAGTGTAGACTACATATAAACTCCCATTCTCTTTAACCTAGGTGTGCAGTTGGGGCAAACAATTCAAAGACGCCAAAGAAATAACATTGAGCGTAAAACGATTGCGGTACGCAGCTCAGTTTGTTTTACCAGTATTTATTGAAAATCTAATTTTCCAATAAAAATTGCTTTACAGTATTTCTCGAAAACATTTTTTTCGCAGGCAAATTAAATTATAATACTTATTTACTTCCAGGTAATTTTCCAATAAAAATTGCTTTACAGTATTTCTCGAAAACATTTTTTTCTCAGGCAAATTAAATTATAATACTTATGTTTGAACTGACTTTTTATTTCTTCCCATGATATAATTAATTTATGAATATTTTGATTGATGAAAAAATAATATTTAAAATATTTAATTTTGCATAACTCACACATTTTGTAATGTCACACGAAAATCGCAAACGAAAAGCTCATTGATCATAAATGCGTCATTATGCTACTCGGTATCTGGCAATGCCAAAATTAATGTCTAATTTTTTAATTTGATTCAGACTTTTAGACACTGTGTTGTGTGCATTTGAGTTGACAGTGAAATGTTGCGGTCATATTTGTGCATTTCCAAGTATTATAAATAGGTGTTCTTTTTTTTGTAAATGAAATCAATGTATTTATCAATATTTTTTTTCCAAACGTCTTTTTTCGAATCGCTTTATTTCAGAATGTACTCAGGAAGTCGAGATTCGACACGCTTGCTCTTATCTTTCGTTTTTCAGAATTCTGCATTTTTCAATGATCGTAATTTCGTTTCTGTTTGTATTTATGTGTACCAGTATTTTATATACTGGAGATATATTATTTAGAAGTTAAATTTCAATTTTTTTTATTTTTTGCAAAATATCACTAGACATGGTGACTTCTTGGCGGTACATATATATTAAGATCAATTTTTTCTAAGTCTTAGGTTGAATGCGTAATAGTTTGTAGAATTCTGTTTCATAAGAAGAAATAAACAGTGCAAAACAAAACCTTTGGCAGTAACGTGTGAAACGTCGTATTTTAAATTAACCAGTAAAGTTAAAAAATATAATTATTTTAAAATAAGGTAGGCTAAGTTAAATTTAAACGGATAGACATTACACTGTAGTTCAAAGATATTTCTAAATCTTTGAATCTTCTGTAGTAGAGTGTTTTACTGTGGGAGTGCGATGAATATAAAATGGATTATACGGATGGATATATCATGTATACATAGTTGCGTCCGAAGTAAATTGTAGGAGCTATAAAAAAGTTAAACTGATCTAAATTATTTTCCGTGCATTTAAATGATGTTTGCATTTTTAAATTGAAAGATAAATGATTAGTCTGATCACACTATTCATTCAAAATTTAACCAATTCAACCAGAGAAACGCCAGATAATTCTTCTAGTCTATATATAAAGCGAAGTTGGCGTATGTTTGTGTTCCCTCTACAAATCGACGCAGTTTGACAAATACAAACCAAATTTGGTACACTTATATTTTTGAACCCTGCAGGTTACGTAGGATGCTTATTAACCCCCGTTCTATTTGTCCTAGGTGTGCAGAGGGAGCAAAAAAAATCGAAATACCCAATATGAAAAACATTGAATTTTATTACAATTGCGGTAAGCAACTCAGATTGTTTTATCGGTATTGCTGGAAAGACAATTTTTTATGAAAAATTGTTTTACTGGTTTTGCTGGAAAAACAATTTCTTCTTAAAATTATATTTTAAGAATTTTTTTCTAATGCTTATGTTGGAACTTATTTTTATTACTTTTCAAAGTATCCATAATTTATAAATATTTGGCGAATAATATAATATGATTAAAAACATTTAATTTTGAAAAATTTACATTTTGTAAAGAAGCGAGTCCATTTGTTGGGAAAGCGGAAACGAAAAACTCACAGATTAAAAAAGTGTTATTACTTATTTTTTGCTAATTGATATCTAGCAACGCCAAAATTAGTATATCATTTCCGAATTTCACAGTGGATTACACATTATGTGCAAAGTATCGCAAAAAAGACATGTGTTCATTTCTTGGCCGTAGGTGTATATTTCGATCAACTTTACATAAAAGTCATTGATTCAATACATAATTTGTAGAATTCCGTTTCATAAAAATATATTAAGCTTACAAAATAAAACCTTTTAAAGCAAGACGACAATGTTTTACTTTAAAATGAGTTTAACACTAAAATCCAGTTATTTTAAAGTAGAACGTGTAACCATATGTTATAATTTAAAGATTTTTAATTTTTGATGTAGGTTTCCATTAACAAGGTAATTAAAATAAGTAAAGCTTGTATTGAAAGTTGTATTCAAGAGTCAAGAAATAACACCTATCATTCTGACTAGGTAGGGGAAAGTTGGACAAATCTGGGTCCCAAAATGTGTTTTTTTTCTAAGCACCTACGTGAATAAAATTGCTTCAAGTTTGCAATTTTGCAACAGTTTGTTGCCAAATTTCAAGGATTGGACGATGCACCACCAGACGCTGAGTGGTTTATGCAAGATGGTGCCCGACCACACCGTACTTCTTCAGTGTTCCACCTTCCTTGATGAATACTTCTGTGATAGAGTCATTGCTCTATAAATTATTCCAAGAGACCGTCACCGGAATAGATTGGTCTCCGTACTCCCGGATCTCAATCCACGCGACTTCTTTTTCTGGGCTTGTTATTTATAGTAAAGGCACGTTCTCGCGAATCAAATTTAATCGACTGATTATAGTTGATCAACAAAAGTTGAATGTAAACTATAGGGTGAACCTTTGTTTCTATAGAGTTGATCAAATTTTTGGTGGATCAAGAAAAGTTTGAACCATTCAAACTTTATCGTTCAAGTGATGAGTCATCCGCCATCTGCTTTCAATTTGAAACGTGTGAACTTCAGTTTACTGTCAAGTTCGTTTTCATCTGGTCACGCCACGCGTGTCTGTGTTTTGTTTTTAGGTATAAGAAAGTTTAAAAAATGAGCTTCAAGTGGTCTAAAAGTGTGATGCTAATATTTTTAGAACTATATCATAACCACCGACTAGATAAATATAAAAATAAAGACGCAAGAGCTTCAATTGATAAACTTGATAACGTAGTGCAAAGTAATAAAAATTAGACTAATTATGAATTCGACATATTTTCTAAATATGTCGCTGTCCTGCTAAAACAGATGCCTCTTTACGATGCAATCATCTGCCAGGAACAAATTCAAACTGTAATAAGACAAAAGCGATTGGAACTCTTAAAAACATCACCTGAGTTTTCAACTTCTCATCATACAACTCAACGGTGGTCGTCAGTTTCAAATGAATCATGCAACAGAGAACAATGTGGAGATGATTCGCAGGAGCCATCTGATATACTTGCTGAAGCTAAACTTGCTAAAACGACGTTTCTTTCGATTTCTTCTCATGTTAAATAAAATTGTATTTACACTGCTGGCCACCCAAATTGCAACACCAAGAAAGACAAGAGATATCACAACAAAATTTATTTTGTAGATAACATGTTGACCAAGTATCAAATGTTTAAATTTATAGACTTCTGTGAAGTGTGGTTCCTGCCAAAATCAGTAGCCAGAGTAACCGCCATTGTTGGAGATCATCGCTGCCACACGCCTCGGCATTGATTCAAAGAGACTTTGGATGTGTTCTTGGGGTACAGCAGACCAAGCAGCTTCCACACGTTGCCAAAGTTGATCTGATGTGGCAGCTGGGGATGTAATCTGGGTCAATCGTTGAGCAACCATGGACCACATGTTTTCTATCGGCGAAAGATCCAGAGAGCGAGCTGGCCAGGGAAGCAATTCAATCTGGTGATTGACGAAGCACCCTTGGACAATGCGTGCCACGTGGGGTCGCGCATTATCCTGTTGAAATATGGCTGTTGGCAAGCCCTGAAGGTAAGGAAGGACAACTGGCTCCAACACCTCGGAGATGTAGCGCTGGCTGTTTAAATTACCGGCAATGCGTACTAGAGGAGTGCGAGAGTGATATCCAATACCGCCCCATACCATAATACCCGGTGCAGGACCAGTGTGGCGGTGCAAAACGCAGCTGTTCAGCATCCTCTCTCCACGGTGTCTCCAGCAGGGCTGTAGTGGAGGGTATATGGCGGTATACGCCGTATACCCTCTGGTTTTTCTAGTAAATTCCGTATACCCTCTGCTTTTTCTTAAAAACTACGTACACGCTTTGATTTTCCTAGAAAACATCGCGAAACATCACGTGAAATGCATATCGCTGTAGAAGCAAAAGAAATTTTTTTTATTTCAAGATATCACCTCGGTACATAATTTCAATTCATTCAAAGTTTTGTCGATAGAATGATATGCAGACTTAGTTCTGATGTTAATGAAGAAAATTGTCAACTTTTGAAGGATATAACCACGCTTGATATAGAAAATACAAGTACACACAGGTGACATTCACCATGGAGAAAAGGAGGTAAAAAGGATCTGTCGACGTTTTGATATAGATGGTATAGTTTCAGCAAAATTAAAGCCTCTTTCCAGTACAATTGAAATATTATCATATTCCACGGCGTATAGCGAGCGCGGGTTTAGTTTAATGAATAACATAGTGTAACAGATTTGAGATCATCTTTATTGATTTCAAACGTCTCTAATCTAATGTTTATTAATGCAAATAAACCACCTATGAAACACTTTCAACCGGAAAAAATTTGCAATCTCTTGGTTGGTCAACCATCGCTCTTCAGAAGACAATAGATCAAGAGTATGTACTACAAAAATAGACACAGAGACGGATTACTCTCGTCAAGCAGTTTGGAAAAATATTTCAATGAAAATAATAGAGGTAAGCCTTAAAATTAAGAAAAAAATTACATCCTTTTTTATACCTTGACGAGACAAAACATTATGACCATCCTCACATTTGTCAATGAACTCGTCTGGATGACGTGGAGGGCACGTGATTAAGTGACAATGGTATTTAACTGCTGCTGGAGAAGGTAAGTAATAATTCTCGCACTTACTTTTGCGAGTGATGGGAAAGGCTGCTGATCTAAGCGAATTTGATAGAGGGCAGATCGAATGGCCTGAAGACTCGGAACGAGTATCAAAGAAACTGTACGACTGGTAGGTTGTTCACGATCTGCCGTTGTTAGTATTTATGCAAAGTGGATAAATGACGGTGACACCAGCAGTAGACGCCAAGGTGTTGGTCGTCCACGCGTCATCAAAGAAAAAAGGACGTCGGAGACTGTCCCGCTTGGTAAAGCAAAATCAGCGCGAGACAGTGGCTCAGCTGACAGCCCAATACAATGCAGGTCCAAGCGCAAGTGTTTCGGAACATAGAGTTCAGCGGATACTGTTGGATATGGGACTGCAGCAGACGTCCCACCCGTATACCTCTGTGACCAAGCTTCGTCGTCAACAACGCCTACAGTGGGCCCGGGAACATCGAGACTGGACCATGGATGAGTGGAAGAGAGTTGCCTGGTCAGATGAATCCCGATTTTTCATTCATCACGTCGATGGTACGCCGTCTGCTAGGCGAACAGTTCCTCCACTCTTGTACAGCAGGTCATACACAGGCTGATGGTGGCGGTATTATGCTTTGGAAACGTTCTCACGGACGACTCTGGGACCCATAGTTGTGGTAGAACAGACCATGAACGCTGAGAACTATCTGAACATCATTGCGGATTAGTTGCACCCTTACATGGTATCCGTCTTCCAAACTGGTAATGGTATCTTCCAGTAGGACAACGCCCCATGTCACAAGGCTCGGATTGTGTTGGAGTGGTTCGAGGAGCATACTGATGACTTCCACTTAATGTCCTGGCCACCTAACTCGCCGGATCTTAATCCGATAGAGCACATCCCCTGGCTTATGGATTTCCTATACATTTACATGTATGTGCGTGTGTGTACATGTTTCACCTCCCCATGGAAAACATTCTGCGGGCGATCATGGTATACCCTCTGCTTTTTTTTACGACTACAGCACTGGTCTCCAGACTCGAATCCGACCATCGTGGTGTTGCAGACAGAAGCGTGACTCATCAGTAAAGACAATTTCATTCCATTCTGCCGTCCACATCCTTCTTTCATCGCACCATTGGCGGTGGAGACGTCTGTGGTTCTGCGTCACGGGTAGACGAAGCAATGGACGTCTTGCGGACAGACCAGTCTGCTGTAAACGGCGTCGAATGGTACGCGCAGACACTGGATGATGCGTTACAGACTGAATGTGCTGTGCTATGGTTCGTGATGTGGCTGAGCGATCCGTCACTGCCATACGCACAATATGCCTGTCATCACGTGAAGTGGTGCATTGAGGTGGATGCGATCGAACACGTCGGTCCGTCGTACCCTCCTGCATCCAACGATCACATATCCGCATTACAGTTGTTTGGTTTCGTCCTACACGACTACCGATTTCGCTGAAAGATAATCCACAATCTCGGTAGGCCACTATCCTTCCTCTGTCGAACTCGGATACTTGATCAAAAGATGATCGATGTTTTCTACGAGGCATAATTCATCGTTGTTTTTTTTAAACCACAAGAAAAATACAATTGCCGTACTTGAAATCGTCGAAATCTCCAAGCCTTAAATAGCGCTTTGAAGTGGCGCCACAGGCGCGCGTGATGTGCGTCTGCGCTGAAATTCTAATCATTTGCATATCTCACTTCCGCTAATGCATGTTGTAAATTTCATATTATTTGCATGCTTCCTTCAGGGTGTTGCCGACCAACCGGTATAGTGGTTAAGGTGTTAGCCTCTAGATCGGAAGGTTCCTGGTTCGAATCCGGGTCCGGGCATGGATGTTTGTAAACGTATGGTGTAGAGGCGGCTGGTGCACCTTAAATCTGTCGTGGCCGAAAGTCCTCACGTTGGGTTGGCGTGGAAGTTTGGAGAGTGGGGTGCCAGCTCAGGTGTTGCTTCGTCATCTGACCGTGGTTTAAAATTACGAGGTGTTGTCCTCGGATCTTCCCTTAAGGGACTGTTCCAGGACCGTCGTCAATAGCCCGTTGTGTTGCTCTAGTGCGACGTTAACAAAAAAATTACCAATTACCTTCAGGGTGTTGCATTTACGGTGGCCAGCAGTGTAGTTCTTTTACCAAAACTTAACTATCTGTACAACTTCACGCACAGCTGCTTTCGACGCCATTTTAAAAATTAAACTTGATCAGTTTCTATTGAAATGTGTAAATGAAAACTGATTCAAGTCGTATTCAACTTTTATTGATCAACTATAATTGGTCAATTAAACTTGATTCGTGAGAACGCGCCTTAAGAGAATCCTCAAATGCTTGAACAGTTCATCTGTGAAGCATGTGTATCCATTTCAGTGCACACATTGCGGCAGGTGGCTTCAAACTTCGTCTTTTGCTTGCGTCAAGTGATTGCTGTTCAAGGTAGCTATTTCGAATTCATTTTAATGTCACCTGGGAACGCCAGTTTACTAATGACTATTTACACACTATTCAAAGGGAAAAAGAATCGAGATTGCACCGCCA
Organism: Metellina segmentata; assembly: GCA_947359465.1. Taxonomy (NCBI): domain Eukaryota; kingdom Metazoa; phylum Arthropoda; class Arachnida; order Araneae; family Tetragnathidae; genus Metellina; species Metellina segmentata. The sequence continues at coordinate 47,049,625 of OX375872.1, read as the reverse complement.
TCTATTATCCAAAGTTATAACTAAAATTGTAAACCGGTCTATTTTAAACTCCAGACCTGCTCACAAAACATACCACTTGTTTCATCTTTCATATCACTGTTTCGTAGTTATTTCATTTCAAAGGTAGAGAGTCCTTTCTTAAGCACCCTATATAAATTTACATATGCATTGCTGTATAAATTTAATTGTTTCAATGTGTTGAAACAACTCACTTTGTAGTTTAGTTTTGCAACCTTTGGAAAACCATCATAAACTATTTATTTCAGGACTTATATTTTGCTTGTTTTAAATAATATGCTAACTTCAAAAATATTCCGTTTTGAAAAAAAAGGGTTGAAATTCGTCTAAAAATTCGTCCGGGTTCAAATCATTAAGTTTTTTAAGGAAATAATTAAATTTATAAAGTTTAATGGTTGCTTAGTATTAAAGTTTGAGGTAAATTTATGGGATTCATGTAGGATATTTCTTCGTACAGTTTTTCATGGAATTTATGTCTATCTTTTAAATTAGTTATTAGTTTACAGGACTGTCGTCATTAATGTTTTCATTTGGCATTTACTTTAATGGTTGTTTTGAAGGAAATTCATTTTCCACGATGGTCATCGCATTCATTGCTTTTGTGTAGTTTATCATTTGTAAATTCTCTTATTGACCTTATGTTTTTAACACAATTTAAAAATTTCTGGAAATCTTTTTCAAGTGCAGAAATTGCTTCTACTAGTATATCAAAGTAGCGTCCAAACTTAATCCAAATTAATCATATTTTTTAGTTTGACTTAATCTTTCATTTACAACATTCCTTAAATTAAATGCAAGATTTAAATTTTCGAAAGGAACCATTTAGATTTTTATAAACTTCCACGTTGTATATGCTTACTTTAGCCCAATGTTTCCATCAATAGAAATGCCCTGTTTGAGTTACATTCGTACATAGACATTTATTAGGGCTCTCATTAATGTTACCACAGTGCAGTTATTTTTTTAACAAATCGAAGGATTTTCTCATTGGAAATAGTAAAACGCTGAGCGAACCTGTCTCTTCACAGTTCAAGAAACAACTCTCAAACGAGTTTACAAATATTATGATTTTGTCAACTGATTATGGCTGTGATTGACAATATAAATTCACGTATACTATGAGAAGGCAACGTACCTTAGCTTGTGCAGTAGTGTTTTTCCATCTATTTTACGCTGTCTCAGGTAAAAGACAAGGAGAAACGATTGAAATGACACATTTTCCCCCTTCACCCTCAATAATATTCACTTCTTAACGAAGAGCGGGCAACTTCCCAGATGCCTTTTCCAATTTTGTTGCTCTGTCTCTTTCTTCTCTTGTCTTGAATGGAATGCTGAACGAGTATTTGTTTCGACGTATTGCATTCTGTTGTAAGCAAGGCTTGTTCATTGTAGTTTATAGCTGTCCTGGTGTAATAAAATACGAGAAACACAGGAATTATGTCAAGATTGCTTTCACACGTATAGCATTGAGTTCTGGATCTGAAGCACAGAGTGGTCAAGTGACAGAAAGCAGGATTGAGAATCCCACGCGTTGAATCTGAGTAAAATTAGAAAATCACAAATACGCATGTTCTTGAAACGCTTTTTTCGACTCTCGTTTCTACTAACCACATATTTGTATTTAAATTCTATGATTATATAAGGGGATCGTATCATCATTGAAGAAAAGCATTATTTAAAAGTAGTAATCTTTGATTTGTAAATCACTTATAATATCGTATGGAAATTTAATTATGTTTTTTGTTCTACTATACGTATCCTTCATTTGATGGAACTTTTAATCTCTAAAACTTAAAGTAAAATTTACAAGAGAAAGGGCTATCAAAAAAAAATTAACGAATAAGGGACTGAAGATGTTTTTAAAACCAAGGATAAACTGAGTAGTTTCAACTGACAAGACAACGGTAACAGAAACTGTCTTTAATCCTTTTGTAAAATAGGGTGTAAATATACTTCAACATGAGCAGTATTGAAACGAAATACTTCCATGCAGAAGTAAATTAATACATCTTCTACAAAGAATGTTTTTCATACAAGTATTAAATTTCATCGATTGCTTATTCTCACATGAAGTAGTTTAGTTCGAAGTGATGATTTCCAGCAAAATTTAATCTTGAATAATTTTGAGCGCATCGAATAAGAAGGATCATTATCTTTAAGCCGGTTGAAAAAGTTTTATCTTAGTTTTAGCTTTAAGTTTTATCTTAGTGTCAAGAGTAGTTTATGAACTGCTCCTTAACTTTTTTTTAGAAAAAATACTGAGTTAGACCATATTCAATTAATTTTAAGTTTTTTTTTAATCAAAAAAAGTTTCCCATTTAATTTCAGAACTTTGGATGGAGCTCCACTCTTTACATAAACTCTATGTATCAAAGTATTTTTTCCTTCAACACTACATTGTAATGATCTAATATTTTGAAACATACACCCCTCGCTGCTTTTGTACAAGCTCTAATACAACTATTGAGTCACTATAAAATGGTGTATCTTTATCGATCCGGTAAATGTAGCACTTTCAATAATTCAATGTGGCCCTCCGCTCACAAAGTTTGATAACACTAGAGAGAAGCTTCAGTTCCAGATTATATGAGGGATTCCTTAAGAAATAGTCAAAATATATATTCCACGTACTCGATTTTTAACTTGCAAAAATTTTGAAATTTTCTTTCGTTAATTTCTTATACGTTTTTTCAAATCTCTCATCATCTCTCAAATATAAGTGTGACACGAATTCACCATGCTTTCGAAAAACTTGTATATGTAGCTTGTAAGTGCGATTGGCTAGTAGTTATACGGGTTGATAAGGTCCTTTTCCAGGTATTGGAAAAGGTATCACCATGGTGAATATCCAAGCAAGCTCTCATATGAAATTAAATAGATGAGGTTAGTGATGAGGATAGATTTTGCAGAATTAGACAGCTGATGCCATCAGGACTAGGTACACTTATTCTGGTCTTCTGAATGCATCGCTTCAACATTACTCTTCCGTAAGTTGAATGGAATTCCGTGGTGATATTTTCCGCTTTGAAACGTTTCCGGATAGGTGTTAGAACTGAAAGCTACAAAGAAATCTCATCCTACAGTATTTTCTATATCGACAGTTTCCAAGACATTATGACCATTCTCCTCTACGAATGAGATGTCATGTTCGGAATATAATCCCTTAGTTTTCCGAACTCGAACCTCATTACTGCTTTGAGTGGCAGATGTTATGTTTAAAACATACTTCCTACCAAAATTCCACTTGACTTTTTGATATAGCACTCAGTTCAGTTAAGTATGATATTGGTGAAAAATACCCCACGCGCGTTGGATCGTAGTTACTGTAGTCCCTTTTCTATTCCATCAAAGTTTACTATGCTTATGAAAGGATTGAGATTTCTCAGGAACCGTTGTATATCAACAAATTAACTCATAAGGTTGGTGACTGCTTGAATTGCTTCGTATATTGTATAGTGTATAGTATAGTGATACGTAGGGCATAACTACAGTATCCCATAGGATTCCCAATATACTCTTTTTCAGTTAATCCCAAAGAAAAGTTATAGGTGTGCAAATACAGGGGTTGGACAAAATAATTTGAACACCTTTGAAAAGAGAACTTTGTTTTCATTAATAGGCCGTTGGTCCTTCTTTTACATGAATTACAGCTTGTTACCGACGTGTAATTGACAAATACAAGTCACGTACAACATTCAGAGGGATACGTTCCCACTCAAATTGCAAAAAAATCCCTAATTAAGAAAGTGTCCTTGGAGGGGGGAATCGACTTCGCAGCTTGTTTTACAAAATACCCCACAAAGGTTCAATTATATTGAGATTAGGGGATTGAGGAGGCCAGATGAGGTGCTCTATTTCATCGTCGTGTTCATAAAACCAGTCTCGGGCAATTCCACAGGTGTGAATGGGGGCATTATGATCTTGGAAGAGTGGTCGTTTATCAGGAAACACAGTTTGCACCATTGGGTGAAGATGGTCGGCCAGAAGACTGACATAATCCTCTCCTGTAACACGGCCATTCAGAACAACAAGTGGGCCAAGACCACGATGTAATATCGCACCCCAGATCATCACTGAACCGCCGCCATGCTTAACCTTAGGCCGAAGACAGTCAACTTGATAGGCTTCTGGTGGCGTTCTCCAAACGTAAACACGTCCATTTGTCGGGAATAATGTGAACGACGATTCGTCTAACCATATTACATTCTCCCATTGTTGTTGTGTCCAATTTTTATGCTCGCGACACCATATTTGTCGCTTTAAGGCATTGCATGGTGAAATCGATGGTTTTGAAATAGCCGCTCTTCCATGAATATTTGCCATATGCAGTTCACGCCGGATAGTTTTTGATGAAACTGCTTCATGTAGATGTGTGTTCATCTTAGATGTTATCTGGGATGCTGTTGTCTTGTGTTGTTTTGCCACAATCCGCTTCAAAACCCTTCTGTCTCTGTTATTCAGCTTCGATTTTTGACCACTGTTGCGCTTTTTTGATGATGGTTTTCCCTGTTTCAAATATGCTGACATTACAGTCGACACTGAACTTTTCCCAACACCTAGAAGGGTGGCCGTTATTGTTACTGAGGCTCCAGCAAGACGGGCCCCAACAATCATGTCTCTTTCGAAATCAGAGTTGTCAGCCATAAAGCAATTTTAACACAGAAATGTATTCCGCATCCGACTTCTATCACTGCTAGTAGCAGACTGATGTGTGTACTTTCTCATCCGTTAGGTGGCACCCTTCACCGCTAGAGGGCAGGAGTATACGAGAGGTTTCTTTCGAATGCTATTTTTTCACAACTGTTCATATTATTTTGTCCAACCCCTGTACTTCGTAATAATTGAATTGCATGATTTGATAGTTACACTGAGTATATTTATCCTTATATATAGGTATTTATATACACAGTCCAGTCATCGATTGACCACTCCACACATTCCGTACACTAATACACAGTCCAGTCACATTAATGTGACCACCACCTACTTTCGACGTCAACGTGAAATAACCAATCACAAAAGGCAAGTGGAAGCACATTGCAGTGGAGTGTATATAAAGGATGTCCTAGGGCATCGGAAAGCATTTCAATCGTTGGCGTAATACAGAAACGTAGCGATTTATCCGACGTCCAAAAGGGCATGATTATTGGCTTTCGGGCCAAGGGTGGAAGCATTTCGGAAATGGTTAATTTTGTGAACTGTTCGCGTGCCGCCGTGGTAAAAGTATACCGTGCATGGAAAAATGGCACTATCCAAAATCAGCGGCGTGGCACATGTGGTGCACCACGGGCTATAGATGACAGAGGCGAACGAAGGCTACGGAGATGCGTTCGGGATAATAGACGTGCAATTGTTGAGCAACTGACCGCCCAGATGAACCAAGGGGCTACCAAGAGTGTATCCTCAACAACGGTTCAGCGAACGTTGCTGCGCATGGGCCTCCGCAGCAGACGCCTGGTTAGTGCAACTATGCTGACTGCTGTTCATCGGCGACGAAGGCTGGAATTGGCACACCAGTACCGCAACTGGACGTCCACAGAGTGGCGACAGGTGACTTTTTCCGATGAATCACGTTTTATTCTCCATCGGACAGATAGACTTTGGCGTATACGGCGTGAAATGTCTGAAAGCAAACATCCTGCAACAATTGCCATGGATCCTCAACCGCGTAATCTAGAGTAGTTGGCCACGGCACTGGAGTCGGCATGGTTCAACATCCCAGTGAACACCTAATTGACTCTCTTACAGCACGTCTCGCACCGGTCCGCTCTGCCAAAGGTGGTTATTCTGGCTTTTGACAGGTGGTCACATTAATGTGTAACCTATACTTTTAGGCAGTGTCATTTATGAAACCTTAAAAACAGAGTGTTTTTTTTTTGTATTGAAGTAGATTCGTGAACCACCGATCTCCCAGTTATTTTTTACAAGTCGAGACTTTAAGTTAATAAGACTGAATGACATGTGTTGGGACTGTCCTGTAAAATTTATGATTTCTTTTCCCATTAAGTATTTTGATGAGTGATTTTTCGCCGTGGTGTACCTAAAGAATAAGTGTCGTAGAAAAAATAAACGTTTAGCCTGATCTTCACTTGAAACTTTTTATAGATCGATCAAATAAGATAGCAGAAAGCTGTGTCAAACTATTTAGCATCTGTAAAATATAGAAATACTAAAAATTCCGGTTATAACACTTATCATTTTCTACTTTCTATATTTGAACTAATTTAATTTCTAAAAGAAATGCATGAAACTTTTAAAAATCTTTTATTATGAAACTATCTCCATATTGATGGTAATCCATTGATTACGTCTTATACCATTGATTAGACGTTAGCGTAATGAGATGCTTAAAAATGGGAATTTTAAGTAGTTTGTTCCATTTGAAATATTTGTGAAAGATTTTTTTTAATAAATTAAAAACTGTCTGAATTTAACGAAGGGGCTTGAAAGCTCTGTTAAGTAGGGAATTTTAATCTCGAGGGTGTAAGACTCTTAAACTTTGAATCCACATCATCTACGAAAAAGTTTGAGAACCGCTGCACTGCATGTGGTTAGACGGTACTCGATGAACTCTAATGCTAATGAAAAATAAGTGTTTACGAAATTGATCTGGATTATTTGATTTATGTTTTGGACTAAATCATGTTGAAGTTCCGTTTAATGTTTTTATACAGGCAAATCTGCAAAATAAATGATTGCTTATTCATTAGCTCACAACACTTGAAAACTTTCTTATTAGAATAGTTTTATTGTGCTGACTCATGTGAATCAAACCATATTTAGCTGCGTTGAAACCTACTTGACTCAGCTGATTTTTTGCCTCTTTTTATGGGGAGAACGAAGTTTAGCAAATGACCACTTCGTCCGGTTTAGTTTGTAGCTCTACCATAATCTTTTGTTACGCCAATTCTAATAAGACCGGGACCTACGGCTTATAGCGGATTCCGAACTACGAGCATCCATACTTAAACTGAGAATCAAACATCGAGTCAGAGCGCTAAACACTTGGCTGTCAGGTTGTGATGTGTACTTTCAATAATAATATGCTAAAAACAGTGTGTAACATGTTTTCACTCTAGAAAGTTGTTTAACTACACTGGAATGAAGTTCGTCATATTCACTTTTGATTGACTATTTTGATAAACACATTTATTCTTGTTCTTTAATTTTATAATGAAACGTGTCACAGGTGGATGTATATTTTGACATGACTTCATTACTTGAAATATCACACTATAACAAACAAAAAAATCAACACACCAAGAAGGAGATGTCCGATTGCGATAAAAATTTGTGGTTGTGAAGAACATACATAGAAAAACACACGATTAAAATTTCAGAACAATTGAGTGATTTATTTCAGAGTTTGACTGTTACAAAGGGAGGAAGTCAATAAGGCATGGTCCACCTCTGGCCTAGATGCAAGCTGTCACCCTGCGTGGTATAGACTGAAAAAGTTCCCGGATGGTGTCCTGCGGAATTTCTTGCCTAATTGCCTCCAACTGTCGGGCTGAATGGTCAACATTCCGGGATGGCTGCAATCGCCTTCGCATAACGTCCCATATTTGCTCTATGGGAGAGAGATCAGGAGACCTAGCTGATCAATGAAGTGTTGGGAAAGCTTGAAGATAATTCATAGCAACACGTACCGTGTGCAGCTGGGCATTTTCTAGTTGAAAAGTAAGTCCGTGTTGTCTCAAAAGGAACGGTAACAAAACCGGTCGTAGAATGTCGTCTACGTGCCGTTATGCTGTAAGTTTGCCATAAATGACTACCAAAAGGGTCGAGCTATCAAAAGAGATTGCACCCCACACCATAACGATCTGTTGTGGGCATGTTGTAAAGAACTGGATCTCACAGGGTAGCGCATCAATCACGAGATTTCTTACAGCATAGAGTTTTCTTTATTCTAGATTAATGAAGTTATTTTACAAATTGTTTAAAGTTCAGGGACAGGATTCGGATGGAGTACGACGGACGTTCGGAACAGGATGTTTCCGAATTTGAAGCAGTTTGGAACCGAATGTTCCTGAATTACACAGCAGTTTTGGAACAGGATGTTCCCAAAGTTCAATAAGTTTGGAACTGAATGTTCCTGAATGTCACAGCAATTTTGGAACAGGATGTTCCCAACGTTCAAGCAATTTGGAACAGGTTGTTCCCAATCCTCTTAATAGGATAGATATCCTCACGAAATGTTGGAGTGAGCGCTCGCTATTTTCAGGGCTCCACAAGTACTCAAAAAACCAGGAACGGCTGTTCCGTCTCTACTCAATCGCCAGTACAACGTCCGAAAGTCAAATCGTATTTTCTTTTTCCTCCAAATTCAAGTTGTAGGGTCGGCGCCGCGTCCAAATTGGTTGAGAGCCTTCGTGACGTATCATCAGTACGATCATTCGCTGGACAGCCGGCGACGCTCCATCTGTACCCCTTGCGAAAGGTCTCCGTTTCTCTCTCTTACGGGAACAGGTCTCCGTTTGCAAGCTTAAGCAGGCGCCAGTCCAGACAGCCAGGTGTCATGTCAAGTGTTTTTATAGAAGAATCAATTGATTTTTCACAATGTGTGGCGTGCGATAGAAAAGGGAGGATCCACAGACATGTCTGCGGTTGTCGTCGGGACACAGTTGGTAACGGGACTCGTCACTAAAGACTATACGTCCCCAGTCAGCGTCGTTACAAGTTGATCGAGCCCGGTACAACTCCTTTTTGATGTGTCGATTTTTTTTGTTATAGAGTTGTGATATGACAATCACATCAAATATTGTTTTGCCCTAAAAGCAGAGAAACACAACCTGAAAGCTATTTGTTTCAATGTCCAGTCCCCTAACAAATCCCTGAACTTGGGTAGTACCCAAGTTCATCACCCCTCGATTACGAGAAATTCGAAAGAGTGCGCTTTCACCCTTCACCCAATGGTGTTGAGCTTTGAAGTGGCGCAATGTCACTCGGCCAATAGACGGAGTTATCCCCTGACAAGTTCGAGGCGAAGCACCCAGAATTTTGGATGGGGTTCAGATGGGGAGAACGATAGAGAAACGCCAACTCTAAAAAAAAGAGACGGAGGCCTTTTCCGTTGTGGCCGACTATTTCCAAAAATATGATAACTGGACAATTAAGAGCTGTACCATCGACGAATCGAATGAAAAATAAATGAAGTTAATAACCAGAACCCGGCTGCCTTTCCTGTGTCGTTCTCCAACATACGAAACGTAGATTTCAGAAGGAAGGACCCTCTAGATTCCAGAAGGAAGGACACTCCAGATTCCAAAAGGAATGAACCTGCAGATCCCGATGCCTTACTTAACCCTGTCGGTCACCATATATAAAGGTATGTCCTTATTTCTATCCGATACCGATTGAGAACTCCACTTATTCCGATCGAACCTGTGGTCAAAATTGGATAGTGGTATACAGATCGAAATTGGGTATAATAACCTTGTACAAGAGCATATATACACATTGAAGAGCCAAAACATTATGACCACCTATTCAATAACGCGTTGCGCCTCCTTTGGCCTGCAAAACAGCTGCAACTCGCCTGGGCATAGATATCACAAATTCTTGGTATATGACTGGAGACAGGTTGTACCAAATATCTAAGCAGCGGTCACGCAAAGTCGAGATATTCGGACATGGTGGTGTTTGAGCTCTGAGCTGCCGCTCCATGACAACCCAAATGTGCTCTATCGGACTAAGATCCGGCGAGTTAGGTGGCCAGGACATTAAGTGGAATTCATCAGTATGCTCCTCGAACCACTCCAACACAATCCGAGCCTTGTGACATGGGGCATTGTCCTGCTGGAAGATTCCATTTCCAGTTGGGAAGACAGAAGCCATGTAAGGGTGCAACTGCTCCGCAATGATGTTCAGATAGTTCACAGCGTTCATGGTTTGTTCTACCAGATCGACGGGTCCCAGAATCGCCCATGTGAACGTCCCCCAAAGCATAATACCGTCACCACCAGCCTGTGTTTGACCTGCTGTACAAGAGTGGAGCAACTGTTCGTCTGGCAGACGGCGTACCCTGACACGACCATCGAAATGATAAATGAGAAATCGTTATTCATCTGACCAGGTTATTCCACTCATCCATGGTCCATTCTCGATGCTCCTGGGTCCACTGTAGGCGTAGTTGACGATGACGCTTGGTCAACAGAGGCACACGAGTGGGACGTCTGCTGTACAGTCCCATATCCAACAGTGTCCGCTGAACTGTGTGTTCCGAAACACTTGCGCTTAGACCTGCATTGTATTGGGCTGTCAGCTGAGCCACTGTCTCGCGCCGATTTTGCTTTACCAAGCGGGACAGTCTCCGACGTCCTTTTTCTTTGATGACGCGTGGATGACCAACATCTTGGTGTCTACTGCTGGTGTCACCGTCATTTATCCACTCTGCATGAATACTAACAACGGCATATCGTGAACACCCTACCAGTCATGCAGTTTCGGTGATACTCGTTCCGAGTCTTCGGGCCATTACGATCTGCCCTCTATCAAATTCGCTTAGATCAACAGCCTTTCCCATCACTCGCAAAAGTAAGTGCAGGAATGATTACTTACCTTCTCTAGCATCAGTTAAATACCATTCTCATTTAATCACGTGCCCTCTACGTCATTTAGACGAGTTCATTGAAAAATGTGGGGATGGTCATAATGTTTTTTCTCGTCAATGTATATTTGCTTGAATTATACTTTATCTCCAATTTGTAATCATTGACTACTTAACTACTTCTTTTACTTTCTTTTGATTAATAGAAAGTGGAAATTAATCAAATTATCCGAGTTGTTGCTCCTACGTATGTATACTTTTGGCCATGATTTTCTAGATCTATGTATAAAAGTTTACCTTTTGAAAATTAACACTACTCAAACGTCATTCTTATTTTAACAATTGTACTTTACCCACAAACTCAAAAATTTGCTCGGACATTTTACTCTTAAGCTTACTTTGTGCCTGTAGACAGACTGTTTTGAGTGACACAAGCACAAAAACACAAAAATCACGACCATCCAAAACTCAAGCAGAGACAATTAATCACACGTATTCTTTCTGCAATATTCTGCGAAACTTCATTTTTCAAAACTTGGTGTTATCCAATTGTTCAAGATGGCTATCTTGATCAGCTCTCAATATTTCTTGTAACAGCCACCCACAGAAATCGATCACCCGATGAGACTTCGGAGAGAGAAGCTGAAGCTGGAATTTTACATCCCCTTCGAAAGGTCATAACGAACAACATTAGAATAATTTTAATAAACTTAATTCAAAAATGTCATAGGGATCTGTTTTTATAAAATTCTATGAGAATCAAGGCAAAATGTATTTAAATGATGAAACTGTTCAAGCTTTCTTGCTACAATAAATTATTCATCTTTAATCTATCCGTTTCTATCAAACAAATAACGAGCTTATCTATCGTTCTATCATGAGAAAAGAGATGAAATTTTGCTTTCGCGTAAAAAATTCTAAATTTGTTTCTATCAAAATTTATCTAGGCTCCCATTCAAATTATTTGAGGTAGGTTCGTAGGTAGTTTATTAATATTGCACTGGAGCAACACAACGTGTCATTAGTGATGGTCCATTATCAATCTCCCGAAGGGAAGATCCAAGGACGACAGCTCGTAATTTTAAACCGCGATCAGATGATGAGGTTAAAACCTGTGCTGGCATCCCACTATCCAAACTTCCACACCACGCCAACGTGACGACAAATGAGTCCACGACAGATTTAACGTACATCAGCCCCCACGTACACGGATGGACAGACCCCGTCTTTGGTAGGACCTAGTATTGAACTCTCGCAACCCTCCGGTTGCTTTCTTCCAACTCAGTCACGCCAAATATCTTTTTTAATATTTTTTGGTTTTAATAACTGTAACGAAGTAAAAAAAATCGTGAAGATAAGATTATTTCAGAAGATTTGAGTCTAAAAAAGCTCCAAACCAGTAATTCAGAATGTGAAAGAGATCAAACAATTTGAAATTTGGTATATGAGAAGAGACGTTGACAAAGATTCCAAATTTTTCGTTTAAATTGGTTGTGATAGTTGGAAGTTATGAAATTTCTTTTGTAATTTGATATGAAAACGACTCCTTCTGCAAATATTCAAATGAATTTATAGATGTTATTCTCTACAAATAATATCTTTGACTTCTCTCAGCTAAGAAGTATACGTTAATGAAAAGGGCTGTTTACTTTTTTACTGTAACAAACCGCTCCTTCTCTCTTCTAAGATGCTATCCAAGAAATTCACCCTCTTATGCTGTATTAAAATTTTAGTGTAAACGAAGAATAAAGCATATATATCTATTTTATTACTATAGCAGATATTTAGATATTTTTTAAAGATAATATTTCCTAAAATTTTCAATGTAAGCCTTGTAGAACTTTCAGACTTATGGAATGGTTGATATAATGAAAGTGTGGTAGTCTTTCTGTAGTATGTAGGTGTAGTTTCCTTGATCGAATGGAAATTACAAAGTTGCAAGAATAAGCACAGCAAAATATGAAATTTCAAATTACGAAAGATACATTTTGGAAAAAAGTATTTTACCAGTCAAGAGGAATTTTTTTCATGAGGATAACTGACAATAAATACAGTTGAAACAAATAAAAAATCATTGTTTAAATAGAGCACATAATACGAGCTCGGAACATGCAGCCCACATGGTCTAGCTGGCAAATGCAGTTTCTAACATATGGGCCGAAATTGCCTCGAATTTCATTGAATCTGTCAAATTAATGAAGTACGTATTAAATAATATTTTACTGAGTTCCATAGGCGTGAAAAGGGAGATTGCCAGGTGGTTCATTTATAGGAAAGTCAGGTAGAAAAGAAGATTTCAAAAAAAAAATCTACTCCTTTGAATTTAGGAAACAAAATATGATAAGTTTTTTTAGCTAAAAATTACTTTATTGTCAAAATATACACAATGTAAGCTAAAAATTAGAATAACAGTTAAAACGAGACGCTTGAGAAAGGCATGTCATAGCGTAATCTCTACCTAAAGGTTGTAAAATGGAGAACTTTAAAAAACTCATATTATGAATAAATAAAATAAATTTGAATGAAATAGATGGATATTAATACTAAAGGTTTAGTCCTTAAATGCCCCTTTCCTACATTTCCACGGTTATGATAATTATATGCATACAAGATGAAACTTTCATGGACCCATGATTTACAATTTACACATTTAATGCAATCACAGCCTTGTTTTGGTCAGAACTATGATTTTTTCCAACATTAAGATCACATGTAAGAGTTCATTGCACATGAATTTTCTTGCGTTCTTGGATCATCTTAAATTATCATACTTGCCATTTTCTTTACTTTTAGGTCCGGGGTTAGCTTTCAAGCTTTCGGCATAAGCTCAGATGCGAACTTCTTAATTACTTTATCATCTGAGGCAAATCTTATTTCTGCAGATTATTTTACATGATCAACAAGTCCTATCTCTCAAGACACCTTGATAAAAAAAAGGCAATCGAGTATGATTATATACTCATATCACCCCCCCCCCCATTAAAGAAAGCCCGTTTTTAAGACAAAAGAAAAATAATTATAAATTGTCTTTCCACTTAGACCTAATGTTACCCTTAATACCCCTTAATAAAAGATATTTTAGTCACGGATACCGATTTTCTCCAAATTAACACATGAAACAACATTTTTTAGCCGCTTTAAACTAGTGACATGATGAAATAGATTTAACAAAATAGAACATTTAATTATTTACTAAATTCAAAATTCGTTTAATTAAGTCTAAGATAAAATATGACGCCGAAATAATTATTTTTAAACCGAGTGACAATAGAAATACTTTACTGCGTTTTTCTACAGAAAAGAAACGAGCATCAGTGCGTCATCTTACCCTGACAATAGGTGTATCAGCTCTCTTAAATGGCAGAAAAAGACAACATACTCTTCCATTTGATGATGAAAATGGCCAATATGGTAGATACCACACAGTTTGCTTCTAACCACATTTAACTGTTCCTCAAAAGTAACAAACTGAAATAAAGACTCTTAAAGATATGCTGAAGTATCAAAGACATGTGTGTTTCAAAATTTAAAAAATAAACCTTTTTTTCTCAATCTACAGTTCTTCAAACGTTCATAGTCATCTGACCGTCGTTCAAAATTACGAGGTGTTGTCCTCGGATCTTTCCCTTAAGGGACTGATCCCTGACCGTCGTCAATAGCCCGTAGTGTTGCTCTAGTACGACGGTAACTAATAATTACCAACCATCAAACGTTCATAAAAGCTCTGGCTTAAATAAAAACAAGACACAACTTTCTCTACTAAATCTTCTAAAGATACTGAATGTTTAGAAAAATAATTTTGAGGATAGCTCGTGCAGCAACAGAGTAATAGCTATGGCACCAGCTCTCCCAGTGCGCCAACAGTCCCCGACTATACTAATGGCAATCTAAAATACAGAGACGCAGCTAAACTGTTTAGGGCAAATGAGACTGATGTCGGCGTTGTCCAAAACAAATTTGGAGTTCTTAAAATATGTATACGGTATATTTATTTTAATAATTTGGACATAAATACTACTCAATAGCAATTGATTAATAAATTAATGTTCACAGTATTAATTAATTTACTTTGCAAATTAGTTATTGACTAAGCATAAAACTAACTTAAGGGAAAAGACGGGCTTTGTTAAAATGTCTTCAGGATAAAGTAACAAAAGGCGTCTCCCCGACTTGTTTGATGCTCTCCAGATATTTATGGGAAGGAAATTTTCTATCCTTTGTTTCTTTTCTGAATAGCAGGGGCTACATGAAAGGAGGATTGGCTTTTATACTATGTAGTTTTTAAATCGAGCACTAGAAAATACTTCTGACAAGAACAAAACTGTGCTCAAAACTGTAAAACACTTGTTACAAAACATTTTACCTAGGTAAGCAACATACCTTTTTAATAAATAATTCTGAAATGTCTTCCTTTCAGATTCTAGTGCGAGGGACTCTGTCCCATACCCCTTGGCTACGACGTTCGGATGAAGTAATTAATCAAATTCCAGAAATAAAGAAACTAAAAAATGTAGTTATCCTTGAAATTATTAATAAATATATTATTAATAATGAATAAAAGTTTTTTAATTCTCCTAATTTTCTTAAATAGTTACTTGCAATTCTCTTAAGAATATTGTGTCCTTATTGATACGATTTTTTTAAAATTTTACCACTTCAGCTTGTTTTGTTAATTCACTTCTCCTATTATGTTTTAAGATCTTCGAAATCGTTAGTAAAAGTGGCTCGTTTGGACCTACGGTTGTAAGTCAAATTATTATCGAATTCTGTCCTGTTTATACCTTAATGAAGATAGTAATGCTTGGGGAAATATTTCAGAGAGAAAATTTAACAACTTTTATAAGAGAAGGTGAAATTGGTTGACCTACGGTTGTAAGTCAAATTATTATCGAATTCTGTCCTGTTTATACCTTAATGAAGATAGTAATGCTTGGGGAAATATTTCAGAGAGAAAATTTAACAACTTTTATAAGAGAAGGTGAAATTGGTTGACTTTCTAAAATAAATTGTGTTAAGAGAATAAAACAATCGTAAAAAGTGAAACTGTCATATTGTATTTGTCAGCGTGACGCAGTATCCTCAGAAAAAATTACCCTGAAGAAAACGTAAAACGATTCATAATCAAGATATTTTTCCTATGAAAACAAGCTAAATATTTCATGTGTCAATTCGCCGTCATACGAGGTATTCATTCACAATTAAAATCGGAACACTTCTGTGAAGTAATAAATAGAAAAGAAAAGTAGTGATTATATAGATAGAACAAAAATTGATGCAAGTTTTCAATTTTGATTTGATACACAAAGCAAACAAGCAATACTGTGCACCTGTCAAAACGGTCGATTTGACTGCCAGAAACAAGAGTTGAAATTAATCGCTCTTTGGCGAGCGATTTGACTGCTGAGAAGGCCAAGGATTACGGCAACCCTATCCCCGGGTTCCCGTCAATTTGTTTCCTCCACAATCACCGAAGATATTCCGAGGAAGATTTCCGCTAAAGACGCTCTGCGAGCAACATGATGAAGATGCTTTTTTCACAAAGTACTCCGTGCTCTGACAGCAACAGCTTCAAACAGGTGATGAGATTAGTTTTTGTAGGGATGCAGTGTTAGAGCGGGATCACACACACATTGAGTTGAGAGATTCTTGGACCTTTTCGGAAAGATCTCATGAATGGAGCACAAGCGGATTCTCAGGTACGTTCTCTCAGGTGATTGTGATTCCTCTGGTCCTTTAAAAATTTGACGTCCGAGTGTTTTCAGATGGCGATGACTCTGTTGAAGGTTCTAAACTTCGAATTATTTATGAAACGTTGATGTTCAGATTCGCAACGTTAAGTGGGATTTCCAGTCAATTCATCGGTTCTTAAATTTAACAAAAAAGGAATAATTCAAAATTTATGAGCAGACTGATTTGTTATTTTAAGTTTGACAGTTCAGAACAAGAAGATTATGTCTGATGAAACGCTTTAAAAAGGCGAGAATTGACTACTTGAAGCAAATGTTTCTTTCTAAAGAGACGGAATCCACGTAAATCCTCAAACTTAACGTTTGATTCAAGATAGATTCCAGATAATACACACAATGAATGTAAAAAATATTGTTTTCTAAAATATGTAGAAAGACAAATTGTTCGTAAAATATTAAATGTGCAGAAAACCCAGTGAGTCAGATTCAGCACCCTCAAATCTTTGAAGTCTATAGATGCAGGGCTCTTGGATGATGACCAGTGACTTTTGAGTGACTTTCTCCCAGAGATGGCCCTTCAGAAGATGCTACTCATGATCGACTCCTTAGATGCTGATCTTTGTTTGAAGAAATCTCGCTTTCTGCAAAAAGGGGTAGGTTCTCCAGGATTAAAATTCGAACTTTGATGATACTTGAGGACATCAGGCCTTTTTTGTTTAATGCATTATTTTGTCTTTTCTCTAATTTACAAACTATTCTAGCAACTGTTTTAAGCCTCCATTTAATACCAGTCTAGTTTAGAAGAAAGATACTGTCTACTTTTGATAGGGATTTTGTTTTGTGTGTGGGAAGTTGAGCCGAGATATTCTCTTGTTTTCCTTTTCTTTTAAGTTTATACTATATTTTATAGACGAGTTCACACATGCATTGAAGTTTAAATTTATTTTACTTTTTAATGTTGAAGAAATTAATGTTTCTTTTCTGCAGATTTCGGCACATGTTTTTATTTTTATGTAGCTAAAAAATTTTTTAAAAAGTGTATTTCTCAAAACCTTTTAGAGAATTTTTAAAAGAATTTTTATTTCACATTTTATAAACTTTTAGATTAATATCTAAAATATATTCTTAATCATAAAAATACTAGTAAGGTAGGCAAAACTAATTAGATCGAATTTGAAGCGCCATAAATACATATTTTTAGAGTTATTTTTAATCTTGCCTCATTGGGGTATAATTGCATAAAATTTTCTGTTAAGGCCTTAGTGCACATTGAAATGTTTTGGTTGATTTTGCTGGTTTCATTCTCAATAATACTTAAAGTCCCTTCACGATACTAACTTTATGTTTGTCTAATTACTAACTCTATGAAATACACTAACAAAGAGCAATGGATGATGCAAACCATATTCTGATCATTGACGTTGTTAAATCCAGGGTAATGAAGTATACCTTCTTTCAATATAAAACTTCATTTTCACCGTACTTCATTTCAGCCTTTACTTTGCCAAAGGAAAAGTTTATAAAGTCTTCATGAGGGCATTCCAAACTGTACCATCCAGGAGCCTTGTTTTAGAATAGATAGAATTGTCTTTTTCATGTTTGTGTCGTATTGTATAGTTCATGTACTAAACATAAATGGAGGAGTGTTTCATCCGGCGAATAACTTTCATCAATTGAGCTAGATGCCAATCCGAACCACTATCATATGCTCTATGACTTGTGACTGCAAATTGTGTTCTGCGATGTTATATATTCCGTGTCAGGGAAAAAGATGTAAAGTTTAACTTTTGATGGGTCTAAATGAATCAAGTGTGTCCATAATTAAAAAAATAACATTACAATTATTTGTATCATGGAATGATTATTTTTTCCCTGAATATTTGAGTGCAACGTATAGATTCTGAAAAGTAGCCATTTTGACTTAACCTCTTTTGCCCTGCCACGGAAGATGCATCATGTAAGAAACCAAAGATCGAACTCAAATATAATTTCAGATCTTTTCTAAGAGTTTATGCACCCCCGTGGCTTATGATAGTGTCATTCATACAAATATTAATATTTGCAAGGCGAACACAAGTGAGGAACTGAACTATGTGGATAGGAAAATTGAGGGAGAACCTTGGCCCTCAATCTCTTGGGAATGTTGGTCTTTGATTGAGCTGTTGTGTGACTACTTCGATATATGTGTCACACAGGCTGTCAAAAGAAGCGTAGAGTGAGGCATCAGTCTTTCATTAATTAAGAATGACGTGATGTCTTTATGAGTATAAATATGAAAATCAGTACATATTCTGAAATAGAATTCTAGAAATTGGTAAAAATAGTATAATTATTATTCATAAATTAAATCGAGTACTTTTTCTTTTAGAATTGTAAAATGTTGTTTGCTTTTTATTTTTAAATCTGTGAATATGTGTTTAATTCCCATTGTAATATTGAAGGAAGCTGAAAATTTTCAGTTTCACTATTTTGCATCAGAGCCGGAAAAATAATTACTGTACATGTTGCAAAAATAATTTTTACTCCTTTTCTCTGACTGGTTTAGATGTCAACTTTTAAAGTTATTAAAACTGTAAATTTGTAGAAATGCAGCATTTATTTGCATTACCACGTTCTTGGGATGAAATTACTAAAATAAAACATCCGGTAGAGGAATACATATCTGCATTTGTTATATACACATTAATATTTACATTTATACGAAAATAAGAGGAAAATTACCCATATCCAAATTTAAATTCTAAAATATATTTTTATCTGTGTGGTAATAGCCTATCCAAATATCCATTAGTCGAACGTGGAAAATTATTGGAAGAAACAGTCAAGTAAGTCCCTAATAATTTCATGGAGCTTCCGCACTAACAATACAATAGCCTGTAAGAACATTTTTATATGAAATGATTCATAGTCACAAACCAAAAAATTCTCTATAATTTCCTATAAAAATATATGAAAAGGTTGCTAGTCATATTTTTAATATTGAATTCTTTACTCGTGTTGCGCATTAAAAGCTGTTTTAAAAGATACATTACACGGATTTCGCTAAGGTTTTTGAGTTGCAACGCAATAAAAAATAGCGTGATAGTAAAATTATTTCGAAAGCATGAATAAAAGTTATGAGCTCTTACTTAAATTATAATTTTAACTTAAATTTAAATTTTACATAATCATAATCCAAATAAAATACTACATGCAATTCTGATATAAACCTAAAATTTCGCATGAAAATTGTGTTCATAAGAAATTACGAAGTTTGTGCAGGATTTGATATGAAGACGGCCTCTTAAGCCCCATCTTGTACCTATTAATATATAAGACGTTATTTCCTATGGAATGGTACCTTTAAATTCGTTCTACTATGAATGATACAAATATAAAGAAAAGTGTTCGTTTTCCCCTGCATCTGTCCATTATTATGATCACCCAATTGTTTCAAAGCGATCGGCTCAACGATTTTTTACTAACTAATCAAAAATTTTAAAACAGTTTGATACACATAATATTTCAAGTTTCTGTGAAGTATATAACAATCCTACAGAAATGTAACAATTTACCTTTATCCTTCTTATTAACTATCTTTCAAATACTTGAAAGTGTTTAAAATACTTAATCTGAAAATCAATTTCAACTAATTAGTTTAGAAGTTTCTTATTTCGATGCTGGTAAAAAAGTTCAAAAGCAAAAAAGTTCACAGAAAATATTAGAAATATATATCTGTGAAATGTAAAATGAGATGTCATTGTGTCAATTACAAGTGATACCGAATGGTCATAATGGTAACTTTGAGAGTGACAATCATACGAGATGAAACCAATTCTGATCGCAGTCATTTTCAAGAAGCAGCCACTATCTGTTTTTGCACGTACAAATAATCATTGCTTGCATTTGTAATGAGACAATCTTGTTTGAACGTGTTTCTGTTTTATGAGTAAGTCAAGTACCTCGTAGGGTTTCCTTAAAATATAAGTGTACTTAAAATAAATTATTCTAATTTATTATCTAGCAGGTTTTTTTATTAGCTTATTTATTATTACTTCTTTTTTTTTTTTTTGATATCACAGGGGAAAACACTTAATATATTACCAGAAACAAAAAAAGCAATAAAAGTTGAAACAAATATTTCATAAGTTTAAACAATATGAAAATTAAAAGTACATAACTACTTAATCTAACAAAAGTTCAGAACATTTAATATGTGTTTTTATTACCGTTGCTAGCTATAATAATATACCATGTCTTTTTGCGCCACAATAGACAAATATGATCCTGAAACCATACGAATTGAGAAAGAATTGGTGATATTATAGAGCTCGGATTTCGCATATTTTGCATATCTTTTTCTAAGCTCCTAATGTTAATAGAAATCCGTATTGAGTGTTTCTTAGCAATGTGCAATAAATAAAAAAAAACGAATTTATTTTGCATGTTTTTGCATATTTGGGATCATTTTGCATATTTGGGGTTATTTTGTGCATACTTGGATGATATTTCTCTATTTTTAACTTTTTTTCAAAGAACTTTGCTCTGTGCTTTTGGAAGGAAGATTTTCAGAAGTAAAACGCATTTGGTTTGGTTGGCCTGACCTTTACCAAGCAAATCAAAACCCTCCCCGACAACACCTGTTATCGCCACCACACATTAATTCCACTATTCCAAATTTTTTTAATTCAACTTTTTTTAGATGGTAAAGACTTAATTTCAAAAGTAAATAGAGTAATTTGCAGCAATTTCATTTTTAGTATAAGATAAAATGCCAAATTAATTCTAAGATATTTCATTGATTCAAAGATATTTCATTGACAAATAATCAAACCACAAAACTGACGTTTCAACTAGACACTCTAAAAGCTAACCGAGTTTTGTTTGTCGGCGCAAAGTATCAAATCCACTTAGGAGACAGGAAACTTCCACGAGCCCGTTATCCTAAACACTCGGACGCTACGACGGTTTATCCTTTCTTTACTCACATCAAACTCATGCAACACTTCACGCATTCTGCATTTATCTCCTTTTAAAGTTTTTGTAGTCAACTAATAAGTTTTCTTATTCATTTTTTATCATGCGTAAATATAGTTCATAGTAACAAAATACTCGACTTGTTTAGCGCCCCTTCCCAATCCGGCGCCCGGGCGCATGTCTGCCCCATAGTTACATCCCTGAGGACGTTTGAAGTGTTTTAATTTAATCTACTTTTTTCAATTGTGTAATGTTTCTATATTTGTTATTTTGTATATTTTTTGCTTTGTGTAATTTTTACTTATCTTTATCTGCGCTATAAAAATAAAATTGTGAATTAATTCAATAAAGAAAAGTGTGGCTAATTTCCCCCCTTTTTTTTCCAGATTTTTTATTACAATTTCGTCTTTTTGCAATTTTTGGTGTTTTAGTGCATATTTTGGGATTTTGTAATTTTCATATTTCGGATCACAACTTTTGCATATCGATCCGAGCTCGAGATTTTCCAACCAAAAATTATCTCTAATACCCAGATATATCTGAAGGCTTTTGATTCATTGATCGCCATTTACCCACCTAAATATAGTGACATGTACAAAATAAAATGTCTGTAATAATCCTTTCTAATTGGAGACGAAAATATTCACCACTATTTAATTTTATTAAAGATATATAAAGAATGGCATGTCTCAAAGGGGAGCACAACTTAATTAAAAACCTAAATCCTAATCCAGTATCCTAATTATATTTCTCGGTGTAATTTTCAAATATTCATTAAATATAAAACCGCTATAGTAATGTATTTTCAAAGCTATTTCAGAATTCAATTTTGAGCAAACGGGACATAATTTTTTGTTATGATTTATATTATCGGGTCGATATTCTGATTAATTTTGGAACATATCTGTGTTGTGTGTTTTGCAATATAATCTCACATTATCTAAACTATTTTGTGGACATAAGTAATTTGCATAATGCCAATTAAACTACTTGTATATCTCTAAGAGCTCTTTAAAAATTCTTTACAATTTTAGGAAACAATGTAATTAAAATATTTAAAAAAGTTTAATGTCTTACGCTCTGCTCTCTCTCTCTCTCTGTCTCTGTCTGAATGAGTTTGAAAGAATTCCATAACAAAGTTATAAAAATCCAATTATGTAGCAATTTTTATAATACTATAGAATAATAACTATTTTCAATCTGCTTTAAATGAAAATGTTACCTTACCCTATTGGAGGCAGTATTTTCTAGTACTTGAAAAAGAATTTTGTTCTCCCAAACTAAACTTAGAGTACTTCCAACGAAAATTATGTTTGTACATCTTTACAAGGTTTTAACAAAAAGTTTAAACCAAAGGTTATCGAACTGATAGCCAAGTAGAGGTACCCACACAGTACTCGGGGAAGTCAGTGTTTCTTGTATTGTAACCAACATCTGAATTTCTGTTCATAACCTCTATTAAACAATACAGTTAATGTAGATTAAATTGTGCGACAAAATAGAGACAAAACTCTTTAATGTATGAATAGGAAGTTTCATCAGAGAGATGAGAACACCATATGTAAAAATTTAGATTTTTCCCATTATCTTTTGGAGCAATATCTATGCTTTAATTTTTAACTTACAACTAACACGCTTTCTAAATCAATTCTAGAACACATATCGGAAGTTTAATAGAATGTTTTCCATCAATCCATGACAACGAAGTGTGGATTAGAGTTACATTTACTATCCAAACAAAATGTGAAGAAATATATTAGGAAATCGTTCTTTTTTATATATTAGACTTCATTCGAAGTAAAACGAATTAAAATATAGCTAAAGCTTTTATATTTCGTAAAAACGTACGAAGAGCTGGGGGATTTTCTTCAACTTTTTTTACGATAAAAATTGGAGTCATTCTAAAATATAAATAGATAGGATATTCACGCAATGAACTGAAGGATAAAATATTGTATTCTTTCTGATCCATAGTGATAGTAAACATCACTCTTAAGATGAAACCGTATCTTTTATTATGTACATTTTGTTAATTTATTTCTTATAAGCCATGTTTATTTCTTGTATCATAACATACCGAGTTAAATAAACTGTTGATTTTAATGTCATCCATTTACTTGTTTAGATCACTTGTGAAGACTCTTTTCTAGAAACACTCGCAATAAATTGTCAAAATCCTTAAATAACCGTAAAGAAAGCTACGTAGAAGGGTGAAGGTTTAAATGTCAGGGGGTTACGAAGGTTTTTGTGGTTGTTACTCGCAAAATTTCGTCTTGTTTTATATGAGTAGAATGTTACAAATATTGCAAACAAGGTATTTTGCTTGCGTATTTACCAATTTCGTACCTGTCTCATAGTTTGTCAATATCGAGCACTTGGAAAAACTAACGTCTAAAAACTATTTAAAATAGTCTAAAACCAAAAATAAACATAAGAACCTAGAATCATCCTTAGAATTGACGCTGTGCACATTGAGCAAAACTTCAACACATGAGGTCATAATAAAAGTTTTATTGCAATGCAAACCGTTATGCACTGCAATAAGTTGTTTTGATAAAAATGAACAAATTTATGTTTTTACTTATATCCATACACTCCCTAACAAAAAGATTCAGTCAGCTTTGGATTTCTATCACTTTTTGACTTTACGGGGGGAATATCAATTAACTTATGAAAAAATAATTATTGATTATGGAACTTTAACAGGAAATGTGAAAAATGCTGATATGAGATGAACATGTTTCTTTTATGAATTTAGCGTGGAGTTGGACGTATTTATCTATACCACCTTCGTGCGATTTCGTGATTTTAAGTTCATCATACAAATTCAATTTTAACAACACAAAGCGTGTTTCATTAGAGTTTTTCTATACAAAATTCTGAATTCCAGGATTTTTAGGTGTAGAATTTTTTTAAGAGAAAATTTAAAGACGGGAAATCTAAACACACGATTTAGTTCCTAGAAAGTAAATACGGGGGAGATTTAGTTTCTTAAGTGCAATATCAGTCTGGTGGGGATATAGTTTTTCACGTAGGTAGGCAGGTATTTTATTAATGTCGCACTGGAGCAACACAACGGGTTAATGTAGATGGTCCGGGATCAAACCCGAAAGAAAAAATCCGATACTTTTCATGACAACGAGTACATACACCCTCATTCGAGTTAAGTGACGTAAAATTTTTGTCAGCAATAATCCAAAACACTGCACCATTTAAATTCTTAAAGTAACTGGCACGAACATAATTAACTAAAAAAAATTCGTCATAGCAGTTAAATGAACCCAAATAAACTCGTATTACACTTTTATCTTCAAATAGAACAGAGGTTCGAGATTGTAAAAGGTACACCTACCACTTACAACTCTAAAAGCGTCCTATTTTCAATATATCTTTTAATAAATGTCGTGTCAGAATTTTTACTAATTTCCATAAAAGATTCCTAGATTTTCAGCCTAGCCTTTCCGAAATACATTATCTTTTCCTGAAAGAATGACAAAAATCGCGATGCTGTGAAGTCCGAGTGTTACTATAAATAGAACCTTCGCTAGTATACCTTAAAGATAAAACAGGTATTCAAATCGATAGAAATAAATTTCACGCTTAGTCTATTCTTTTAAGGGAGTTTTACATTCTTTAAATGTCAGTAACTTTTGGCATAGCTGTGAAATATCCATACATTTTATAAAACTCTTATTTTTTATTATAATCATTCCCTTTTTTTAATTTTCTTTCGGAGTTCCTTTTCAGTCTCAAAAGCTAGACATCCCATAGAACTTAAGGCAGAAAAAGATTATTTTAGTATAATAGAGGAAAAACGTAAATAGAATGTATTAAAGGTATAAATACGGTATATTGTGGAACATGGGGTAAAAAATTTGGTGTCTTATGATTTACAAAACAGTAGTTGAGGTTATACTTTTGCTCCGTTTATACGACGGCTCCATAGAATTTTTGTTGTGTGTTTTGAAATAGGAATGGTCATTTTTGCCGCGACACAGAAGATATTAAAAATAATGATGCTCTTTATTTCAGTTTTGGTTGAGTAGAGAAACCAGCATAAAATATACGCTATCATGCATTTGTTATATAATTTATTTATAAGTATTTTTAAATTGTGAATCCTTTTATCTAAACAAGCTAATATTAACGAAAAAAATCTCATTGTAAACATTAGACATAATATAACATGCATGATAGCAAATATATCATTGCTATCATGCCATGTTATACAATTTATTTATAAGTATATTTAAATTAAGGATCCTCTTAATTTAGCAAGTTTTTACTAACGAAAAAGAAAATTTACATAGTAAACATTAAAGTAAGCTCGCCTTCATTTACCGTGACCTTTTTTCGTTACTTGAGCTTTCACCATTTAAAATGTAACGATTTCAGTTACTAGTTTAAAGATTTTTTTCGTCCTAGTACTTACCACGAAAATTACTTTAAATTATAGACTTGACTTCACAGAAGCATCATAAGATGTCAACACTATATAGTTAAAATAGATTTTAATGAGAAATATTTTTGCGAAACTACCTCTCTTTTACATAGTTCTGAAATTTTAAATCATATCGATACATTCCACTACAAACACTTGATGCATGAATATTTTTAGCATTTTAATGTAGAAGGTTGTTTTCATAATCACAAATTTATATTTCTCTCTATATTAAAAAAATGTTACCGCCGCCGCCGCAGGATTGAAAACTGTGTTGTTTAGCTCGATTCTTAGACGGTTTCCCGAGAAAGTACTGATCGGAAAAAAATGAAATTAACATGCTTTGTTCTTCATCGTATTCCCTGGATAATTATTAAGATTTTTTTCCGATGCAGCTATTAGTTTAGGTTTTATTAAGTGTTAAAGTTGAAGAAGTGAAATTTCTTCCGCGAGTGAGCAAAACACATTCAAATTTTCAGTCTACAGTCGTGAGTTTTTTTTAAGAGTACCTCTCAACGTAAATTTTTGCAGCTCGTCGAGTTTTTTTTTGAAATTTAAATTTGGTTCTTGATAATATTTTTTTGAAATTCAGAAAAAATCGGGACATTTTTGTTACTTTTTTTAAAACTGCCGTATCTATATCTAATTACTATTAGTTTTTAGTTTTTAAAATATTGCAGTATACCTCAGAATATACTCTTTCTTACGGTACTATTATTTTTGAAATCGGTTAATAATTAAATTGGATGCGATCAAAAGTTCGTCATACAAAATTCGGAATCTTTGGATATTTTCGCTACTTATTGTTAAAACCGTTTTTTTCTACGGCAAAAACCATTATTTTTTTTTAATTTGAAAACATCACTGAATACATTACATTACACTCTTTCTTATGGTACAATTTTTTTTCAAATTGGTTAATAAATAAAATCGATGCAATTAAAAGTTGGTCATACAATTTTCGGAACTTTCAGATCGTAACTTCCGATACAAAACTAAAATGGTCATATCTGTATAGTATTACTGTTAGTTTTTAATTTTAAAAATATTGCAGTATACCTCAGAATGTACTCTTTCTTACGGTACAATTATTTTTAAAATTGGTTCATAAATAAACTCAATGCAATCAAAAGTTGGTGACACAAATTTCGTATTTTTCAGTTCGCATAGCTGCTTCCGCAAGCAGTAGTGGGTTGCACTTTTGACTATCGGGTTTGCCAGATATCAAGTTTATCGTAGCAACAATTGCCATAAAAACGATTTATTTTTATTTGGCGAGAGGAAAAAGGCTCGCTTTTTTCCCTCTGTTCTCAAGACAGTTTACCGACAAAGTACAGATCGTAAAGTTTGGATATTAACAATGGTTACTTAAAATTGTACAGGGAACAAGCTGCAGAAGATTTTTTACTGATGCGGCTATTAGTTTAGGGCAGGGCTCGAAATACCCGGGTGCACAGGTGCACTGTGCACGTGAAAATAAAATTGTGCACCTAATTTTTTCCCGCTAGGCGCACCTGTGCACCTAATTTAAAAACTTAGGTGCACCTTGTGCACCTGTATTAAAAAATATATTTCGAGGCCTGGTTTAGGGTGCATTAAGTGTTAAAGCAAAAAAAAAGTGAAATCACTTGCGAAAGAAGTATTGGTTTGAGAAAGCAAACCAAACGGATTGCGTAGCAATCCCCGGGGTCGGCGAGCGTAAGCGAGACGCAGCGAAGCCCTCGCTGTGACGTCATGAACCGGAAAGTGAAATCAGCATAATACAAATTATTCAGAAAGTTTCACTCTGTGAAAGTAATGTTGGTTTGCGAAGCAAACCAAATGGCATCTGTGACAGGAGTGTTGGTTTGCGAGAGTAAGCGAGCAGGGGGCGGAGCCCCCTAGTATTGTACAAGAACAAAAAGGATGATACCCGTATGAAGCATTTTTTGACAGTTGAAGGCAGCAAAGTATTTCTTAAAAGTTTGATTTTGCATTACGCTTTGGTTATCGTGATTGTACATTTTGGATTAAAAGTAACTAATAATTTTATGTAATAATAAATAAACCTTTTGTGCAGTTTGTATAGTATTATTTGTAAATTAATATTTTTAATAATTGATAATAAAGCAAAAAAATTGTAAACACTTTATGTATTTAGATGTTTCATAAAAATTTAGTAAACTTATAAAATTTAATATTAAATAATATCTTCTTATTTTACATTAATATATATATATATATATATATATATATATATATATATATATATATATATATATATATATATATATCATTATTAATACTACCTGAATTTACCCTGTAATTTGCATGTCTCATCTCCAACAAATTCAAAGTTATAAGGATAACGGATTAATTAAGAACAAACCCCATTTAAATAACAAAATCTATTTTAAATCAAATAAACAGAAATAAATTTTCTTAAAACATTTTTTTAACTTTGTTTAAAAGTAATTGAATGAAGTATGTGTTGCAGTTAATACAGCATACAGAAGAAAGTAGAATTTCACAACTATTTGCTATTCTACGTATGCTACCAAAATTGTGTTTCAACGCTTTGTCACAATTACTGCGACTAATGAAATCAGTAGACAAAATTCCTGTCACTGTTTCAAAGCTTAATTGACTAGTGCCATTACTGAGATTGAAACTTTGTATCAGTGATTTTTATACAAGGCTGAGTATTGATCGCTTCAACTCGCATGCAACTTGTTCCGGGTTTTGTTTTTAAGGACCAAAATACTTTCGATCTAAAAGATTAGATTTCCCACTTTAATCACCCACCACAACTAGAATTGTTTGCAAGGATAAAAAAAAAACCTTTATCACTTCCTTTGAAAAACGCGTAACGTCGGTTACAGGTTTGGCTGAATTCGTCACATAAGCTATATGAAATCAGTATTTATAACGAGCAGCCAAAGGAAGGTACGTATTTAATTAACGTCACACTGGAGCGACACAACGGGCTATTGACGACGATGGAACACGAAGGGAAAGATTCGAGGTTAACTCCACGTAGTTTTGAACTACGGTCAGGTGACGATGTTACACCTAAATTGGCACTCCACTCTCCTAACTTCCACACCAATGTGAGGATATTTGAAGCCACGACAGATTTAATGTGCACAAATCCACTTGGTTGGATTCAAACTCGTAACCCTCCGCTTGTTAATACGTTACTTTTCCAACAGGGCTTCTGTGATCCACGGGCAGCCATAGAAATAAAGAAGTTCAGATATTTCTATCGCCATTCAATTAAACAATATAAACTAATTAGTGAATAGCTAAGCTGATTAGTGATTAGTGTCAGCCCAGAAGCCAAACATCCCCTGTTGAAAAAATTATAAACAATCGTGTTAAAAATGGTTTACTTTTATCTTAGTGGAACATCAGTTCAGGTTTCCTTCACTCTATAGTCATTTAACCCTCTGACTGCTCAATTTGTGGACCGAAATCGCTACAAAAATCGTGTTTTTTTTTGTTTTTTTGCATATTAAAAATCTATATATATTGGAGAATTGAAATATGCATTTTTTTCTTTCTATAAAAGACTTTTTATATAGATTTTTATCATGAGAAACTAAACTGTCAGAAGTTATTGTTAGCTATATGCACAGTAATTCCCGGATTTCCACGAACAGGAACTGGAGGAGGAGGAATATTCTTCATATTAATTTTGCAATAACTGCCTAACGCTTTGCAAGTTTATTGAATCATGATCAGATTCATCGCTATCTGAGGAGCAGTCCGAAAAATCTATATCACTATCACTATCAAAACTAAAAACACTTTCAGAATCTGATAAATCATCAGGAATATATACTCTGTCAATCGCTGAATGTTTTCTAGCAGCCATTTCTGATTAGAAAAAGGCGCCAAACAAAGGCGCGAATTTAGAGCGGTAAATACAAAGTACCTTCAAATGCTGCCGCAATTTAGTGGACGACTAGCGACAACTGTTGACCAAAATCTAAATTTAACGTCTAACATTGTATGTGATTTATTTCATTGGTTAAACGGTGAAAAAGCGGGATGTGCTCCTGAATAAAGATAGAAAAACATCTGCCCGCGAAAATCGCGGGATGAGCAAATTTTGCCACATTTGAGTTGCCCGTGGAAATCGCGGGATAATCAGCCAGTGGGTTAATCAGTGAAGTTTCCGGCCACCAAATAAAATGCCGTTTGATGATTTTTTAAATCTGGTGTGTGTGTGTGGGGGGGGATTTTGTCATTCGCAAGTAAATACTCTAACACTCAGCAACAAGGTTGCTAGCCTCAGTCCATCATATACTATGTACAGTTGGTCTTTGTGCGCATGATATCAATCAAAATTCATACCATGTCCTTCTTCCCGTTTGGAACTTCAGATCAAATTTTTGTTCATATGCGAAATATTTCGTTGTATATACACTATATGGACGAAAATGTTTCGACACTGCATGGTTTTCAGAAAAGTGCTTTATTATTCTATTTAGTAACTGGTAGGCCCTTTTTTTTTGCTTGTATTACAGCTGCAATACGTCGAGGCATACTTTCCACACGTTTTCTGTAAGTTTGGGCAGGAATAGCTCGCCATGCCTCTTGCAAGGCTGTGAGGAGAGATTGTTGTGAAGATGGGCGTGCTTGGCGGTGTCGTATTCGTCGCTCCAGTTTGTCCCACAATTGCTCGATTGGATTGATATCGGGACTCTTAACAGGCCAGTCAAGCACATTCACCTCATTTTTAGGAAATCAGTCCAGCACACGTTTTGCAGTATGACATGGAGCTCGATTTTGTTAGAAGAAACAACCATCTACGCCGTAGTATTGAGATAGTGTAGGCAAGGCCGAATTATCCAGAACGTCGAAGTACACGTCAGCGTTCATGGTATCATGTACATAAAGCTATGAGCCGAGTGCTAATAAGGAAAACAACCCCACACTAAGAATGAATTCCTCCTCCGAATTTCAGCAGTGTCCAAATACTTTATTATATTATATTATTTTTTATCAAATATTTTGCTTAGCGTTGTTATTTTATAATGAATATTTTAATATCGGAAAAAAATTATTATATTTTTATGGGGATTTTTGTAGGACAGCTATGCTAGGAGCAATAGCGCTTGTTAGAAACCACAGTATCCACTTCTTTAACCTTCAAAATTGCTGGCGAAAATCATACGCTGTCACTTTTTGATAATGATTTGAGATTCTCTTGGTTTATTAGATGAACAGCTCCATAAAAAACGAGTCATCCCCTTTTTATTCGCGCATCGTTCATAGAAGAACACATTCAATCTCAGCATCTCTAATAGTGAATGAACTAATGAAGCTGACATTGAAAGCTTTGCAGCATTCCTTCCGATCAAGAAATCCTGAAAGCAGTGAATCAATTGCTTAAAGCATTTGTATCTTTCGAAAGTAGCAAATTATCAAGAAAAATGGAGATTAGATCACACCACCTGAATAAAAAATAGTGAAAATTGTGATTTGTCTCTAGAAAAATCAAACCAATGACAATAATTTCGTCTCAGTTGAAAATTGCTGATCTGACTATTACTTCACAAGAAAGAACCAAGCTCTGGTGTGGTCCAACCATTTCTATCACCCTATGTTAACATAGCTAGGTGTGTTTTACTTGTATGATTAACCAAAGTGTTCGATTTACGCTAACTGAACTGTTTTCAGAAAGTTTTTGTGACATAAAATATATTTGGGGGAGGATGGAGCCCCATAGGCACTCCCCTCTAGGAGGTCCAAGCAAGAAGCTATTTCTCTAGTGCTACCCATTCAAAAACCTACAAGGATTCTTCGTTTGTTCCAGCAACCGATGGAATCTCTGCAATGATAATTGTCTGTTTTTTTTTTTTTTTTTTGTGGACCTTGAGCAAAAAAAAAACCATATTCCATTCTAATCAACAATACTAAATGAGCATTTGTGGTTTGCAGATATTTTCAAACCTGTCTACATTTTTTCAACTTATCCCTCCTGGTGGTTGTCTCGGAGTATCTCGACATTAACAAAACTGACCAGATCTTGATGGACGATATATCGCGTGTTTAGAAGATAAAACTGACAAGATCTTGATCTCATCATCATCAAACTATCGGCAATATCTTCATATCTCGACATTAGCAAAATGGGTCATACCTTGATGTGGATCAGATATCTCGTCGAAACCACTTGAAGGGTTAAGGGTTAATTCTTTTCCCCCACATTCGAACAGCAGGTTAAGGTGGATACTGCCAAAGCAGTAAATGCGTTGAGAGGATCTCTAGTTTTCATTTCAACTCTTTGAAAGCAGTATAAATAAGCTATTTCTTTCATAGTATTCTCTGTATTATTCAAGTAGTGTATTTGGACGTCTCTATTTGTGTTGTTTGAAAAAAATTCCGAATGGATGTCTTGTAAAGAATTAATTTGTGTATTCAGTTCAAACTGTGTTCGCAGTTTTGCTGGGTTCTGAGTGAAAACTTCTCTATTCTACAATTTCACAATTAATGATTTTCGAAACACTGTGTATGTTGACTGACAAAAGTATTCACTTTAGTCGTAGGCCCAAATAAGGTTTAACAATAAAATTAACAGATTATCTACTTAGACATAAATACTGTAGATTTCGTAATTTCACTAATATATTGATTAACACGTCTTAAAAACGTATATAAGATATGCTTGAATCAAATTAAACTCTTACCTTAAAATCTCTCATTTAATGAAAACATTGATACTTTTCCAACATAACTTGCATAATATTTCCATTCTGCTTGGTTCGGGATTGATTCCGGACATTCGCCAATAGCTCGCATTACTCCAGTGCGACGTTAACTACCTACAGACCTACATTCTGGTCGAATACTTTTTTTTTTCGGGGTGTGGGTGCAACGCACGGACAATATTTGGCCATGCTGCGCCAGACACAAAGCAAATAACATGAAAGAATGGACATTTACATTCAAGAAAGTTTTACTGACACAGAAGAGAGAAATACACCCAAGAAGGAATCGTACCTGAACATACTACAACCCACACACTGATAGCGCAGTGGGCATATCCACTGATACATGACATCCCTACATACAATCTGAAGGAAATGAATAACTTAATCTAGAATTTTGAAAAGTAAAATACTCGTTTTAAAGATTAATTGTTGTTTTTTTTTTCAGATATTTTCATCTGCTTACGTCTAAAACAACATGGAGCTGACATTGAAAATTTTACAGAAGTATTCCTTCCGATTACTTAGATTCCAAAATAGTATTCGGTTGCATTCCTCTAAAGATCCTGGATCATGATAACCAATTACAAAATTTGTTTCTACTAAAATTCCTTGTTAATAAGGTAAGAAAGTAAATATAATCACGAGTGTTGTCTAAGGAGAATGGATTTTCAGTGTAAATAAACAAATAATTGGAAAGCGAAGGTTTAACTTTCGTTTTCCAAATGATCTCGCTTGATACGTATCTCGGTTACTTTAAAATGTAGTTTATCACCGTTTTGGCATGTTCGTAGTTTAATGTATTTGGGGTTGACCAATTAACCGTCATGCATACATTCGCAATTCATTCTTTGGGATTTTTACTGGCGAAGTGCTTAAATCGTATTCTAATTCTAACAAGCCAAGGAACGTCACGTCCATAATGCATATAAGAAACACATTCCGCCGTAACAACACACCACCATTTACATATAGCTTGACAGAAAAAATTTCTCAACAGGATAATTTAATCGATCTGTCGGTTTTAATACTGCTGTTGAACCTTATTTATACGAATTTGCTCAATATAAGTAATCATAATAAGACCACCATTTCTTCTCTCTGTCATCATAGGGGGAGCATCATGTCAGTAAGCCGCCATTACTCCTAACAGAAAAATCCACCAACAGCTATGTACTTACGAACAAAAATTCGAACCTCGGTGCAAACAAACGCTTTGATCGATATACCAGTGATATAAATGTATTGAGTTCTTAATAAAGAACAGGGCTTGGGATCGCAAAAGGTGCGCCTTCATTTTTAATTGAATAGGTTTATGTTTATGCTGTTCTTTAAGACGAATTCCGTTAAACATTTTCAATCACCATTGCTAAGACAAGCGTCGTTGAGTTCACGGGGACCTTCATGATTCTCAGCATCCTCTGTGTCAGTTTCCTCCATCATCATTACAAACATCAAGAAAAGCATCGCAAACTTACCGTTTTGACGCCTCAGTTAATCAACTACGTTTCTGGGAATGATTCTTGACATTGTTAAGTTTATAGGGATGTCGCAACCTTTGCAATTCCCAAACCCTGTGATTTCTAACAGTATTCAATTCATTGATATAACTGCTACAGTGGTCAAAGCTTTTGTCTGAACCCAGAACTTCCCGGGCTTAAATCTCGGTTTGTAAGCTTATTGATGTTGATGATAGTCCGTGTAAGGAGTACAGGCTGCTGCCCACCAATTCTCCCCCACTAATAACCATTCAATTTGACCTTTTTAAACTTGAATTTTGAAAAAATGGATTGTCAATTTGTGTTCAATGCTATATAAGTTTTTAGTACACTATTTGTCTAAAGTAAAATAGTAGACTTAGTACGCGCTAAAGTCTTAGTAAAAGAAAGTTTAAAGTGGAGACACGTATGGGTTCCTAATGATAAAGTCTTCAAAACTATAGAATTGTGTAAACAATACTCCATAACCACCTGTGTCTTTTGACCTAGTTTTCTAATCAGGCTTAAAAAGGACTAAATAGTATGTATATAATGCATGACTTTTCTGATGATATATTACATGACCCTAGCGGTTTTAATATCAAGGTCATACAGTTTGACCTTTTGACCTTAAATAATCTTATTAATATCAATATCCTCTATTTTTTGAAAAAAATCTTATTTTAATTTGTTTTCTAAATAAAATACTGAAAATACAATACAATAATAACTGCAGAAGAAATTAAAAGTATTTTTTCAAAATTCAAAATCGAAGGTTAAATTTAATGACCTTAAAATTTACATAAGAAATCATCACAAAGTCACGTAACATATCATAAGATAGGCTATACGTGTATACACAAAATACGACCTATTTATGCCTTTTTGGACCATTGGATCTAAAGATAAAGCGTTTTGGAAAATCTAGAATCCTGAAAAAATTCTTTCGAGAACGGGATACAAAATAACCAAATTTAAAGCAAATCGGCAGGGTAGATTAGACATGGAATGACCCTCCAGTGTGCATATTTTTGTGTTGTGAAGCTGAAAGTAATTCTTTTTAGGACTACAAGCGAATTTGTGTCCCAGAGCCAATGCGTCCAATCATCCTACTGGACAAAATGTATCAAAAGATGAGCAGCAGCTGGAAAGAGAACCACCGCCACCGCATCCCCATCCCACTGGAGCCCCTGAAGGACGGCCCCTCCATGGACCCCAAGGAGCGCACCTTCCTGGAGGCGGCCGAAAGGGGCGACAAGGCCACCATGGTGCGCTGCCTGCAGGCTCCGGGCCAGGTGAACGTGAACTGTACCAACATCTTGGGCCGCAGTGCCATCCAGATCGCGGCCGACAACGAGAATGTAGAGATCGTGGAACTCCTGCTGCAGCAGGAGAACGTGAAGATCGGGGACGCCCTGCTCTACGCCATCAGCGAGGGCGTCTACAAGATCGTGGAGATGCTCATCAACCACCCCAGCATCACCAGCGAGATGCTGGCCAACGGGTGGGCCAAGGCGCGCCTGCCCGGTGAAGAGAGCTCCGACTACTCGCCCGACATTTCACCAGTCATCCTCGCAGCACACTGCAATCAGTTCGAAATACTGCAGCTACTGTTGACACACGGAGCAATCATCGACAAGCCACATCCACTCTCCTGCATCTGCCCCAGGTGTCGGGAAGGTATCCACACGGATAGTCTCAGGTATTCCTTAAGGAGGATCCACACTTACAGAGCCTTAGCGAGTCCAGCTTGGATATCTCTAACGAGCGAGGATCCGGTTCTCACGGCTTTCAAGGTAAGACCGGGAGTATCGAAAGCTTTTAGCTAATCGACGTCCAAAGTGTTTCTTCCCTGGCTAATTGAGATAATGTTATGGATGGCTTAGTTTTTCTCCGTCTAGGAGTATACGTGAATGGTGTTTAGTTGAGCTGTCTCCTGCTTATGCTTTCAACATCTAGGAATAGCTATTTCGAGAGCATGTTCTTCCTCCATGGCTCAAATGATTATTTTCTTCTCGCTTTTGTATGAAATCGCGCAACACGAAAGGTGGATTTCTTCTGTCAACTTTTTCAGTGATTGCGTTTAAAGAAATGGCGATGTTATTTGAGTTTAGATTAAAATTTCATATATTTTATACAAAGGATCTTGTGAAGATAAAAATAGGCATTGGCTACTAATGCAAAATCTATAACTGGTAGATTTTCTATAATACGTATAATACGGAAAATAAGCTTTGATTTAAAAGCAGTTCAATCTAAGGTAAAAGAAAATGATGTACACACACAAAATTAAAGTATTCCTTGAAAATAATAATCTGTGGTGCATGAAAGGGAGTGTTCTGTGATTTTATATAGTTTAATATAAAAATGTCCCATACATTTGAAAAACTTTTCAAAAAACCTTAAAACTAACAAATTAGCCTTTCAATACTGGTTTTCACCAAAAGCACTGTCAGTTTTTTTTTACATAAGAAATAATTGTTCACATTTTCACCAATAGATGGCGTTATTACTATAACTTAACCATAGTAACATGGAAATAAGCATTTAACATGGTGTAACATATATTAATCTGCATTCGCGAACATCCTACAATAGCAGCTGTTCAACATGTCCACCACCGCAACCAAGAACTTCGCACAAGCGCATCACAACACCACTCGCAGATGTGTGAGGCATATCAGTGTCTGTGACAGTGATCTGATCTGTCAAATGAGTCAAGGAAGACGGGTTCCTAGGACACACTCGAGACTAGATGGCCCCATAGCCAAAAATCTGCCGATGTCAAGTCCGGAGACTCTTAGGGTCATGCATTTTCACAAAATCGACTGATAGGTCGTTCTTGATCAAACATATTGATCAAAAGATGCTTGTTATATGTGGGGTGCCCCATCTTGCATGAACGTGATCGTGTTTAGAAGATTCTTTGCAGGCATAGCACATCGTAATCTTTGAGAATTTTCAGGTACCCATGTTCATTTACTGTGAAGGTCCTCCATCCCCTTGTTTCACATAACACTTCGAAGAAAAAAGGGACAGCACAACAACGTTTGCAGTGAAGCCGCACCATACAGTGAGTCGTGGTTTATTTAAAGGTTCATCTTTATACGCGTAAGGATTGTCTTCGCCCAGATTCAAAAGTTATGCGCATTGCTGTACCGTGTAAGAAAAAATGGGCTTCATCCTACTGTTCACATATAGGATGCTAAATAACCACTGTGGATCTTCCTCGATCTTTTCGAGATCTCATTGGGCGAATTCTTCCCTCTTCGCAACATCATTTAGTTTGAGCTGATGAATGGATTGCAGTTTGTATGGGTACAAATTTAACACGCCATACACGCACTAGTTTTGGGTATACCGTGTTTCTGGTAACTTCCCGTGCACTGTATAGACAGCTCGTCGAGAGCCTCCATTTGCGATGCTATACCATTAGCACGATCCTCTTATAACTTCGGTCTGGCCTGGAGAGGTCGATCTGCTCTTTACTACATTTTTTGGTCCTGTAACAGTCATTGTATCTTTCCTTTCCTTTAAATTTTTGGAGTCCAAAATTTTTGGAGTTTTCGTAAGGCTTCTGTGAACGATTCACTGCTCAGATAAAATAGTTTCACTAGAAGTGCCTTAGCCACCAACGACATTTAGTTTAACAAATGCAATAACAATGCTGTTGATATAATGTGACTGAGATAATGAGCTGTCAGCTTTAAATTTTTCTTTTTAACGGAATTAAATTTGCATATTTTTGGTCATACAGTGCCATCTATCAGTGAAAATTTAAAATAAACGTTTTTTTCTGATAAAAACCCCTCAACATGCCTTTTGGTGCAAACCGTTTTCTAATATTCCAATTCGTCAATTTTATGATTCTTCGAAGAGTCTATAACTGGAACAAGCTATATATTAGGCTATTTATGTTCCACAAATTTACACAGTAAAATGTTTTGAGGAAAAATGCGTATATATGAAAAAAAAAGGCAAAATTCGCTGTGTATCCATTATTTTGGATAGAAACATTTAGTGTAGGGCTTTTCTATGAAATTTATTAAATCTTTTAGTGTGAATACGTATTTGTGTTGGAGAATAGATCCGAGTTCTCGGAAACTCCAGGAAGAGACTGCAACTCGGCGACATAAGACCTCGAAGACGTATTCGAGAGTACTGAGATCTAGCGAGTATGATAAATTCAGTTGAAAGCTATTATAACTTTCAGGATAGCCATCCACCTTATAGGATCGACGTTGTTAATTACTGTCCATTAGAATAATCGCTTGTCCAGCAGCCTCCTAAAAAACCGTACTGAAGGATCTGGATACCCCTTTCTATGCATCTAAGGCCCTTTGACCTGTTACAGAACCTATGTAGACAATATGCATATCACTGCAGCCGTTGTGACAATATCTTCCAAGACAAATTACGCGTTTCTAGTGTTCTTCAGATTAAAGTTGATAAAAAATATTGTATTTAAACTGAATTTACCAGGGAAGAGAACTGGCACTGAATAACTTGAGTTCAATTGACAATTTAGCCAGCACCATCTCAAGTGTTTCCTTCTTCAAACAAAGTAAGCAGACCAAACATATTGGTTCGCCTTGTAGAAACCGCCACTTTTGTGCAGTAATCCTCATTATTCTTGTGCCAGTGGCTTCTGAAAAGGCGAGTGCTTGTTACCTTGTAGTTTCTCGGATTGTATTATGCTAATAAATACAGATAATGGTCTTCTGACACGGTAATCATTCATGTGGGTCTTAAAACAGTTTGCGAAGTTTGAGATCACTTCTCTAGTGACTAGTCATTGAATCAAATTACGTGATGAGTGAATGAAAATGACGCCGAAGTTATCACTTCATAAGTTGGAAATGTACGTGATAGAGATTCAGCCTCTCTTCTAGGGTAGCTGATACCATGGTACCTGGGCCTAAGATCTATACGATGCCTTGAAATGTGAAAAGTTGCTTTACTTGCTGTTTTCTAAATTTAAAAAGATTTTAATTGATAAAAAGCTCGACATTTGGATTTCGTATTTCATGATTTACTATTAACTATTACTTTCACATTTTCACAAAGGAAAAACATTAACACTTCCAATTCACTAAAATGTGAGTGTGGAAAAGTCCACACTGACCTCTGTGGCTATGTACTTTCAGACCCAAAATGATTTAACTCGAAATTTGTAATTTATGGAACTGTTTAATTTTTACAGAGTGACTAATATTTACGCTAATTACTTTTGCATAGATGTGACCAGCTCTAAGTTTTATACAGCACATGAAAATTTAACACTTTAATTACAAGTATTGCATTTGATATAACGATTATTCCCTTTGCTGCTTAATTTATATCTAATTGTTAACTAGAAATAAGTTGTTGAAAATGCCTTCAAATCTTGATTACATAACATTCATACGCATTTACATATATGTACACATATTCTTTGCTGACAACAAATGCATTTCTAGTTTTAATCATCTGTTTTTCTTATGACATTGTCAATGCGATTTGTCTTGAAAAACATCCTATCCAAAACATTTATTTCGAAAGTAAATACCATCTAAATTGAAAGGATTTCTACCTCCTGAATGTATAAATAGGAAAATGCAAATTTCAAAGTTCCAATTCATGTTCTAAAAGCTTCGAATTTTCGTTAGCTTTCGTGGGAACTCGAGCACCTGGCTCACCGAGAGAACGAGTTCAAAGAAATCTACCTGGTACTGAGCAACCAGTGCAAGAAGTACTCGTGTGACTTGCTGGACTTGTGCCGCAGTACCGAAGAAGTCATCGCAGTACTCAACCGCAAGAACGAGTCTGAGGACGACAGGCATACGTCCGAAGACGATAAGCTAACGCTCGCCAGGCTCAAGATGGCTCTCAAATATGAGCAGAAACAGGCGAGCACTTTTCCTTTGGCATTGCTTTCAAATTGCAGTCGAATCTCATTAAGCCTCAATAGAAATGCCTCCTAGAATTTCCGGAAAATTCTTGATATTGCATCACAGAAAGTTATAACTTTTTTTTTCATTTAACATTATACTATTATAAATTAATTTTGCAATATCCTGTATTTTAGTTCCAATCTTATCCAATAATAGTTTAATTTAGTTCCAATTAATGTCAATACTTTTGCAATATAGCAAACCTGTCAAGACACAGGTTCACTCAATTTTTTTCATCATAAACTGCCACTATAATACGAACGACCTAAGTACATTTTGTCTATCGCGTGATGCTTTGTCTTAACGAGTTTCGATTGCAGTAGTATCGAAGTTTTTCATGTTTTCATATTCTGTGTAACTGTCCATCTTGAAAACACTGCTTCTGTCATTAAGCATATATTTTGTGAAAATGTCGTTATCAGCTCATTTTGAAAATGTTCCTTTCGTAAGGGAGTTCCTTGAAATATTAACCAACACATTGACCAGTCAGGACATGAAGGTCAAAATTCACAAAAACATGAAAGGTAGATTTCAGTGTACCATTGACCTTCTGACGATTATTGCAATTCTCTAATGTCTGGATTAAATATAATAAATTTTACTTTTTAAAAATACGTTTCTTTCATCCTATGTGTAGTACAAACATACATTTGGGAAAATTAAAAGAAGGCGAGAAAGGAATTTATTTACCAGAAATCCTCCTCTAGCTATCCTAGTCTGAACCACTCAGATAGTTGCTCTGCTGTGACGCGAGACGGTCAATTAATTCCGAAAGAATTTATTGGAAATAATTCCAGAACAATGTTTCTCCTCATCGTCAACCAGCTGCCGCTGCCTTTTCAGCATTTTTTATACCATTAAAAGCTAGGAAGGCTCAGGTGTATAAGACCGAGCTGAATGTCCGGTTTAACTGACTAATTAGATTTGCGTTGCTTTTAGAAAAGAGACCAGACGGAAAGCAAACACCAAAGCTACTAGTGGAAATGCCACTAAAAGTTCTAAATGAAAGATCGGTGTGTTCTACTGCCTACAAAAGAAACCAATTAAAAAACACTGTACTGCCTTTTTCCAGAGACCGCCGAAGGAATCTTGGATATAAGTTCAAATTAGGAATGCGACATTGATGTCCATGTTTTCAAAACATCGATGGATTTAACATCGATGTATTGGTGTCGATGTTTTTGTAACATCGATGTTTATACTTGTCGATGTTTTATTTTTAAATGAAAAAAGTACCGTTATAAAAATTTAAAAAATAACCAAGTAGCATAATTTTTATAATCAGTAAATTGAACATAATTTACATACTTTTAGACCAAAGTGGCCAAGGGTAAAGGGTCTGAAAAGTAGGGATGCGGCATCGATGTCGATGTTTTATAAAAAAATATCGATGTATTGGAGCCGATGTCGCATCACTAATTGCTAAACCAGTTTTAAGAAATGGAGGGAAAAGTTTAAATACACTGAATTTTAAAAGCATCGATGGTTTTGGGGCGATGTATTATCAACATCGATGTTTTAATTTTGAACATGAAAGTTTCAAAACATCGATGTTTTGCTGTCGATGTAGCAACACTAGTTGCTGAACCAGTTTTAAGAAATGGGGAAAAAAGTTTAAATACACTGAATTTTTAAAACATCGATGTTTTGGGGGCGATATATTATAAACATCGATGTTTGAATTTTGAACATCGATGTTTTGCTGTCGATGTCGCATCCCTAGTTTAAATAGGACCATACAGTTTCCCAACGATTTCCGAGGTTTCGGACAGCTCAAAAATCATTTAGAGGATTCCATTTTGACGATCGGGAGAGCTTCCAGATTGAAATACTATAATTTACCTCCTCGTATCCTGTGACAAGAGCCTGAATACTTCTAGTCATCACATTTATGGTATTTAGAGATTGTTTACAGCATTTTCACTTATATTTACAGTTAACGTATGGCTAATTGCGAAGAAACATTAAAAGTATACGAACACCACTCGTTATTCACGCCTCTGGAGTCGGAGGGTCAAAGTATAATTAAACTCAGAATAACGTTAAATGTAAATATAAGTGCATCTTATTTTTGTATACGGATACGTCTTCGGATTTATTTTGAAACTGTATCCGAAATTTTAGATGGAAGCACACAATTTCATGCGATTAAAAAATATTTTCCTAGATATCAATTACTCCAAATATACATTTTTTTAGTACTTCTGACCATTATAGACAGAAATATACAAGAAAATACCATTCGGGGTCCATTTCAATGCTTAGGATTGTAAAATAAAAGCTGTGTCGAATATTTGCAATCATTGATATGAAAAACATTTCAGTCTACTTAAGCGCTGCTCACCGGAGTTAATTATCAAAAGCTTTCATCGCCAAAATAATGAAGTTTAGTAGACTTCGTAACCAGATTCATAAAATAAAGAAACACAATTTGACCTTTGAAACACTTCATCTAAATCGTACGACTTGATCAGTCGCACTATGGTCGTCTTTTACTACGCGAGGGCTAATTTTAATTAGATCGGGACCTACGAATTAAAGCAAGTCCCACGATATCATCGTTTACTTCGCAAATGAACATCGGATGAACACTTAACCTCACACAATTAAATGCATGACAAATTTTCATTCCAATAAATTTAAATATAATTTTTAAGACTGTTCTAATAAAAGTAAAAATCATGTAATTTTGAATAAAGAACTGTCCAATAACTGTTGAAAATAATAAAAATTTGCGCTCCTGTGTTTGAAACATTTCTGAATGAATTGCGAAATTTATTCACAATTCATAGTTGTTCCTAATATGAATTTAACAATTGATTATAATAAAAATAAAGCTTTGAAAATTAAAAGTTGCATGAATATATTTGGGTTATTTGATATAGTGTAGTATAACATCGAACCAATACATCTATGACTAATATCAGGTAGAACACAAAGAGGGCTGCGATTACAGCCCTCATTTAACATTCGGGGTGCCGAATTTAAACGACTCATTATTGGTTTGATCAAAATAAGTGCATTTTACATAAATTATTAATTATTCATCCAGATAACTGTTAAGAGAACGTACGCCCATTAAAAAGTTGAATTGGTACAAGTTTTAATTTGGAAGATGGTTGGGACATCAATGTGCATTTCCATACAGTAGACATTATTCTGAATTGAAGGAACATAAATCGGTAATAATTAGAGGTG
Source organism: Metellina segmentata (assembly GCA_947359465.1). Classification (NCBI taxonomy): domain Eukaryota; kingdom Metazoa; phylum Arthropoda; class Arachnida; order Araneae; family Tetragnathidae; genus Metellina; species Metellina segmentata. The sequence goes on along the minus strand of OX375872.1, from coordinate 47,006,667 downwards.
TTTCGAATATTTTTTGTAACCTGTAGTACTTTGGTCAATTAATGACAACTAAAAAATTTAAATTTTATAAATATAAAATAGTTAAATAGCAAAAATTGTCTTAACCAAAAAATACATTATAGCATCAAAAAAAGATCTATGATTATTTTAGTGAGACTGCGACAACCATTGCTTAGGATAAAAATAAACACGTGTAAGGGACAACTTGGAGTTATTGCTTATAAATAGTTTACTCTTTGTTTAATATAAAAAAAGTTCAGCTCTCGGCAAGGAAATTTAAAAAGTACTTTTTAGATAAAATCAATATTTAAGTTTAGAAATATATATTTTGCATACAACTTTTCAAATTCTCTGCAGAAAAATAGTTTCACCTTTCATAATCAAATCATCTTTTGATTTGACAGAAACTATCTATATTTATCAGCATTGGCTATCAACTGTTCTACATGGTTATTAATAAGACGTCATCAAGACCTTGTATGCTGTTTGATTTAATTCCACATAGAATCGAAAATAAATAAAAATAACAGTTAAGATTCTTCATTATTGTAAAACATCAAATAATTGTAAAATAATACATTAACGTTTTTATCAAAATAAATTAATTTGATATTTTATTGCTTTGCACATTTTTTTACATTGCTTGACTTTTAATTAATATAATGTCAGTCTAGATATTTTTTAAATATCTAAATATTTCATCAAAACAAGCATTTGTACTACTAAAAATAAAACTTTAAAGTCGAAGAAATTAGAAAAAGAATAGTTTTTATCCTGTTTCCGGTGATTGTAATCAGATTTGCACAAAAATTTATATTAAGCGTAATACTGATCACAGAAATCTTTTAATGTTATTAAAAAAGTGGATGCTGCTATTTAAAAGTTTTGAAATATTATTTAAATATACAAACTCTTATGTAAATGGAATGCGTATTTATTTATAGTAGGAATTATTCCATGGTCTAATGACACTTTTGATTTCACTATGAGATTTCAGGGAAGTGAATGAACAAGACGTGTTATAAGTTTTTTTCGACCGAAGTATGTAAAACATTTTTAACCTGAAATGAATTTTACAGTCTGCTGTGAATATAAAATCGAGGAAAGATACGTTCAATAAAAATGGAAATACATTTGACAATGGTGAATTGTTAACGTATTCTATCGCAACTGCTTAGAAAGCACATTTATTTAAAAGAGACAAATTTCATTTGAGGTCTCGTTTAAGTCCTATCATCGTTATAGCTAAACTGACTACGAAAGCAGCTCAATCCGATTGTGTCTTACAGTTTGTCGCTCATCCCAACTGTCAACAGTTACTCACTTCCATTTGGTACGAGGGCTTCCCTGTCTGGAGAAGAAGGAATGGCTTCATGAAGATCTTGCTCTGTTGTGGGCTCATCGCATGCATACCTGCCATTTCCTTGTACTACCTCTTCTGTCCGAGGTCCAAGATGGGAAAGCTAGTTCGTTCGCCTTTTATGAAATTCATCTATCACAGGTAATCACCTTTCTAGCAAGCTTCTCAGGGTGAAGAAGTATTTCTGTATTGCGCCAATAAACGCAAATGAACATCTTTTTAGTTATGTGCTTTAAATTATTTTTTGTTTTGTGGTTGATTGATAATGATGATTGAAATGACATATTGACTTACCTGTTTTATAAAATACGTGATGCTAACTTATTACATAATAATAAAGCTTTAAGATCTACCTTTCTGAATCCTCTAGTCTCCATTTTTCAATTGCATGTCTCCTATTAAATGTTGCCAGTTGTCTACACATAAAAATTGAAGTCACTTTTAGTCGGACAAATATTTTACAAAATCCTATTTTTTGTGGTATGAAATACATACAGACATAAAAATTTACACGTATAAAAAAAAACTTACGGGAATGTACTGATAATACACGCTAAATTAACAAAATTTACCATTTTTCCTCTTTGGCGAAGCAGAAGCAAAATGTCCATAACTTTTCGAATACAGTCCCCCGTCATACTTTACTAGAGTATATATACAACCTTCACTACAGTGTACGAATATTACCGGTTGAGCAGGCTTATCACAAGATTGTGCAGTAAATCTTGAGGTAGGTTTCGTCATTCCAGTTTCACCGCAATAACCAGTACTTTTGGTTCGTTGTGGACGATTCCTTCTAAAACCATCCCATATATGTACTATGAGATTGTGGTCAGGAGAGTAAGCAGGCCACTTCAATTGGTAAATTTCTTTGTTGTCAGCAAGACATCAACTGAGGCCAAACGATGACGACGGACCTAGATGACGGAATTTCCAACAGCACCACAAAAACAGCATACGTGAAGAATTATAACATCCTGGAAATAACGCAAATCATTGAAGGTTCCTTTTCAACTTCGGAACTTTCATTCATAATGATACCTCCTCAAACAATCATTCTTTCACCTCTGTAACGGTGTACTTCCATGATGTTGGTAGAAGAATAGACAGTGCAGGATTCACGCCAGATGTAATGGATCCTCCAATCGGATGACAAGCAAAATCTACTTTCGTCAATGAACAGAACATTGGCTCATTGCTCATCAGTCCAGTTGGCGTGTTCACGTGCTTCGTGTGAAGTGGGCAAACGATCGCAGTACGCTGGTTTGCGGGCATACAAATCAATGTTTCAATAGCCTGGATTTGGCCTCCGTGCTTGCCTGAAGCTCTCATTCTAATCTTCTAACAAATATGCTGCCACAACTTTTGGTCATTACTGTTATATAAGGATCTTCAGCTGGGGTTGTTTTGGGTAGTCCACCACTGCTGTACAATATGGCAGTAGTTCCACTTTCAGCAGCGACTACTCTTTGGCGCACTCCGAACACATTGGCTACATGTCGCGTTGAACGTCCCTTTCAATTTCCTTACAATTCTTCCTTTGGTAATCGAGATGTGTTCTTAGAGATATTGAGTCACTCGCTTTAATAACTAATGACCAACATAAACAGTCAAGAAAAATCATTCAGTCATCATACACTCGTTCAGTTTTTATCACATTTTAGCAATCTTGTGCTCTCTTGTGCTTAGCAACGTGACTCAAAATATGTTAATTATGCTCAACGTTGCTACCATCAGTGATTCTTTTGCCATGAAAGATCAACTTCTGGAAATTTGCATATTGCATATGACCCTCAATTTATGGACATGAATGTAGGACCAACTCAAGATTAGCTGATAAAACTGTCACTAAGGACTTGTGAAATGTATTTCCTCTCCCCACAGTGCGTCTTTCGGGTGTTTCCTTCTTCTACTGGTGTTAGCTTCTACACGAACGGAAGGAAGCGAAAGGTCGAGGCAGAACATTCGAGGACCACCTCCATCATTAGTGGAATGGCTCATCTTCTTCTGGGTCACGGGTAAGAATTTTTACTTTCAAAGCTCATCTGAAGTTTTTTTATCAAATTAGGTATCTAGTTTGAAAACCTGTTTGAGTTCAAGGTTTAACCACTAATATCCATATTGTTTTCTGGTAATGTTGCTATTCCTTAGATAAAACAAGGCTTTTTTTCCCCTTGCGAGACGTCACTAAGCTAAGTTGTATCGTTGACAGGAATGGTGTGGGCCGAGTGCAAACAGCTATGGGAAGAAGGTCTGAAAGCATACGTCCGTCAGTGGTGGAACTGGCTGGACTTCATCATGCTGTCCTTTTACTTGGCCACATTCTCGTTGAAAGCCGTGGCTTTTTTCCAAATCCATAGCAACCTGTATGGCAGTAGGATCATGGAAAGACACCACTGGCCGGACAATGACCCGACTCTGATTGCAGAGGGCGTTTTCGCTGTGGCCAACGTCTTCAGCTTCGCCAGGATTATCTACCTGTTCCAGACCAACCCCCACCTGGGACCTCTGCAAATATCTCTCGGCTGCATGATCATAGACATCGCCAAGTTCCTCTTCATCTTCTTCTTGATTCTCACCTCTTTCGCGTGCGGCCTCAACCAGCTCTACTGGTATGCGGACTACATGGAGGAGGGCTGCTCCAATAACAGCAGCTGCTTCCAAAACAGCGAGCCTTTTATGACGTGAGTGAACCCCATGGGTCGACTGAAATCCCATTTCCTTAAGGTCTAAGACGGCCTATTGCACTGTTATAACTTTTACATTGCATTATTTACCAGTATCTTTACGATCTACTTTGCCGCTGGACGGACTCGTGTTAGTTGGCTAGTGCGAACTTGCATCGACATCAGATTACATGCAGCGGAGAAATTTGGTTTGGTGTGTTCTCAGGCTAGTCAGAAGGTGGAATTCAGAATGCGTTTGTATAGAAAAATTGCCTTTTAGCCAGTCAGCGTGTCAAATTTTATCTACATGACTTATCACTATAGGACTTTGAAATGTAACTCAAAAAACAGCATGCACGCAAATTTTGGATACAATAGGGAAATTATTTATTTGTACCCTCCGAACTGTAGCCATCTGAATTCGGCTATGTTATTCCCCCTCCCTAGTGCCCTATCTAGCTTTCATTTGTGAATTTCATAAGCATTTCAGGCATGTGCCTCTTGGTCTTGAAAATGCTCTAAACTCACAAGAATTATGTTCGCTCTTTGCTACGAGCACATAAAAATTTTAAACAATGTTCTCTCAAGGTGTACTCATTTTGTGAAAATCTATTTTTGTAATCTTTTACAGCGAAAGCTAACGGAACGGTTGACAAAATGTGACAAAGCATACTGTGGAAATTTCTGCTGTCAGTTGGTTTGATATTGCTTACGTTACATTGCAGCTTTGACCCTAACCATCTAAGAAAGCGATTTTCAGTTAAGCAAGTAAAACAAACTAACAAATTAAGGAAAAAACTTTCCATTAACCCTCCAAGTGGCCTGAACAAAATATCTCGTTCACCAAAATCTGACCAATTTTGCTAATGACGAGGTACATCGTCATCAAGATATTGCCGATTTCTTTTTTATAATGACGAGATTAAGATTAGACCAGTCCATTAAGATCTGTAATGGCTTTGCCAATAACGAGATACCTCGTAAAGAGGAGGGTAAAGAACAATTTGGACAAAGGCCGTTTTGGTGATGCTCGACAATAATTTATGTTATTCATTCTGAGAAGTATGCTGAACATACCAAGTTCTACAAAGCAAGAATTTCACGCATCCACCCAAACTCTAATACTCTTTATTTAGCTTTATAGGAAAATCCTCTCAAGGCGGCTAATATGGAATGAATAATAAAATAGTTGCACACTACATTAGTTTCTTAGCAAGATAGAGTTACAGACCATGGTGCGCGCTCGGAAGAGTGTTAGCCCTCCTAGTGTGTTATCTCTTTGGAGATATCTCTTCCATCAATATCTGACCATTTTTGCTATGACAACATATCCAGATATTGTCAATTTTTTGAAGATGTCGAAATCAAGATTTGGTCCTTTTTTTTCATACTTGATGGACGAGTTATCTCATTCATCAAGGTTTGGTCAGTTTTTTCATACTTGATGGACGAGTTATCTCATTCATCAAGGTTTGGTCAGTTTTTTCATACTTGATGGATGATAATCGTATTGATCATGATTTGGTCAGTTTGCTAACGACGAGATACCTCTTCGATACTACCACCAGGAAGGCTAGGTCTCTATTTGGAGATGGATTTATTGTAAAACAAAATTTGGTGTTTTTCTTTATTGTAAGAACAACCTTGTGGTGGGAGCAGATAAGCAAAAAAGCTCAAAACATTAAATTTTGGATTTGTTTAGACAAAAATAGGTAACAAAATACCCAAAATTAATTTTTTGTTTCTTCGGATGTTAGATTTCAGTTAGTTCACAGATGCGCTCAAAATAATTTTTTTTATAAAGTTACTCAAAAAAGTTTGATTCGCTTTCCCATAACTATTAAAAATGTTCCGATAGTAAAGATTTCTATATTGATGAAATGCTTACTTAGAAATAAACTATTATGAGAATATATTAAAACTTATTTTTTGCACACATAAATGTGGTTATCAACTGAGGGTATTACACACGTGACTTTTTTACTATAAATTATAATGTCTTTAATTCATTGGTTTGATTGGAGTTCATTCTTTCAACAAACTTTCTGAGAGGCCTCACAGAAAATTTTATGGTTAGAGCTTTCAAGAAATCATGTTACGGGAATTGTTTTGTCGTTCTATGGTCTTTTTTGCTCTACGAGGGCAAATTCATGAGCCTGCTGTCAATTAGTGAGGAAAAAGGCATTTAAAAAAAATCTAAAACCTATGTTATGAAAAGAAGGGTTAAACTACTTCAAATATCTTTAATTTGTGAAAGAAAATATTTATGTTTAGAAATATTATTAATTAGCTTCGATACTGGGATTAAATTAAAAAATTTTATCTAGAAAATTCTTAAAATTCTATAGAAGAAAAAAAAATACAAGTTTTGTGCTCTTGTTGCAAGAAAATGACCACAGTAAAATTATTATCACAATCAAAGCACAGTCCTGTTTTCAAGGTAGATCTTTTGAATTATGCTTACCTATTTCTTGGTAAACATTCGTGTGAATCCGACACTGTTATGTTAAAACATATATCCAGTCATTTGTAAAGTGCTCAAAATGGTTATTTATGGATGCTTGTTGAAAATATTTCTGGTTATTTATTTACATTACAAAGTCCATTCATTGTAAATACTTCTAGATCAAATTCATACTCAATTATGAATGCAAAAACAAATTGCTCAAGAATTTTCAATTATTTTAACTTCTCATATATCATTGCTTTAAATGCATGTTCCTTTGGTATTGGCTTTGCATTGTCATGATGCTTTGTATATCAATGTAGAAGGTATCAACAGCCTGAATTTAATAAAACTTGTAATTAAAAATGAGCATAAGATCAATAAAGCATTTTAAAATGTGAGAATATATACAATTAAAAATAATCATTGCTAGAAAATAAAATTGAAAAATGATAATGTTGATAAAGATTTTGTTGAAAACTATCCTTTCATAATACGCATCTAGATATTTGAATATTGTTTTTGAGTAAACAAAATATTCTAATTTTAAAAGAAGAATTTGTTTATTTTAGCCCCAAGGTAGGATGGCAAGGCAGCCTGTGAGTGACCTTTTAAGATCTATTAATGTGTGCTTTTAGATACTAAAAACCGAAACCAATTAAATGATCTCATGTATTCTGTTTATTTTTTATTTTGTTTAGTTTTATTAACAAACGTGATTTTTTTTGTTGGCTTGTTTGTCTGTGAATGACCTCTTTCAAGACAGATTAGAGTGTGTGTATGCTTTTAGATTACCAAATACCGAAAGGAAATTCCAGTTCTGTTTTGTCTCTTTTCATCCTAGTTTAGAGAATATTCTCCATTTTCTGTTCATTTGTGTTTTTTATGAAAACATGCCAATTTTCGTTAAAACAAGAGAGACGCTCTCTGTACTTTAGATTAGGTGGCCCAAGGCTCTTCCCATCCAAGTCGGTAACCATGGAAACAAGGTCTTGACTTTTTTCCCCACTACGTTGAGGATAGAGATTTATAAAACGTTTCTTTTTCAAGTAGTTATCCTAAACTGAAGTGGTAAAAAACAGTTAGGCGTCCCGAAAGCGTGGATGTTAGGAATTTATGTAGCTTAGGACGCTGATGCTAAAGTTAGAGATTACAGCTAAAAAAAGTGAGCTACAAAGCACTGCAGAAACTGTAGTGCTCTCTTAAAGTGATCATATCAAGAATTTAACCAAATTGTATAAACGCATTTTCGAAAATTCTATTTGTAAAATGTAAAAATTGTGAAAGGGTTTATTAAATTTCGGTTTATGGAATTTCTTCGAATGTTTTCAAATGCTTCTTGCGTCATATTTTAAGTCGGTTTGCTTTCAAATTGAACTATGGTTGTAACATTTGCCGTTGGGATTTAAGGAAAGGAGACAGTCCTGAAAGAGATGAAATTATACTTCCTTTAGTTTTTGTTGTTGGTGTTGTGTTTGTGCTCTTAGGTGAAGTGGAGCATGTGTCCGTGTTAAAATTTGAAGATAAAAGAAAGAACTCTATAGAAACAAATCTCCACAGTGAAAGTAAGTAAAATCTTTTCTTAGAAAAATGATGAAATTCTTCGTCTTGATGACGAGATAACTTGTCATCAAGATGTTGCCGAATTTTTATGATGACGAGATTATACATGATCAGTTTTCTTTGGATGACGAAATATCTCGTTCATCAAAAGAGATCTGATCAGTTTTACATCAATACTACACACACCTCGTCGAGACGACCACCAGGGGGTTAAAATCGAAGTGTCAGTCATGTAGAGGTTCGTTAATGGTATGAGGGGCTTCGTTTTTGACACTCCTAGTAGTTTTGGCTCGATATTTTGTCCAAAATCTGATTAATTTTGCTAATGTCAAGATTGTGGCGGTTTTGCAACTGATAAGATATCTCGTCGAGAGAAAACTACCCAGGGGCGACGGAGACCGAAATAGACAAAACACATTGTTCTTTGCCTAGAAACGGTGAGTTTGAAACAGGTTTTTGAATCTGAAGCTGTTCACTGCAGGTCAGTTTTCGACGCGAAGATAAAGGGTTATGAGACTTGGTGTTTATAAATCAAACATTGAATGCAAAAGAATATCAAAGAGAGAACTCGAATTATTCGGACTGGCCTGCATTACGTATGTGTTGACCTGTACTAAGCAGCACACTCGCTTCGATTTGGAACTGTTTTCAATCTTCAAATGTTCATGTGGACTAGTGATGACAGCCATCAACTAGTACAGATCTATGAAAAAAATTTGGGAATTCGGGTTTGAATGGTATGTGCTCAAGTTAAGGCAAAGCTCTGTAAGGGCATTTAAAAGTTGCTAATTTAGATTGTGGGATTCAAATTATACCTTGTAGTTTTTATGTAAATTCTCATCGACTCCATGTCTAATGAAAGGTGATGATATTCACCTAAAAGAAACTTTCACATGTCGTCAAAGTCAAATAAATATACCAGAATTGGATAGTGTTGAAATGTGAAATGGCAAATAGTAAAGATTTTTAAAAATTTATAAAAACTTCAAGTAAGCTCGGCTTATCTGATAGATAACACGCTCAAATTGAAAAGTCGCCTTACCCTCAGCCTACTCTAGAAACAGCTCTTTAAGTTAGACACACAGATGAAATTTCAACCGCATATCGCTAATGGATGTCTAATGATTCCAGCTTCAACGCTAATGAGGTATCTGACACATACCGCTCTACTGAAGGGTTATATTGTACGATTGGGGAAGTACAGGGTGATTCATAAGTACGTATACAGTTTCCAGATGCTGTAAGATGCTTTCCAGATGCTGTAACAGGAACAGTTTAAGACACGGTCCCCAAATGCGAACTGTTAGCTAGGTATACTCATAAAGTTTGTGTCCCCCTCCTGAGCGAAGTGACGTAGGCGATAGTGAGCGTGTCGCATGACAAGTCAGTGGAAATGACTGCAACTGCAGTGGAGGAGGCGTTTTGTGTTCGTGAATTGCGCAAAACGGAATCTGTCACCGTTGTGCAACGGCATTTTCGATCACGATTTGGAAAAGAACCTCCAACCAGAAAAATTAATTTACGATTGATTAAAAAAAATTTGAAATTAAGTGCTGTTTGTGCACAGTTCCAAAGCCAGGACGACCGAGTGTCTATCGGCAGATGTCGTCGAAAACTTTATTCATTCAATTGGATAATAAAGTCGAAAAACTTTTGCCACTAACCCAATGGTCACCAAGATGCTCTGATTTAACACCATGTGACTTTTTTCTTTGGATAACGTATTTAAGAATAAAGAATAACGTATTTAACCCTCCTCTTCCTGTTGATCTAGCGGAGTTGAAACAGCGTATCGCAACCACTATCACTGCACTTGCTTCAGATACACTAACACGCGTATGGGCAGAAATGGGTTACCGTTTCGATGTGTGTAGTGTGACTAAGGGTGCACACATAGAGCATCTGTGACTGTCTCTAAAAAAATGTGAAACATTCACCTACACTTCTGTTACAGGTAACATAAAATATCTTACATTGTCACTCCTAAATAGTGCGTTGAAATTGTATACTTACTTATGAATCACCCTGCATAATATCCTATTGCAATATAACCTCCGGATTCGCTCTCGAAAGATTCATTTGTTGTACTTAAAAATTTCTCATACACCTGAAAAGCTCGAGAATAAATTTATAGGTTAAACATAGGTTTGCCGGGTTTTTATGTACTTTTGGAAATACATTATTGTCTTCCAATTACCTTCATCAAACGAATAAATATACAAGATGTTTTGTGCACAGACTTTAAAAGAATGTAGGGAACACAAAATTAAACCGAGTTCACATACTGGTCGGCGTCGATCGACCTATCATGGGACTTCTTCTGTGCATTGACGCTGTCAGACGTACATTTCCGTTGATGGTCGCAATTTTGAGCACCTACTGTGAAACTATGTATGCAACTACTGTCAAATTGCAAAACTAAGTGTCAGTAAAATTGCTATTCACATACTTACTGTATTTTATTTCTGAACAAAGAGTCAGTAAAAATGCTATTCACATACTTTTTGTATTTGTATGCACTTAATGTAAGTACATCTGAGAGTCACTTATGGACATACATCCTTATGAGAATGATATTTAATTTTTTGCTCCCTATCTTCCCTCAAAGTTTATGGGGGAAGTTTTAAATCACCCTGTATCTATAAAACGAAAGTATGTTAGGCTCTTTTTCAAAATTTCATTGGAAAGATACAAAATAGTCCATGAAGTCAAAATAGCATTAAAAAGAAATGAAAAACATCAACAGTAGAGTATTCAACAAATAACAACTTCAAACAAATAACAGCTTCCAAAGTATAGTTATATCCGTTCCAATGAAATTGGTTCTTACCATGACGTCTTTCTGGAGCTTTTTGCTGAATTTTTGTGATACGCCCGTCGCTAGCGTCATCTAGTGCTCAGATATAAGCTTACATAAAATACCTATCAGGTTCTTTTATAACTTTTGCTTCTTCAAATACACATGCCCCACTTCACAAAGCCTGCTCTAGCATTGGAATGCTTTAGAATTTGGCTGCTCAATGTACTGTGACTTTGATGTTAATTTATATTTGTGATGCTTCTATTATGCTTTGCTGCCTTCGAAGCAGCTGTATATTTATTTAATTTTTTTTAAATTTGTTCTTTAAATAAATTGCAAAACTTCTGAGTTTATGAGGCACGTAGCAAATAATGTGAGAATCTTCTTCACTGTATATTCGAAAATAAACCAATATTTAAACATTTCAATGGCTAATTTTTGTGTTCTTTACTTTTGAAAACAAATAATTTTTTATTCACTGCTGGTATTACAAACCTATGAAAGGTTCACTTGTAGAATAGTTTGTAGGTAATATTCAACATAGTGTAGCAATATACAGACATATGCAGTGCGTTTATACAACTCTTTAATGCGTCACTCTCATTCAGATATTCCCATTCCTCATCAGTATCACACCTAATACTCTTGTAAGTTATGGAAGTGAGGAGAGAATATATTGGGCCTAGCATTGATATTTAATTCCAAAGTTTTAAGACTTGTTTTACCCTCTGAGGAGTTCGCACTCATATATCCATTCTGTAACCAGTCGGCTTCCCTTCATGACTTGGAATCCGTTTGACCCTTGACCAATCGAATATTTGCTATAGTTCTTTCAACCAATCAATGTAGTTATTTAGTCATAATGTGTGTGTCAAAGCAATAGTACTCGGAAATCTCGTAACGTTCTGAGAGTTAAACTTTGCTTTCTCCGTTTAGTATGTTTCCTTGCAGGGATTATTTAAGGAAATATGAAGTTTACTTCCTTCCATTGGAAAGCAATTTTTCTTAGATGGCCAAACAGTTGATTGGGGTAAAACTGACTTATTTCAGTCTTCTAGGCATTCTAATTTGTCTTTTCATAAGTTCAAATCGAAAACAATTTCAAACATCTTTATAGCTTTTTTACCTAATTTTGTACACAGAAATGCCAAATGGGTCGTTCCATATATAAATATAATTCCCAAATTTAATTTCCTGTTCTCACTTAAATTTATGAACTTAATTTCTCTTCCACAACACTTCGATCGAAGAATTTGTATCTGAGTGTCTTTTGAACTCTTTTCTGAAACAGCATAAACTCTTTCAGGATCGACTCGAGTTACACGTCGCTGTTGTGGTCCCTTTTCGGGGTTATTCCCATCAAAGAAATCAGTAGTCGAAGAGACCAGGCGTTTACGAAGTGGGTAGGACATGCATTGCTTGGAGCTTACATGATAATGGCCATGACGGTAATGATAAACATGCTCATCGCTATGATGTCCAGATCTTTCCAAGATATAGAGGTAAGAGCTCTTTATGGTTCTCTTACATTTCTTTCATAGCATACCAGTTTTTTACAACGGTATTCAACCTATGTTGTGTTTAAAAACAGGTAATTTATTACCAGTTTTGAAAATTTGCGAGAATTACAGTTACCTAGAATCATTATTACAGGTTTTCTTAGCTATGGTGTTTCACTACTATTTTAGCTTCATTTTTAAGATCATACTTCAGGGATCCATTAAAACAACAGCTAAAGTTGCAAATGCCGTTTTAAAACAGTAGCGGTAAGCTTTATAACATACAAATGTCGTACTTTGCTCAATAAGTTTAGGGATCCAAGGTTTGATTCATCATTTCGGTATCTTCTGTTCGTAGTAAAAACTGATTGCTTCCCTATTTCAAATGAATGTTTGGAAGGAAACAAATTGCGCATTAAATTTTGCAAATATTTAGACGTTAATAAAAAATTGTCTTATTAGTTTCATCACAACAGTAATGGCAGACAGTAATGTGTTTAAAAACAGACCGTTATGGACTAGAACTTAAAACCAGTATCAAAATTTTGCAGCATAAGTTTACTGGTAATGTAAATCCGGAAAATTTTCAAACCTAAAACCTATGAGGAATAAAGGCCCATCGAATTATAAGATAGTGCATGACTTGTCTCGTGTGAATTCAAATTTATCTAAACATTTAGCTTTACTAATAACCCTCATGCTCTTAGCTTTAGTGTTTTGAATTAAGTTTATCTAAACATTCAGCTATCCGAATGTTCATTTTTAAGTTGCTTTGCAACCTGCAGAAAGGAAGCATTTGTATGACTTATTTTATAACTAGGACCACGCCGATAGAGAATGGAAGTTTGCTCGATCCAAACTCTGGATGAGTTACTTTGACGAGGGCTCTACACTACCACCGCCCTTCAATCTCATCATTTCTCCCAAATCCATCTACTACTTTTGTAGAGGTGTCAAGAATCTACTCTTCAAGTTCATACGGCAGAGCTCGAGACTATGTGGTTCTTTTGATGGAGCTGTAGTAAAGGTAAGAGTACATGGAAAATAATTTGTTTTCAGGCTGTTTTATTCCTAGAGTAACGCAAATGGTAAATCTCGTTACGGTAAACCACGTACTGAAACAAGAGCATGCATATTCAGGGATGCATATTCTACCCATAGCCTTCAGGCCTGTCACGCGTTGAATTCAGCTCATAGTTAATGGATATATATAAAAAAAAACAGTAGTTATTTGTAACACAGAAGGCTTTTCTTCTGAATTATGACCTACTTCAATTTGTTTAAAATTACCCCAGTACCGTATTGGCCTCTACTGCACCTCTGAAAAATCGACGAATTTCAGAACAATTCTTTTTCAGGACGAATTACACATTATACTGGGAGTTTCAAAACTTTTTGTTCGAGCTATATAAGGAGAGATAATCAACACTTTAAACTAATTTACATGGGATGCAAGTCAGAAAACAACATCAGGATGCCATATATGGTACACCGAGCGGAAAAAATGATAGACACCAAGGATGTGAACAATATTATCGCTCCTGATTTTACAGTTTAACGGAAGTACAGTATATACACTTGCAATTTCTTAGAAGATGCTCAAAATTTCACCACCAACAGTTACAAATACGTGGGACGAGTCCCCTGATTTTCCCTTGTTCCTCCTACAGCACTCTTTAAAATGCTAGTCATTTTAGGAACCTTTCTAATGTTAGTAAGTACGAACCGATCAATTTCAAAGATTCAAAGTTAGAATTTAAATGTTTTAGTGAAAACTTGAGGAACTTAGTATCTCTGGAGATAGTTCCAGAAAATTCACGAAGAGGAATACGCAATATAAAATTTTAAGTGTTCTGTTGAAGAAAAAATTTAACTCACACAAGCAAAAGGAGTAATTTGCATTACTCTTCGAAATCCAAAATTATATGATGAATTTCTATTCCAGCCTGAAGACAAATCAGTTAGCTATATTGGGGATATAGGTCAAGAAAAGGTAAATGTGTTTCATTTCAGTTTGGTATTTTTACTTGTCTTGTATGCATCTCTATCAATGTATGAAATTTCTTTCAATTCTGATATTTTAGATTGATCCCAACTCATGTTTAAGTCCTCCTCTTGAAATAAATAAATTGAAAAACAAAGTAAATTATCAGGTAATTTTTTTAAGTTTAATGTAGTGAAGTAGCTTTCAGTAGTGTAGTTATATGTAGTTTTAAAACACACGATCAAGTAGTTAGAATTTTTCACATTTTCCGCAACTTACAATAACATTATACAAAAAATATTTCACGGATAAAGTTACCACTCTAGTTTTAAAAGTGAACTAATTCTGTTCAGTACCTTTTTGTTATATTTCAAATACATTTAAAAGTAATGCCCGAAAAATTGCAGCGCATATTATTTAAAAATAGATTTTAAATAAAACTTAAAAACTTTTAGTGAATCAGAAAAATATGCAAAACGTTTTTGAATTGGTGAGTTTTTAAAATTGAGGTTCTTTGCCACTGGGGTTTATTTTATAAGATTTTGGGGAGATTATAGGTAGCAATATACTCATTGTGACAATCAAAATCCATTTGTAGAAACAACTGAAATTTCTGCATTTAGATATTGTGTTTGAGTATTTCGTATGCAGTACAAAGTCCCAAATCCGGAATCCTACGGAACTAGGCCATTCCAAGTTTCGGATTATTTGCATTTTTTTGTCAAAATATTTTTTTACTAAACCTCTTTGTGCGAATTTTGCTTTTGCAATAGTAAAATAGCAGATATATAAATAGGAATAATTTTAAAAAAGTAAAAAAAAAAAAACATTTTTAATACAATATAACACATTTTACTTGCAAATCTTCTAATTTTTCTGTGTGGTATTAACTCTGAGCATGTCCGTTATTTTGTGTTGTTTCATCAATTAGGTCCAGGTTTAACTCATTGTTATTTAAAAATTGTCAGAAAAAGGTAAAAAAGTGAGAAAAACAAAAAGAATACCTGGTTAGCAAACCGTCCGGATTTTGGACAATTCTGGACTTCGGACTGTCTACTATACAAACAAAACTATAGCATATCACACTTAAAGCAAAATATAATCTAATTGCTTCTATTTTTCATGGAAACTCGTCCCTTTATTCAAAAATCCATGCTTTTGAACTGTTTCATTACATCTACCTCTGTTTAGCTTGTTTTTGAATATTTCGAATATTGATAGTCAATTTTTATAAAGATATTTCGAAATACGTGTAATACTCTTCCATATGCCCATCAGTATATACAACTACAATTACTAACATTTCTATTAGAAAACACGGAGTTATGCATTTTACCATCCTTCCTTAACTAACAATAGTTTCAT
This sequence comes from Metellina segmentata, assembly GCA_947359465.1. NCBI lineage: Eukaryota > Metazoa > Arthropoda > Arachnida > Araneae > Tetragnathidae > Metellina > Metellina segmentata. Next base: position 46,990,984 of record OX375872.1, on the reverse strand, counting down.
TTCTACTATTAACATTGATTTCACAAGTTATTCTAATTGAAAATTGGATACTTCTAAGACGTAAAAACGATATTTCTATTTTACTACTAAATACTCATACATTACCTCTAGTTCTATTTAATTTTTTAGTAGTATGATTTTGTTTTTGAGATAATTTCTTTACTCCATTAAATTTACATTTCTTATTAAAAAATGTCAATACATATATATCTCTTAAAATTCCAATATGCATTCTAGACGTACATTGAATTCCTATTTAGCTTACTTAAATTAAGATTTAGAATTGATTTTGAAGAGCATACAAGCAGGAAAACTTTTAGAATGTAAGGCCGTATTTTTAAATAGTAGAAAGGGATTATTTTTTAAAGTGAAACAGCTGGGACCCTTCGTGTGAGCTCATAATACATACATTCTTTGGATGAGATTTCAATGCGTACCTTTTTGAAACAAAGTCGTTTGTTGACTATTTTGTCATTAAGAATATAGCTATATATTTATGAATGTCATTTAGTGCCAAACAAATGAATACTATACCGAATTTTGTTGGCATTTGTAGGAAGTGATGAAACGTTTGGTCAGTAGATATATTCATCAATGTAAGAAACAACTTCGCCAAGATGGAGTAAATGAAGATGATTTGCTGGAGATCAAACAAGATATTTCCAGTCTCAGGTAGGTCTACAGGCGGTTTTTTTTTTACGCTGCATTGCTTGAAATTTAGATTAAAAATACGTTTACGGAAAGTAGTTATACATAAAAAGCACTGTAAAGATGAGTTGAAATGTGTGTATCGTCGTTTGACTGCTGAAAATGATAGATTAGAAGTCAATATTCCTCGCCAAAAACCTTAGAGTGTCATAAGAGCAATTAACGGAGTTAGAACGGGGCCACATGATCGACCAACGTGAGGATAGACTTTCGTATCACGAAATCGCCACTCGCACGGGTTGTAATGCCACAAGTGATACGTATGTGAAAGAGATGGACCATGCAGAACCCCGGCGAAAATCCCGGCAGTAGGCCACGCAATAGGTGACCACGTGACGACAGACACCTCATCCACATGGCGGTGACAGACCGTACAGCTTTCTCTCGTGCGTTGGTACAACACTGCAGCACGTCTACAGGTGTGTCATTGTCTTAACCCACGGTTCATCAACGTCTACTGCGCCATGGGCTACTTGCAATGATTCCTCTATGCAGGATTCCCTTGAAGCTGAGCCACCAACGCCTCCGGCTACAATAGGCTCATCAACATAGACAATGGCGTGCCGATTGGCAACAAGTCGTTTTGTCAAATGAATGCCGCTACACAATGGACGCGTACTCGTCAGACGCTACAGAGCTGAACGCCTTCTCCCGGAGCGTCTTATTCAGCGTCATACTGGACGAACGCCTGGCGTTATGGTCTGGGACGCTATTGGATATCATGGGCAATCTCGCCTACTCCAAATTGTGGACACCCTGAACAGCAAGGAAGTTGTGGTGCCCAAGGTCCTGCCCCTGCTGAAACGCATTCCCGGAACTGTATTTCAGCAAAACAACGTCCTCTCGGAATGCACAAGCCTTCTTCAGTGCACGACAGGTTCCGAATCATCTATGGCCTGCACGTTCTATGGATATGTCCCCATTGAGTATGTCTATCATTACATCTGTCGGCGGCTCGCTCGAACCGCTCGTCGGGCAGAGAGTACAGCTGAACTTTGACATCTGAGAGATGCCATCTGGAATGTCATTTCTCAGTATGACATTCAGAATTTGTATAATTCGATGCCACGACGTGTACAGGCTCTCATCGCTGCATGTGAAGGCTGCACAAGATATTGATTTTCTGCATTATTTTTGTGTAATTACTTTGTAAATTTTATCGTTTATTTATACCACTATTAGTAACATGTGGAATAAATTTAATTTATTTTTGATGATCCTTATTTAGCGTTGCAATTTCCACAGACAGTAGTGTGTGTACAGGGATTGGACAAAATAATGTGAAGACCTGTGAAAAGAAAATTTTTTTTAATTGATGGGTCGTTGGTCCTCCTTTTGCATGAATTACAGCTTGTATCCGACTTGGAATTGACAAATACAAGTCACGTACAACATTCAGAGGGATACGTTCCCATTCAAATTGCAAAAAAGTCCCTAATTCAGAAAGTGTACTTGGAGGGGGGAATCGACTGCCCAGCTTGTTTTCCAAAATACCCCACAAAGGTTCAATTATATTGAGATCAGATTACTGAGGGGGCCAGATGAAGTGCTCTATTTCATCGTCGTGTTCATAAAACCAGTATCGGGCAATTCCACAGGTGTGAATGGGGACATTATCATCTTGGAAGACTGGTCGTTTATCAGGAAACACAATTTGCACCATTGGGTGAAGATGGTCGGCCAGAAGACTGACATAATCCTCTCCTGTAACACGGCCATTCAGAACAACAAATGGGCCAAGACCACGATGTGATATCGCACCCCAGATCATCACTAAACCGCCGCCATGGTTAACCGTAAGCCGAAGACAGTCAATTTGATAGGCTTCTGGTAGCGCTCTCCAAACGTAACCACGTCCATTTGTCGGGTATAATGTGAACGACGATTCGTCTGACCATATTACATTCTCTCATTGTTGTTGTGCATTGCATGGTGTAATCAATGGTTTTAAAATAGCCGCTCTACCATGCATATTTGCCATATGCAGTTCACGCCGGATAGTTTTTGATGAAACTGCTTCCTGTAGATGTGTGTTTATCTCAGATGTTATCTGGGATGCTGTCGTCAAGTGTTTTTTTGCCACAATCCGCTTCAAAACCCTTCTGTCTCTGTCATTCAGCTTCGATTTTCGACCACTGTTGTTCTTTATAGATGATGTTTTTCCCTGTTTCAAATATGCTAACATTACAGTCGACACTGTACTTCTCCCAACACCTTGAAGGGTGGCCGTTATCGTTACTAAGGCTCCGGCAAGACGTACCCCAACAATCATGCCTCTTTCGAAATCAGAGAGGTCTGCCATAACGCAATTTTAACACAGAAATATATTTCGCATCCGATTTCTATCTCTGCTAGTAGCAGACTGATGTGCGTACATTCTCATCCGCTAGGTTGCACCCTTGACCGCTAGAGGGCAGAAGTATACGAGAGGTTTCTTTCGAGTGCTATTTTTTCACAAGTGCTCATATTATTTTGTCCAACCCCTGTATATATACGAAGTTTTTACTGAATTACCTATGGAACATGTTAAAATTTAAATAACACGTAGTGCGACGGGCCGCTAGCAAATCAACGGAGGGTCGTATGGGGCTCGTAGGATCTGTGCATTCCTGCTTTAAGGGTACTCAGTACTAAAAACTGATCAGAATTCTACAATTGCGTGGTGATATAGTTATGTAACGAGATTACTTAAAACATTTCTTTTAAATTTCTAAGCCATCATCGCAATTTTTCATCGCGTTTGAGCTTTTTCTCAAAATGTGTCCTTTAGAATCAGAAAAAAAGCCGGGCAGTGCAAAATGACCCATTTTACCGAGACGAGGTGATAGAACCTTTTTTATTACTTCTCCAGTTATTCCTACATTTTTTTTTAATAAAATTTTCTGGATTGTTTCAAATTTTTACATAGCTGGTTTTGTTTACTTTGATTTAGGTTTCTCAATTGGTTACTTAATGTTGGTATTCTCAAAATTTAGAAAGTTACAAGAATGGTTATAAAAGTAGGAGCAGAAAAAGTAGGACAGAGTTGAGCTCATGAAATGGTCTCGAGCAAAGAAGCATTTTATGGCACAAAAGAGTTCCAGATGAATGATTTTAGTTATTCGTATAAGTAAAAATTAATGCAAGGAAATTTTAATACTTGTGATAAATATTGCAGTACATAATTCCTATAAACAAATTATAAACGACTTTTACTCTTAATCCATTTTTCCAGTGCTTACGAAATTCACTCTAAGATTTTTTCTCTTCGTTTTTCAAATAGATACTTACGATTAACCATAAATTGCGGATGTCAGAAAAAATGCAGGATTCTTTCATATGTAAAAAATTCTTTAGAATTTTAATTTCGTAAGCATTGGGAAATAAAGCAATTTACTCGTTTAAAAAAGTGTGTGTACTACTTCAATTCAAATTACTACAAATAAATATATTCATACTTCCTACAAAATTATTTCACAAGGAATTTTATTCGGTAAATTTCATCGAAACATCGTGATTTTTCATAAAATCGAGACAACTACTTGTATTTTATTGGGTCATCCGGAAAGTTCTGCGCGTATTAAGATAAATTCCAACGAATCAGTACAAAAACATAAGGAAATTTTATTGAATCACATAAGCCCCATTTCGTTCTATGACTTTTTGCCATCTTTCTAACAGCTGGAAAATTCCTTTTTTTTTTTAAATCATTAGGCTTATTTGTAAAGTTATCAAGGTGCTGTTTGACCAGTCTCCAAAGAATTGAACTCCAGGCCGTTGAGAGAATTTTGAAGTGACTTGAAGAGGTGAAAATCTGAGGGGGCAAGGTCTGGTGAATAGGGGGTGACACAAAACATCTCAATTATACTCAATAAGTCTTTGACTGACATTCATCGAAATGTGGCGCCGAGCATTGTCTTGCTGGAAGACAACACCTCGACGATTGGTTAGTTCTAGCCTCTTTGCTTCAATTTCTGCTTTTAATACTGCCATTTGAGAACATTATTTTTCCAAATTTATTGTCTGGTTTTGTGGCAATTATTCATAATAAACAAATTGTTTGTAGTCCCACCATACAGAAAGCATTACTTTTTAGGGATGCAGTCCCCCTCTTGATGTTAAGCGGGCATCATCTTCGAGGCTGAAATTTCCACGCTTAAATTTAACAAACTACCTTCGAACTGTGGCCTCAGAAACAGCACTATGTCCATATACAGCACACATTTTACGAGCAGTCTGATTAGCATTTTTTCCTTTCTTAAAATAAAAGAGCATAATATGACGAACTTTCTGGTTCTCCATTCTTAGCACTGCAGTGAAACAAAAAAAAAACCACAACACGCACTATAATTATGCAGTGTAAGCAGAAAAGATTAAACATCTGCTTCAACCAAGGTCACTCTTATCAGCGGTAGCAAAATAATAACAACAAAGCTAGCTTCGATTTGAAAACGCGCAGAACTTTCCGGATGACCCAATAATTTCCAAAATACGATATTTTTAGGTAAACTTTGCATCGACGATTCAGCCCTTCAATCAAGTGGCTTATGGCAGAAGAGGGCAAAAAGTTCCATTCCTCTAAAAGGGCAGTTTGGAGCTCTTGGTAGACGCACTGCAATAGCTTTGGCGAGGGCTTCCCAAAGATTTCAGATCCTAAAATTATACTGATCACTGCATTTGAACAATACTCCAGCTCTGAAGGCAGTTTTCCACAAGTTGTCACACACAAGGCAACAGGTGTTACTTTTCATCAGAACTTGATCTCAGGTCGGGTTTAAGAACTTGGTACCGATACTTTTCGCCGTCCCAGTTCTGAACAAGTGAAGGTCTGATCAGTAAACGAAATTTCATCCAATATCATCACACAACCCTGATTAAAGATGTACTGACTACCGATCTTACTGAGCTGGTTGCATGTTCCTTGTTCCCTCCAGACCCTCAAGCTCGTATAATCCGATTGTAGGGCAAATCTTGACTCATTTGTGAAGAGAACATTGAAGATTGGGCTGGGGTACGAGTGAGTCACATGCTCAGGACAGCACTTTAATCGCGTTCCTTTGGTATTGGGGTTCAAATTGACATAATCTTAGCACCAGTGGCCAGAGACCTTTGCACATGCAGTCTTTGCCTCACACTACTAGAAGATATCGTACTTCCCACTGCTGAGATACAAGCGACTGGAGAGAAAGTGTAGACGCTCGGCGATTTGTTTGCGTTCTAATCGTCGGGGGAAAACGTTGAAACTCTAGGATGACCTGAAAACATAGGTCTCCAAGTTACTGTTATACTTGTTCGGGAATATTTCCATATACTAGAAATGAAGAAAAGATGCACGGAAAAGAATTTTGCCACCTTATTAATGGGCTCCCTTAAGTCTTCCAACAGCACCCTAATGTTGGGAATCTTCCAAATTCCTTTTCAGAGCCACAATAAACAAAATCTAAATCAAATCAACCCTAAAGTTTAGGAGAATAATTTCTTCGAGCATTACAACTCTTGGATAAGAACATCTTTAATATCGTATGCCTAATATACGTATTTGACATGAAGCCAATTGCTCTTTGGTAATTGATTTGGTGCTAGTATACGCCATTTAAAGACCACAATAAGTTTCACCCAATAAAATGCAAGCATGCCCTCGTCATTTGAGAATTTGTATGGAAAACAGTGTAGTTTAATAATTTACTTGAGTTTATTTTAATGGAGAAATAGATTTTTTTAATATTGATTCGTAATTGTAACGTAAAATTTTCTTTCACAATCTGACGAAATGAATACTTTCTATTTAATGTATTTCATTACGAGATCTAATGCATCAATATAAACAGAATTTCGTAATATTTTTTGTATTAATTCTGAAAGTTCTTGATTGTTTAAATACTTATCCCCCCCTACTTTTTTTTATTACATTCATATTTCCAGTAATGCACTAAGGCAATTTTTCTCTTTATGTATATAATTAAAAATGTGAACTATGATGCTAACTCATTTTTTGTTAAAAGGTATTAAACTATAACTGATATTGAATTTTCTGATTGTGTTTACTTAAGAGACCAGGAAAAATATGCTTTTAATAGTGGGAAAATATTTGGAATTTTATTCGGAAACAACGATTGAATTATGTGTTATGAAAATCGTTTACTAATGAATTAATACTGCCAAGAAAGTAACAAAACTAAAAATATAATGTATAAGTGTGGGACACAATGACCCAGTAAGTAAAGAGATTAAATTAAGAATTTAATTTGATATAAATACATATTATTTTCTTAAATGAGATGGGTTGACAAGGTTTGGCTGTCTTATGAATAAATACTTTAAGTTTGAGCACATCTAAGGGCAGTCTATCACACCGTCTTTTCGATTTCATTAGCCAGTTCTGTTATATATTTTTTCCCCTGATTTGATGCAAGCTCCGTCATTACTAGATGAAACACGTGTGGGTGTTTCCCTTTCGTCTATATAGCAGCTGTGTTCACTGGGCGACGAAGGATTTCTGATATCATACATACATAGTAATCTTGTAATTAAATCTAGTAATTAAAATATCATATGTATATAAATGGTCTATAGCGCATCATGTCTATAAAATCCTGAAAATTCATACTTCCTGAAATATTCCTGACAACTACATTTCGAATTTCTGAAACATCAAGTCGATGACTGGCATGTATACCAATTAATCAAAGATGAATTTATTACAGAATTTTAGATTGGTTTGTTAAGTATGTAAATAAATGTTTGGGGTTTTGTTTCCAGGTATGAGCTCCGAGAAGATCGGAAGAGAGAGACTGCTCGGAATACTGGCCAAATAGACAGCATCAAGAGAGAGATCATTCGGTCTCTGAGTGGGAGTCAAATGCTGGGGCCAGTGACTCCGTCTTCAACGGACAGTCCGAATGTCCGAATGTCCGAAGAGGCAACTCTGACTTTGTCCTCCCACGATATCGATGTGATCCGAAAAGAAGTCGTAAGTGGTGTTCAGAAAGAACTGCAAGCCATTCTGAAAGAGTTGCAGACTCCGGCCGCTGCACCACAACCTGCAATAAGATCCGCGCTCCCGGACCTAGCCTCGGATCTTTACCAAACCCATCTATTTACCCAGCTTTAAAGCTCTTCTCAGAATTACTCCAATACAATTTGGATTCATCCTTTTGCCCATCTTTAAAGACCTGAAAAAGCTTTCCATGGACCTCAAATCTGTCTCCATTTCAATCCATGGCATCTTTTGAAACCCTTTTCAGAATTACACACTCCGCCCCATGTCACCACCTCTTATACGATCCACTCATCTAGTTTCGGATAATTACCAAACGCGTCTTTTTACTCAGCTTTAAAAGGGCTCGGAACACTTTTCGAGCCTATTAGTACGTTTAGATTAAGTTTCTACTCTAAAATCAATATACGGTCGTTTCAGAGGAGTACACCAATTTCATCTTTCGGTTCAAATCCCTGATTGGTAAACAGGTGTGAGCCGAACTGAATTCGACATCCCATTCGAGTTCATCCGATTTCCATGCCGGAATAAGTTGCTGTTCTAAAATCATTGCTCCCCATTTGGATGTTTCAAATTCTGCAGATTTGATGAAAAATCAGTTGAGTAAAATAAATTGATTGAATTCGGAACACCCAAAAGTACATAAACTATTAAGAGCTTTCTCAGTTTTATTTGACATCCTGAAGGCCTGCTTATATAATTAGTTTCATTTTTTTTAAAATATAACACTATTTTGCTACTTATCTTTCTATGAGGACCAACATAAAAGTTAAATTTCCTAAATATTTTCATCTCAATGCTCTTTACTGTCTGAATGATTTAATAATGTAACTGTCCAGTCAAATTAATATATTTAGCATAATTTAGATTTAGAAGGTATGGATCATTTTTATCGCCTAATACGAAAAGATGTAAGACTTAGTACAGGTACGAATTTAACGGTTTAGAACTTTAATTTAAAATAATGCAGAGAATATTCCTGAATATATTCTTTAATAATTCGATTGAAATGCTCATAACGTATGAATGCACTCTTTTAAATAACTGTACAATCAATAATTGAAAGTTTACTTCATTTTTTTAATTTACACATTTTTAAGGGAGTCTAGTTTCTTTCACAATGTCTTTGAAGTACTACTATTTTGGTTAAAATTATAAATGGGTGTACTAAAAGAAGCTTTGTATAAGATCTTTTATAGTTCATGGACACAGATTTATCTTCTCGTTAGTGACTCGCAAACCCATACTCCAATCAGAAAAATTCTCAAATTTCGTCTGTCATGACATTTTGTTAAAAGGGGATGGTATTAAAGAAAAAGTAAAACTAAATTTGCATGTGGTCCCCCTATAGAAAATTGTTTAATTTGAAGCATTAAGCTCCCCCATCTCTCAATAAAACCAGTCTCACCTTTTAAATTGAAAACGATGAAATATAATTGTGATAATTTATGAAATTCTTAACATTTCAAACTAGCGAAAAGTTTATTTCACTGTCGATCTTCTTTGTCAATTAGGAGGGTCGACTACCTCACAACTTAGATATTTGCGTTGACGCTTTTTAAATTTTATAACTTTTGCGCATGGGTTAGTTTCTTATACAACTATCTCGTTAATCGACAGTCAATATTTGATTAATCGTGAGCTAAAATGTCGAACGGGTCAAGAAACGTTGATTTGTACAAGATTGTTTAGTTGAAACATTAAAATTTGTCAAAGATCTTCGTAATATATCCGCGAGGTTTTAAGTGAGGTAGGTGTAACTTTTTTTTATTATGCTAGGAACCCAAGAGGCAATTTTTTTAATTGAACCTTTTTCGTTAAGTAACCTTATAAATATTTAATTCCCTATATTTTACTAATATCACCAGCTTTTAACAAAATGTCATGATATAATGCTACTATGCTTTGCGATTATTTTTCTAATTATTTTTCTAATTGGGTTCAGAGATCAATCGCCGCCAAGATAAAATTCCTGTTTATGACACTATGTGTAAATAAGAATTTTTTTTTAATGCTGATTCAAGCTATTGAATCATTAAGATGTTAAAATTTTCAAACGCTACTCTACTTGATAACTTTGAAAGTGCTTTGTTTCCTGAATTTTAATTGTATCTTGCCTATACAAAGTTTTTTTTTTTGGTTCTCAATATCAAGTAGAATTGGAAAACTTGCGTGTTAAAATCTGTGAGAAATTTAAATTCTTCATCCTAAGAGGAGAAAAGCTTTGAAAATGCATAATTTTGATACTTAATATACGATATTATTAGAAGTATATATGTATTTATAATACTGAATATGTACATTGGTAGCAACCAGAATTACATCAGGTTTCCAAGAAAGAAACAAAAAGGAAACAATGCTCTTATTGTGATATGCAGGGTCACCATCACCACCTTGCATGACAAAAATGGTCAAAAACTAGCTAATCAGAACTACTATAATTTTCTTATTTTCAAATCTACTTAGGCCTATTTCCAACAACTGATGTGATAAAAAAGTGTCAAAATGCAGGAATGCGAAGTCATTCTGTGACCTTGAGCCCTCCGAATTCTGCAATAGATGATGGTGATACGATAAAAGAAAAATGGATGGTCAGGCCGATTAAGTGTTTTTTATTGATTGTAATTATACAATTAAGAATTTATTTCCTATGGTTTTCACATGAATGTCTTAGTCGTTTCTTTGGTACACTTGTATTGATTTTAAAATAATGTTTCTATGATTAAAAGAACAGAAATATTGATGTCAATGCATTTGGAGATCATAAAAATAACTTTTCAAAATTTGTGTACTGGACTCCTTTAATTATTAGCGAAAAGAAAGTCTAAAATTCCTAACGAATATGAGATGATGCGATTATCATTCTTCTAATTTCGAATCTAATTTTACATCATCGAAATTATGGCACAGAACTTCGATTTGGGAATCGAACTAGCTTTTATTCTTCAAGCATACATAGTTGTTACTTTTTCATCCTCGCGGAAATTGATTGCGAGAGACTGAAAGCTATGAGCAATATATAATTTATACTAGCAAAATACCCGACCTTACTCGGTTTGAATTCGTTTACTCTAGATTGAAGAGATAATCAAAATATATAATGACTTACGTTTTTTGTAGAGTAAAAATTTATTTTAACACCTTTCGCCATCTTTATATTTTCTACAACTTACTTTGGACACAAATCCTACACATGCATATCCATTCATGTAATACATTTCACATACATCGCACAATTGCTGTATGACAAAGCTACAAAAAGACGAAAGGTGATACAAGGTTTCTACTATAAAAGACGATTTATAGGAAGATTTGGAATTCCCTTTCTTAAGTTGTTTTCATGTGCAACTCAATTAATTAAAATTACGATTTACGGCGAGTGCTCTCGCACTCATAGTCAACAAAACAATATTTTTTTACCTGTGGCACTCTTGCCTCCGGTATGCGACATTGTGAAATTTTGCAATCTTCTTCTGTCATTACTACAACGAATTTTTTAATGTTGGAAAAAGTTCTAGTTTGGATTTTTAAACATTATCATTATTTCAATAACGACATTATTCTTTAAATAACGGCATTATTCTTTAAATAACGGCATTATTCTTTAAATAACGGCATTATTCTTTAAATAACGGCATAACTACACTTAAAATTTACTGAAAATTTATACTGACTTACCTAACATTTTCAAGTCTAATACTTTGTGGTGCTGTTGGGTGTGATGAGAAGGAAAACACATTTATTAAAATAATAAATATTTAAAACAGGAAACAGCAAAGTAAAACAAAATAAAAGATGTCGTAAAAAATTGTTCCAAAGATATTAATTTGTGATTCAATTTTATCTCTTGATCTCGCACAGTTGCCACAACTTACAACTAAAAGTGTACAAAATTTAGAATTGTGAAATTAATTCAGAGAGAAAGAACCAGAAAAAATATCACTGCTCGCGCGATCGTGTTCATTCTCGTTTCATTGAAAAATATCGTCTGTCCCAAATATTCGGAAATCGTTTTCATTGCGCAAAGAATAAAAATAAGACTCGAAATAAATGACGTATCAGAGATGAAATTCCATTAACAAAATATTTATTTTTTGAAGAATAATTACTTTTTCAGCAGTACTGGTAAAGCAATCGAATTAATCGTAATATTCAATAGACATTCCAATTTTCCCAAAACTACCAAATTATGGTTGATTTAAGTATACTTACTCAGTTGTTTTAGCATGAAACTCGTCTAAATATAACAATAAAGAAATGTTTAATATTGCATTTACTAAATTAATAGATAATGTATAAAATAAAATACAATGCAATCAAACATCTGGAATACAATTCATGTGATGCTTACACAAACACACAAACACAAAATCGAGCATAGAACAGAAAGACGGACAGACAGACTTTCGCAACCAATTCCACTCACTAAATCAAGATAAGTACTCTCTGTATGCAAATTTCCATGAAAATATCTTAAACCGCGTGGACGTGTATAGGGCACAACATACAGACAGACAGACAGACAGACAGACAGACAGACAGACACCAAACGAGAAAAAGGTGGATTCGGCATCAGAAGGGTCCAAAACGGATAGAAAACTTGAAATGCGTCGAAAATATTGAATGTACAAACAAACACTCCATTCTTATTTATATAGATAAGCAATAATTCCCCAACCAAGAGAGTTAAACTTGTAAATAAGCCCTATTTCAGTCAACTGTTTCTTTGTTGGTGCTCCTTTAGTAAATAGTAAATAGTCGTATTTGTATTGCTTGTTTTAGAAGATTTGAGTATCAAAACTTATAGTGCAGGCTGTCTTAACTACTGAACCAAGGGCCGCACTTCAAATGGAGAGCCATTTCTGTGACCGTTCTTAGTCCTCCACATGCTGAAGGTGACTTTTCTGTGACTGCTCTGCGACCATTGAATGCATTTGGACTAATAGTTCCAACTACCTGTGACTTTCCTAATGTATTGCGTACCTCTGACAATTTATAAAGCACTTTACAGCATTTAAATTATTTCATGTAAATTTCAACTTTGTAAATATGAACTTTTAAGATGTGTTTATTTTTTAAGCTGCAAGATTTTGAAAAATTGTTAAGCTACATCTGCATAGAAACAAAACATATTGTTATATATCTCCAAATATAAATTGTGCCTAGCACTATAAAATGAGCTTCTTATTTTTATACAGCAATGGAAATTATGTAAAGTTGTATCTACCGCTGTAAAATTGGTTACTTGTGTTTCTCTGTTTGGAAGCTCATATTTAACTGTGTACAAACATCTTTTCAACTAAACTTGAGTTCCACTTAACTTGATTATACGTATTTTTGTACTATGCACTGAATCCTTCCGCCATAAAAATATAGTTCGTGAAGCACAACACGTTTATATCAGAACGAATGAATTCTGAATGAAATTATGGATGCAATTTAAATCCATGGGATATTTATATTAATATAAATTGCACACACACACAAAACTCTTTTCATTTTATTTTACAAAAAATCCTATCATAAATTCTACAACAAATCAATTGCCTGCAGGGGAAGCACCTCCTCGAGGAGGAGGAGTTTATTTATTTTATGACAACCGTAAAGGCAAATCTGAAAAAAAAAGGAAACATAGCACACAATTTTAACCGATTTTACAGTTGCCTTTAAATCCTGCCGGATGGATGTTAAAAGTGCCGCTCGTTCAAAACTGTTGAATTACTAATGTCTACCAGTTATGAACAGTTAGTGGCTCTATAAGTTTGCGATGTAGAGTGCAAAATAATCCTGATCTACAAAATAAAATATCGATTAACAAAAGCAAAAAAGAATAAAGTTTTCAAATTAAATTAAATTAATTTTACAGAAGATTTTTCTGTCAATAAGAATTCTGTCTAGAGTAATAAGTTTGCAAGCGGATAAATTTGTGTGCCAATCCGGTTGCAGAATTTAAAGATTTGTTTTATTTTGTTCAAATAAAGAGTTTTTAAATGATTTGTTCTACCTAGCTACCTCAGACGCTCGAACAAAATTTAATTTTTCACTAACAAGCTCTTGCTTCATTCTCAATGATAAGAAAAACTACAAAAATTTTTAACAAAAATTGAATTTAGTATTTAAAGGATAATTACCCCAATGCCCATCTTATCACTCGTTCGCATTGCTCTTGCACGTGACTTAAAAAGTGGGTGAGTCCAAATCAGAGCTTCCTATGTATGCCCGTGAGCCTTTTTTACCTATCTGTACAATCAAGTTAAGTTAACCTCAAGTATAGAAACGTATTATTGCTATGTTGTTGCACCATTGCCAGGATGTAACCATTTCTTAAAAGATCCCGCTGCTCGACATGCGGAGGTCTACGAATATGAAAGAGCTACCAGTATTCAATTCGAGGGGCTGTGCAGAAATAGTGAGACTTGAAAATCGTCTCGACAGGGATTCGGAACATCTGCAATTTATTTGTTATTAATACAGATATCTAAAACGTATATAAATTGCGACACGATTATTTTCTCTTCTAACCTGTTAGACACTTGATGAATAATATTTTTAAGCTTTTCAGAATATTTTTGACTTTTGAACACATTTTTTGTATTTTTTAGATGAGTTTAATGCAGATAAAATAGCTATGGGCTATGAAACAGTCCTTTCTCCGGATGAGAGCGATCAGAGGCGAAACTAAACTTTTAGGTCAAAACAAAATGTGCATGTTTAGAGTGAAAATGAATGCGATTATTTAAATAATGAGGATAATATATACTAATAGTACCTTCTTAATATTTTGTTAATGAACCATTTTTCATAATACTAATTTTGTATTGCAATAAGGACGGAAATAAGAAAAAGCTCCCCTGTCTTGTTTGGGCTCTTCAGACCCCATTTGCAAGAAAAGAATTTTACTGCTTTGTCTTTTCTCTATTTTCTGAACAGTCATACAATTGGAAGAGGCTACAACAAAGGAAGAATGCACTCTACAAAGCGGTGATTCTAAAGATGGAGGCTATGAAAGCATTCATTTCGCACTGAAAAATCCTTCCAGGACAAGGACAGAATTCTGCTTAAAATGATAAAAAAAACTTACTGCAAGAAACACAAAACTTTTGTAAATATTCCTGAAAGCCACCCTTTAGCACTTGGGCAACCGCCCCTGTTGCTTCTCCCTAGCTACTGGTTGCGGAGTCTGAGGACGTTTACAGTTAACACATACCTTTTGAAATTCTGGAACCAAATGTTAGCAAAAAGAGAACACCACGTTGTTGAAAAAGGCTTTCCTCTTCTGCACGGCCCTGGTTCTTATCGATAAAGTAACTAAAATGTTAAAGAACTCCAGCGCACCTCGAGAATGAATTGGACAGCCTGCCTTAGAATTTATCATCCATGAAACTAAACGCAATTAGTAAGCTGTACTAAGTAAACTATTCGATGATCTTGTAATTTTAATGTTTAACTAAACTATGGAATGTCCATTTTTTGAAAAACAAGTTTGTGACTCAAAATGTCTTATTAAGGGGATCATCAGACATAAAAAGAATTCATTTCCCCCAATTTTACATCGATTTTAATGACACGTTTCTGACGTGAAAAGTATTAGCTCTTTAAATGTACCACACATCTTAGTTTTCACGAATCAATTCTTAATTCATTTTTGAACTAAACTTTAAGTCTATAGATTGCAATTTTTTTTTGTTAGAATAATATAAAACTGGAGAATAAACTTGCTGTAACAGTATTTCTTAGTATTTTTGGTTTTGATGACAGGAGGAACGGTGGCTATGAAACGCCTATTTTAAGCAAATGTATGCAAGACATGTGATATTTAGAGATATTCTTGAAAATGAACGCAAAATGTAAGAATGAAATCTAACCTACCTGTTACAACCACTAGTCAATAGTTGATATGTTTAAGGAATGGGGCGGTAACAAACGAGGAACCCAGTGGTGTCGCTTGGGAAAACGTTTTCTAAGTTTAACGATTCAACTGTACCTACTGTTGTATAACGTTTTCCAGATATATTTAAGAAACATAATTTTAGGGTCTTGAGTTTTTTTTTTTGAACAAAACTCGACAGTTATTTTGTAAATAAAATAGAAAATAACAGGAGGAAAACGAAAAATGAAAAGGGCTTTCGCTCAGTTGGCTAATAGGGTACATCACGACATTAGACAATAAACTGAAGAAAGTTCATGAGCTAACACCATTTTTTTACATCACTAGATGTTACTAACTCTAGTGAAGTCGCTGCAAGGGACTTGAGAATCATTTTGAAAGTTGACCAAAATATTCAAAAATAAAATAAAAAATTCATTTTTAAAACTATGGATTGAAATATTTTCAAAGTTAAATATCTGAATCTTTATAATGAGTCACGTGAAATTGGATCGAAAATTATGGAAATGAAACCTTCTCTGATAGTTCCCTTAATCAAAATTCTGAAATTTCTCCTTTATCAACTCTCTTCTGGTGTAAAGTCCAAAAATTGTTCTTTGTATCGTAATGTTTGCCTTGAATTCAATCTATGCACCGCACGAAAATCAATCTCAAAGTATGGACCTTAAGACTTGGAAATAAATGTAATGAGATGCCAGGTGCCTAGACTTCCTTGTCGGACGTTTGTAATATATGATAGAAATAAACTCTTTGAAGCAGAAATCTCTATTGAGTGCTTTCTAAGAAGTTTTACTTTAATGTGTGTCACACTTACACTGCATTGGAATAGTTTGGGTTTAAAATTGTATCCAAAAGGCTTCTAATCTGCGGAGTAGAAAAAGTTTTTAAAGCGGGCATATATTTAGGGTCCGTTTATATGATCAACTAAGAAAGGGTCATTACATGAAAGGCTATTTATACTATCCTTAACAAATGCTGGAAACACTCATCCCGTGAAATTGTAGATTAAGGGACTGTGCTAAGATATTCAACATTTTTGATCGTAGGAGAACGGCACCATTTTGTGGCATGGTCCGCAGTGGTAATTAAGTTTTCATTTGAATTAATTAAGATTGAACTAAATACTAATCATTCGGCCTAAAAATTGTGATCACAGTATAATGGTTAGCAAATAAATCAAAATGACCCGGTCGGCTTCCTTTCAATGCTTACTCATCAATGATCGCCCGGAGAATTAGAAAGAAAATTCAACATACCTCATTCATCGACAACACCATTTGTTGATGCAACACTTCTGTATTGACCATATAAAAAAGTCCTGCATGTTGTCTGGTGGGGGTGACGAAGATATCCAAGAAAAGGAGGGTGGACGACGAGGGGAAAGGAACTGATAATCATTGGCAGGGGGAGGTCTATTCGTTTCATCCACGCTCATTCGTACATCACGGACTTCTACTCCCGGTAGCATCTTCGGAGAGGGAAAACAGCACCTCTCGTGCTCTGCATGCAATTCTGGCATGCAGTCCTCTGGGTAACAGATGCCGAGGAAACGTTTAAACTGTCAATATCACACCTGAAGCAGTGCACCAGTGTTGTGCTAACTAACACTTAAGAAGAATCTGTACGGTTCGTACCTGCCATGCGGATAAAATAGTCATCATCCCGTGCTGTCGTCACATTTTGCGATCCACCGCCGGATTTTCGACTCGTCCGGATCTCTTCAGTCCACTGCATCTTCACTTACATCACTGTTATGCCCTGTGAGGGCAGAAATATCCCGGCCCTTTTTCCCGTAGGCGGATGATGCGTCCCCATTCAAATTCGGTAGTTAACTTATATGACACCCATTGACATCGACAAGGCATAGTGACTCCGATAGATTTTTCAGCCCGCTGACAACGATTCAGTACTTGTCTTCAACAGCCCTCTCTTCATACGCCTTTCGCGACCGATCTGATGATGTTGCTCAGTTCATGTATGCGCGTTTATTCACTCTACATTTCTAATCTTTTACATGCCATACGCTGCTTAGCATTTGAGTAAAGTTCATTCAAATCTGACAATCCCTTCATGGTGTTTCAATTTTCATACACATGAGTGTATAAAGCAAGTACAGCATTTAAAAAAAAAAGCAACCGAGCATACGAACGAAATATGAGAAACCCCATGGTGGATGGTTCTAAACACATCTCTTCTCACATTTTTCGCCTTCAGACTCATCTACTTTTATGAAAAATTAAAAGGTCGTGATCGCGTAAGTGGTAGTATAATATGTATTAGCAAAATCATATCAATTATATACAATACATTATGAAAATAAACTGATAGAAATAGGTTATCAATTCAAATGCAATTGTGAGGTAATGAAGTAATAACTAAAGCTTCATAAGTCAAGTATATATAATTTATTTTTTGAGAGAGATTTATTTAGAGTAAATGAGTAATACGAGGAATTTAATATCAGGATGATACAACTGATCATACAGTTTATTAGAACGTAGCTACAGATCATTTCTCTATACATTCACGCAACCTTTTGCATCAGTCTTCAAAGAATCGATGCACTTCTATTGAGAATTGGCCTAAATTGGCCCTTTAGGAGTTTATCCTTAAGGGCCTCGATTCGTCCTCCAACATGATAATTCTGAAAGGCAAGTGTGACGTGTTGGTAAGGCTCGTAACCGCAGTTCGAGTTCATCCTAATGAGCCTCGATTCATGCTTCAACGTGATAGAAGCAAGTATGATTTGTTGCAAATCCCAAATCAATTGACGTTCGAGTTCATCCCAAAGGGACTTCGATAATATTCAGGTCGGCGCTTTGAGAAAACCCGGGCATGTTATTCACATCCGAGTCATGAAACCATTGATGAAGAACCATTTCAATAAGACATGGTGTGCTATTCTTGCGAGGATTTACCAGTTCAGTGGTCTCCACTTCAAGTTCCTTGTAGAACATGTGAAGATTTTATGGAAAGTGTGTTTATGCTGTTGCTATAAAGTTCCGATCGCTCGATAATTATGATATATTCTCTCGGTCTCGAAAATTTTGAGTTCAAGATAATATCGAAAATATTCTCTCTGCATTTCTTATGTTTAAGTTCTAGATTCATCTAGGGTGAGTTTGGAAGTGAGCAACGCAGGTGGGTTGTGTTTGTGAGGAGATACTCTAAGGCATAGTGCATAGTGTCCTCTAACCGATAGGAGCATTGATTGATCTGAGATAATTCGAATCTGTGGAGATAGCTGGGGAATGGGCCATGCCCCATTACATACTGTAATAAACGTCAATCTGTGCTACTTTGTCCTTGTCAAGCTTGTAAGCTCTTTCGTTCCCCTCATGTCCATTACGAGCCTTCATATATAGGAATTCTAATACTGACTTCTTGTAGAGGAGGTCGCATATTTCATTGTTTAAGGGACTTTTTGACATTGGATTTTGGAGTTTTTAAAACTCATTGGCCATTTGAGAAGATTGCTGCTTTTTCAGGGGCCAACCTTACTGCTTTTTGATGGATACCGCTTAGAACAAACTATTTGTTAGTTTGGAGTCGACCATATTTTTGTTAATATTCCGTCTTCGTTTAAACAATGAGCTGAATCCACACACCCAAGTGCGCATCAGAACCATCCGTGTATATGTAACTCAAACTTTTATTGAACAACGTTAGTGAACAATCGAGAAAAATTTCACTCTCCAAAAATTAAGATTATTTACAAAAATACCAAAATATCAAGTACTTAAGCAAAAATAATATCAAAAGGCTTAGATTTTACTTAAAAGCTTCATACTTATATTTTACTACAAAATCACAGCTCAGTGAAATTTCTTTTCATGGTCACAATCTTGTCAGATTTCTTCATTTGGAGTTGAATGAAAGGCAGTATAGATTATGTGCTTGTCGACACCGATGTTTCGAAAAATTCGAATAGATAAGGTTCGATTTTTACTCTACCAATTTTACTCTGTAGTTTCTAATTGCTTGAAGATTTATTTTAGGTAAATACAACACCTTATAACACCTCTTTCAGCTATTATTTTAAATTATTGAACCACGTTGGGCATCATGTTTGAAATATCCTGAGCCTTCTTTTCTGATTAATGAGGTTGTCAGATTAAACCTTGACCTTGGCAGTCGGACAGGACCGGGTAGTACCCGGTTTTGAACTACTCTTTTATTTACTGTGTTAAGTGGAAATAGTTTGTTTAAATTGTAAAATATAGGTACTTAAAGAGCAAGAATCATTATGTAATTGGTATAAAAATGCATCTTTATTACTTTTTAGAAGGGACTTTGCATAAATATAGGCTACTATATTGTAGTACCGTACTTTGTACAATCATAAAATTAATTATTATTAACATTTAAAATAATTTTAAAAAATTAAATCGTGTTTGTCAGTTTATTCCAAATTTTATTTTTTTTTTCCAAATTAGGGCAGGCTAGAATCAATAAATTAAAACTCTAACAAATTTATAATCTTGTTGGAATAAAAATTACGAGCATGAAAAATTAAGTGAATATTAATAAAGAATTTCACACAGTAAATCATTTGATGAATCCCCTTAACATTTTCCAGATGACACAATATGAAAAAAGCTAAGTATGAAAATGGACAACAACCAGACAAAGCTGGTCAAAGGATAGTATGGCTGGACCTTAGTAGGGGATAGTAGGGTGGAGCTATTCAAGAAGTGTTGAGTGGTAGAATGGGATACAAAAAAAAAGAAAGCATCGGCTTCATTCAATGTACCTCAAAGTACCCTTGAGGACAAAGTAAGAAAAACCCGGCAGAATGGGTTGTCATTGGGGATAATCCTTTGCATAAACAACCTCAAGTTGAGTGTGTTCAGAAACTGAGATTTCTTCGCAAACCAATGATCGCAAAAAGACTCGAGATACTAAACGTCGATGATCAGCAATCTTCAACCTACACGGGATCTAGGTCAGACTACCGTGTCTTCTTGAGAAAGAAGACACGGTAGCACTTCTTCCCCAAGTGAAATAAGGCCTTCCCCAATATAAAAAGGCCCAAGGATTGTGAAGAAGCCCGACAAGTGGGGAGGGAGGATAGTAATTCTTACTTCATCACCTTATAAGTCAGAATTAGAGCTTGGAGAACAAGAAAAGGCCTAAAAAACAAAAAAAGAGAAACTTAAAGCAGAAACTGTTTAAGGCCCCTAAGTAAAAAAACTGTCAAAACATGGAAGAAAAAGAAGTTTAGCATTAAAACAGACTCCTCGGCATCAGATGAAAACGACGTGGAATGTGACGAAGCCTGTGTCTTTTGTAATGAATTGTACACCAGGTTAAAATCTATGAAAGGTTGGATACAGTGTCTCAACTGTAAAGGATGAGCGCATAAAGCCGGTAGCAATGCAGAGAAGCATGATCAAAATTTTATTTGTGATTTCCGTTTTTAAAACTTCTTACAAATCTGATCAATTAACTTAATTTACTATACATTCATAACACATTAATTTCAAAATTACTTATATTCGTGATCTTAAAACCAACGTATGTTCTTCAGTGTAGGAAGGCCATTGTACTAATTTATTGTTAAAAATAAATATTTAGTAGTAAAACAACAGCGTTTAAAATTATTATTATATATACCCGGTTTTATCCAACCTGGTCGGATACTTGCATACTTTTCCAATAAATATTTTGTTTACCCACCAAAATATAGTTATTTCACATTGAAAAATATTTCTTTTTGGAACTAAAGAACTAATTTATCATTCAAATAGAAACTGAAGCAATTTTATTCACGTAAGTGCTTAGGAAAAAAAACGTATTTTGGGACTCGGTTTTGTCCAACATTCCTTTACATATAACGGATGCAAACCGTTCAGGAATTCTATTCTAATTTCCGAACGATGAGCCCGATCATTGGAGCACTAATTCAGAGGACTTTACTCAGAGTAGAATTATTGGGAAGTGTGAGGAATGTGTTACCGAAGAGTCATTCCTCATAGCAACGCATCGCGGGCTTAAGCAGTTTGTTTTCATTACGACAGTAGCAGCTGTTCACAAGACTAGTGGTTGTCAGCTACAAATAATAATGTCCAGGGATGACCACTTTATAGTCCTACAGACCAAGAGAGACCGGTAGCAAAAGTAATTTCAAACCAGCTGCAGAGAAGCACGGGATATCGTAGTTTTCTGGGGCCCAAATGGCTCTATAAGGGTGAACTTTTTGTCCGTCGTTTTAACACCCCCGTTTTTAGTCCCTGCTTACAGTGGTGCAAAGAACAGTGCTCGCTAGCAAAGCAGTGAGGATATGTACTCTTTACTGATCAAAGAATATTCAGTCTCATCAGTGATTCTGGATGTCAGCTAATCTGGTGAGAGGTCGATATCAATCTGTAAACATTACTGCACGCGATCGATATGGCGGCCGAAGTGTTTTCGTCTGCCTAAAGAATAAAGTCCATTTTGTATCGTTATTGTATTTCTTAACACACCAATTCTTTTTTCTTCACTGTTATTTATTCTTGGGCCCTTGAACAAAATAGATCGTTGTGAAATATACTATAATCGTTTCACTTTGTCACACACTCGTGTCTTCTGAGACCAGGGGGTTAACAAACCGTGCTTCAGTGCAAAACAAAACGATTTTAGGTTTTCATAGACAAACACGAACCAGAAAAAGATTTATGTTACAAGAAATGTGCCATATATAAAACCTCACACAAAACTAAACAGATAGTATTAGTAATTACTTATGCTGTTCCATTGAATATTGTGGATCAGGTGCGCATCCAGAATATTTCTTTGGGAGGAACTGCTATTACATGGTCTTGATAAAATTACGAATTCGAATAGTTGAGGCCTTTTCTTCTTTAAGGGAAACAATAGGTGGGTAAATCAATCGTCTCAGGTGGAAAATTAGTTCGAAGTTGGGATAAGAAGAGCCCAGAACGCAACAAAATTCAAAATTACTGGTTAGAACAAGAGTGAATGGGAATCATCAAGCTTAAAGGTAGCTGCGGGAGAATCAAATTGTGTTTTACAGTGTTATTTGGATGAAATAAACATTCAGAATTTGATCAAGCCTATGCTGCTTAGATCTATATCATGGATTGAACCAAATACTATAAATCAAATGAGAAACAGATTTAACGAAATGCTAGAAAAGTATTCCTTTGTTTTCTTATGGTAAAATCACACACACACATGTAACGAGCTTATTTTAATTAAATTTTTAAATTCTTACAATAGTGTTTGGAGCAACAAGTTATTAGCTCAACTGGAATTGACTAGAATATATCCAGTAATGATGCATAAAGTTAACATGTTTTTTTTTTCCATTTGGTCGTTTTATGTCCTTTAGTATCACAATACTTTTCCAAGAAATTATCTGGCATTGCTCACCTTTGTTAAACATCTGTTGTATACAATTTCTACATTCTACGGCTGTATAGCGGAATATGCAAATGATAATATGGTGCACTAATTTTTTTCATTGCTTATAGTAAAAGTTTTAAAATATCCTGAAGTAAAATGGATTTTAATGAGGTAAATATTCATTTAAACACCATACAAGGTCTACCAGTTTTAGGGACTCGTCTGTCAGCTGTCTACTGAATTACACCGCATTATAACGGTTATTGTTGTTTTGGTAAGCGAACAAAATGTCCAAGAAAATCGAGCGTGCCGCCAAATGTGAAGTGAGATCTGTGATCCGATTCCTAAACACAAAAAATGTGCGACCAAGCGAAATTATCGTGAAATCAAAGCAGTGTATGGTGATGTGATGATTGAATCATGTGTGCGTCGTTGGTGGCGAAAGTTTAATAAGGGAAGTGGAACGTCCATGATGAAGAGAAATGTGGCCGCCCAAGTGTCATTACGGATGAGCTTGTCAAATCTGTCGACAAATTCATCAAACAAGATCGGCGTGTGACTTCGGATGAAATTCATGATAAATTTTCACTTGTGTCTCGCACTATCATTTATGGAGTGATAACAGATCACCTCAAATTCAGAAAAATTTGTGCAATGTGGGTGCTACGTAAGGTCAATGACGACCACAAAAGTTTAAAGACGTTACTTATTTCAATGGACTGGCGGCAGAGGATTATGACTCTGTTATTCAAAAGCTCGTCACAAGGTACGACAAATGTTTAAATTTGAAAGGGGACTGTGTAGAAAAGTAAAATAAGGTATGAAAATATAAAATCAAAAGTGTGGTTGAAAAGTTTTGATTGGTCTGTAATTTATTTAAATACTGGCATTACTTTCCGAACGACCCTGTTACATTCAATTATTAACAGTTTTCAAAATCGTAGCTGAATATTTTGCTCATATAGCAAATATTAATAATGTATAATCGAAAGACACATTACACATAACTCTAGAAACTTCTTGATCATTCATTTGCTAGCGTAAAAACAAACTAATTTTCAAAGGACAAATTTAATTCTTTTAGTTGAAATTAATAATTTCTTTACAAGATTCATTTTATAGCTTACATATTTATTTATAAAATTTTAGCCATCTAGCTTAGAAGAGATATTGTTCCATGCAGAAATTCGTAACATAACACCATAAATGAGACATTTAATTTAGACTCAAGTATTTGTGGTACTCTATTTCTCTTTAAAACGAATAAATTTTAATTATTTGTGGAAAGGGGAGTTAGAATTTTCTCTGGATGAAATTTTTCATTGTTTTCCATTCGAAATGCTTCGGATACCTTTCGAGAAACATAATTTTGTCGCTGAAAAATCGTATTTCAGAATCGTGGACCCGATGTTACTATCTCGAAGTATCTGATATACTGTATGTTAGAGCGAATGTAGTCTCAATGAAATTAGAGGTTTAAGTGTGTCTAATTATAAGAATAAAAACAACATAAAGCACAGAAAAAGGCCCTATTTTAATTGAATAAGAAAAGTTACGAAATAAAATTCCAAACACGAGCCTTCGTCATCTGACCGTCGTTCAAAATTACGTGGTGTTGTCCTCGGTAATTGGTAGTTTTTAATTAACGCCCTACTAGAGCAAGACAACAGGCTGTTGACGACAGTCCGGGATCAATCCTCTAAGGGAAAGATCCGGGAAGAACACCACGTAATTTTGAACCACTGTCAGATGACGAGGTGTTACCCTCGGATTTTTTTCCCCTTCGGGTTAGATCCCGTACCGTCGCCAATAGCCCGCTGTGTTTCTCCAGCGTGACGTTAATAAAATACCTACCAAACATAAGCCTTTAAGTTGGTTGGCTGTTTTGTGGCACAAGAGCCAAACTTGGTAATGCTGCTCCAAACACGAGACATACAATATCAAGTAATAGACATACACGCATACATGAAAGTGTTTACTGAAACAGAAGAGATAGAAATACACTCTGGAAGGAATACACCTGACAGGAATCGAACCTGCACTTCCTACAACTCGAAGGTTGCTAGCGAAGTGGACAAAGCCACTGAGTCACGACGGGCCCACTCGTTAAGTTTGAAAACGCTACAGACGATCGGGGTTCACCACACAAGTTTAATCCAGTGAGATAAATTCCAATCGTGGCGTTTGCCCGTTTGGTTTGATCAAATTCGGATCAATAAAAAAGCATCATGATGGTCCAGGCGGGTCCCTCTTTTTTTACGAAATTGACTTGCTCTAGTACGTAAAATTGGCTAAACATAGATCTAAAAGATACAATGTTTCAAAGCATCTAGCAAAGCCCCTCTGCCCGTGAAAATATCGAAAATTCCCAAAATTAGTGATTATGCTCGTAGAAAACTTATTTTAATAAATAGCTAGTAAATTAATAGTGAAAGCTACTAATGGAATGTCAGACAGATGAAAGATGAAAGCCTTATGCCGATGCAATACATTTCATCGATATACATTCATGCCATAAAGCACTTTCCTAATTTGTAAATGGAAAGATCACAGGCTGTTCGATCGGACGTATGAGTGTGATGAGGTAAGTAGTTAATTAAAGTAACACTGAAGCAACACAGCGGGCTATTGGTGACGTTCCGGGATCAGTCCCGAAGGAAAGATCCAAGGACAACTCCTCGTAATTGTGAACCACAGTCAGATGACGAAAACATCACCCGAGTTGGCACTCCATTCTGCAAACTTTCACACCACGCCAACGTGAGTACATTTGAGGCCACAACAAATTCACCAGCCACCGGGTACGTGACGGTCTTAATTCCTAAATCTTGTGAGTTCTTTCACTGTTATTCAAATAAGAAAAATCAATGGCACTCCAATACAACATGATAATGCATACGAGTTCCAGATGGCCATTTATGTACAGTGTTTGGCACAAACCCTTATAAAGGGGCCCATGCACTGAGATATCTCATTTCTGCTCCTAAACCTTATTACAATAACACGTAAATGCAGCCCAATGCTTACAATGGCGTCATAAATTCGAACCTTAACTACCGGCGGCGAGTGTTATGAAGCGATGTATCACGCTTAACAAGTTTATGATCGAATAGATTTTTATGGGTTTAGCGATTACCCAAAGACCATCTGCTGACGAAGTGTAGTGACGGCACCAAATAATGGATGTTTTGGCGTTACGCTGCGGGATAGTTTCAGATAATATGGCACAGGTCACCGAATTCAATGTAGAGCAGACTGAGATTTAATGACAGCAAACTGAGGCGCAGAGAAATTTCTCGATGATTCTATACGCTCCACATTTGAGCCAGTTCTACGGACGCGACGAATATTTGCAGGGGTTAGTATGCAGAAACTCAGATAACCCGAATGGAGTGATCTGTTGAAATCAAGTGTTTTTATTCTCATTGAGAATTTCTGTGATGAATTGTAATTCTGTGATGAAGTGTACGTACTACGGAGGTCGACAAAATTCTATGACGGACTACTCAAGAAGGAGCAACCAAATATATCGCTTGGGAGTTGAGGAAGTTTTCCAAAAATCTTAGTGGTCCCTAGTGACGAGTCCTGACGACAACCGCAGACGAGTCGGGAGACGTCCAGGGCAGCGTGGGGATCCTGCCCTTACTATCGCACGCCACACATGCCCAGAACAAGGCGTTATGGTCTGGGGTGCCATCTCCTTTGATAGCCGGACCCCTTTGGTTGTCATTTCTGGCACACTTACACCACATACGTAGACGACATTCTACGACCGGTTGTGTTACCACCGCTCCTTTTGAGACACCCCGGACTTACTTTTTAACATGATAATACCGGAACCGGCATTTGGGGAGGCAATCTTACTCTTAAACATATTGCAAGACATCACTCGATCCGACGACCTTTTCTCCTCAAGATTTGTGGAATCTACCTCCTCTACTGACTCTCTCAACGCCCTCCTCTCCACGTAACTCTCAAGTCTATCAGCCTTAGATTTAATATTGTCAAAAGGCGACTGCATGCGCTCGACATTGGACCTTCGCTGCTTAATTTGATTACAATAGTACAACAATAAATATTCCTACGTTGACCCTCTTATTCTAAATTTCCTTCAAACTATTCCAAATCCTGACCATGAGGTGTACACCGATGGTTCCGGTATTGATGGCAATATCGGGGCTGTGGTGTGCATGTTTTCTGGTCAAACTTTGATCGAAGCCCATCAGTTTAAACTTGATAATAACAATAGCTTTTTTTCAGGCTGAATTAAGAGTCATACACCAATCAATATTATGGGCGATCAAAAACAATGAAAGAATTAATATCTACAGCGACAATCTAAGCTCAATTCAGGCACTTAAATCTCATATTATCAAATCGTCTTATTTATTATCAGTTAAAAAATCTATATCTCAATAGTGTACTAACTTCGGCCTGAGTTGGGTGAGTGCACACGTGGGTACGATGGGTTATGAGCTCGCCGACGGTTTCGCTAAGCTGGCCTCGTCTTGCGGACAGATTGTTGAGATGTACGCCCCTCTTTCATACGTTAAACGACAAATCTTGCACTTAAAAGTACAGGAATGGCAAAATTATTACAGCTTCTATGAAAAAGGTCTTAGATTGAGAGAATTCTTGCCCAAAGTCAATTGTAAAACTTTTATTTCTAATAGGCATCTCGTCTGGTTCCTTACTGGTCATGGTCCGTTCATGAAATACCTTCACCGATTGAAGCTTAAAAATGGTGACTTGTGTAGTTGCAGAGAAATCGGTGATCCAGACCATTATCTTTTTAGCTGCAGACATACAATTAACTATCATCTTGGTAGACCAAACGTTGCCAACAAATCGGTGGGGCACAGTTCAGTACTTGACAATGGGATCTCGAGGTATACGATCCGGAAATGCGTCATGATGGTGGCGGATGTGGCAGGCGAGATGACCTGAGTTCGGTGCTGTTGGGTCCCTCCTCCTTTTATTCTTTTATATTTTTCTGTAAGTTCATTTTAATGTTCTTTATTATATTTTTATCTTTTAAGAGTTTTAACTGTTGTGTTGTGAACTTATTTTTTTTTTGGGCCAGGGATTGTGGCATCCCTTTTATTTATATATTTTGTATTTCCGTCAATTCCTTTTAGTTATCAAATCCTATCAAAGAGCCTGCTGCCCATTCAATAATTGTGTTATGTGTTGTGATTTGTTGTTTTGTTGCTCGGGCCATTGCCCCTTGTTTCTTTTGAGAATTTTAGCAGATTTCGTCGGTGGATGAGGGGTCCTCGGGATCCACCTGTGAGAACTGGAAGTCCCCTCCGTTTACATGACTCTAAACCTTAACAGCTGAGTCGGGAGGAGGTGGATCTTGAACAAGATAATGCCCAGCCGCACACTGCTCATGTTGCTATAAATTGTCTTCAAGCTTTCCCAACACTTCCTTGTCCAGCTAAGTCTACTGATCTCTCTCACACATAGCATATTTGGGACGTTATGGGAAGGCGGTTGCAACCATCCCGGAATGTTGACCACTTAGCCCGACAGTTGGAGATAATTTGGCAAGAAATTCCCCAGGACACCATTCGGGAATCTTTTCAGTCTATGCCACGCCGAGTGACAGCTTGCATCCAGGCCAGAGGTGGACTAACGTCTTATTGACCTACTCCCTTTGTAACGGTCAAACTCTGAAATAAATCGTTCAATTGATCTGAAATTTTAATCGTTTTTTTTTATGCATGTTCTTCACATCCACCAATTTTTATCGCAATCAAACAACTCCTTCTTGGTGTGTCGAATTTTTTGTTACATATTCATCGATTATTTGTAACATAAGTTGATAAAAATTTGATAATGCCTCTAAAGCTAATTTAATTCAAAAGAATTTTTTTTAAATATTTCATGCTATAATTTCTTAGGGTTATTATATAAATATATGATATCGATTAATCCATGTATTCTGGCGGTATCTTTGTCTTGAATAAAGTAAAAATTTTGAAAAACTGAAAGACTGACTTAAAGCGACTATTTTGAAAAGACAGTTCAATTCTCCAATCCGCTTTTGGCTGCAACACTTTAATACATGCTCTCCAAAAGTGAATGAATTCCAGTACTCCACAATCCCGTTTATTTGTCCCGAGTTGCGTGAGAAATCATTTCGCATAATGGAATTCAGATTCCATTTTGAAATTGTGTGAGGAGGTTTGTTGACATGCAGCCTAAGTGCAATTTCGACATCGGCCAAACAAAGGATCTCAAAGTAAACTAAATATATCACCTGTCAAGACATCATCTGAGTGATAGCTGTTTCAGTCCGATCGATACCATCCGTTTCATCACTTCTTTTGTGACGCTTTAATTCCCAGTCCCGGAGAAGTGTGTTGTGGCGGCAATAGCTACTCTGTCAATAGGACGTCTTCGATAATTAGTGACCGCAACTGTGATTTCCATGCTCGCTCACAATTATCTCTACAAATACTCTGGAAAGTTTTAGAGAAAACTTTTTCGGGACTTCAAATTGCAGAAATTTAAATTAAAAGTTGACTTATTTAAGTAAATTATGTACTTAGGAAGAAGAATGTGTCAATTGAAGCTCAAGAAGGATCCAGTTTATGAAGTCTACATGAAATTCAGTTTACTTTATTGGTGAATTTCTTTTATCAAAAAGGCATTAAAGTTTATAAAGTTTCCACTTCAAATTTATGTCTTAAAATTGATTTTAGAAAAGAGGATGCGACTCTTGAGTAAAATAGCGTACGCAGCTTCCTTTATTTTCAGGTAAGTTTCTATTTCCTGTATCTCATGTTTCGAAAATTGATCTAATATTACAGTAGCTTTCACAATCAACTTTTATCGATATTCATAATCAAATCCATTTGGTAAATCCTTAAGTCGAAGTTGCAAGATTAGTCTATGGTTATTTTAAAATTCCCTCTTTAGAACTGCCATGGGTGGTTCAATCGTGCAACATGTTCAAATTGCATTCTACTTTTAACTATTTGCGAAGCTCTAAATAGTATGTCAACGAACCAGAACTTATTCTCTTTTTTAACTAATTAACTTAATCCAAAATGTATTCAATTCTGCCTTTATACAGACTTCAATCAATGAAACACTTCCTAGTAATTGAGTTCTTATACTTAGGATATAACTGCATAAAGTATTCATAGTTGAAAATTAAAGATGGATGTAATATGATTAATGCAATAATAAACTCAATATAAATAAAATATAATAAAATAAATTTATGTAAGTTTTTATTTATCCTTATTAATGTTCTAACTTATTAGTATTGCAATCAAATAGCTTATAAACAATTCATTGATACATATTATCAAGCTAGTAATAAATTTATATGTTTACATCAGCATGTTTTATTACTTTGATAAAAAAAAATGGAGGGGGGGGGGTGTATTTCAAAAAATAAAACTTATGATGAAAAGTATCAAATAAATGATAAAGCTTGATTTTTTTATGTGTCATTAAAATGCTTTGATTATTAGTATAATTTATTTCAGTGATTATAAATATTTATGTCTACTTATTTATAATATTGTAATATTAATATGGATAGCATGATAAATCAAAAAGTTTCATGGTCATCACAGTGAGAGTTAAGCACCCGTAATTTTCGAGAACCGTGATCTTACGGATTTCATTTTTCAGAATCTGTAGTACCTGCGGACACCGTAAACCATTCCATCAATAATAATATAAAGGTTACATTTTGTATGGAAATTCACAATGGCTATTTTTATTTTTCTTAATTTTTATGCAATATTTCATTGAATTTAGCTATAATTCTATTAAATACAAATTAATTAGTATGTAACATTTTTGCTTGTTTTTATTCAATAGGTATCCATAACCTTTGCATATCGCTTTTGAGAAATACGACTACATTTCTTGATTTGTTTGCAAACTGCTAACAAAATATGCTACAAATGTATTAAACAACACTAATGTCCTTTCAACATCTGTTGTGGTGAGTTGTTGGGGAAAAAATACTTGGTCAAATTGATTAAGGCTTTCCAGGATCATTCCTGTATGTGTACGCACGTTCGCGTAAGCTAAAAAGGAACTGCTCCGCTTAAAATCCAAACGTTTAGAAATCAGTAATAGATGCGTCCACAAGATGCAACCAAGTTTTTAGAGTTAAAACATGATAAAAAAAACTGAAGTTACCAACGAACAGGCAATACGAAGCTTTTATTTACATTTTTAGGTTTGGTCTTTGTGTTGTTAGAGCTTTATATTAGATTCAGATAACATTTATGGGCTTTTTATTTGGAGTATCAAATGTTTTTGAGGAGGGGACAGAGAATTGCGGTACTTAGCCAGTGAGCATCAATACCTGAAGAATGGCCCTGGAGCTTTCTGCTTTGGGGTCCTTTCTCATTTAATTTGATCAGTGCAAATTCTCTCTTAAATTATTTAATTTGTGTACTTTGTTTTCAGGAGTTTTAGACAAGCTACCCTGATTTCGTCGAATCGGCGTTACCATTTCTCTACTTCTAATTATGTTTAACCGGACATTTCATTATTTCTATGAAGTTAATGTAAAACCTTTAGTACATGAGAGTTCAACCTTTTAGCTTACCTGGAACGCATTGAGTGTAGATGAACTGGGTCGCATATGAAATACGTAGCATAATTAATGCACATAAGTAACAAAACTTCCTTTATTTTGCATAGTTTTTATTATAACATTGAAAGAGAGAGAAATATATAAGCATAATACTAATGGGGTTTTTTATCTTGATTTTACAAAACTAATGCATCAATGTCTGGTTCAATGAAAGGTTTAAATTCGATAGAGTTATGAAGGGGCTGGACAAGAATTATTTGTCAAATTTTACACATCGTGTGCTCCATCCAAGAAAATAATCGTTAACAAATGTACGTACTGCTTAAATGCGTTAACATGAACAAGGCGTGATTATGAAACGATGCAAAGATAGGTCTTATAAAAGTCTAGTAACGAGACACGAACCTATTTTTCTTTGAGCTGAAGGTCTGATTGCAACTCTATCCATTTCATTTAAAAATTCGTAAGTAACGTATTTATTTCGGCTGACAATAGAGTCGCAAATGTAATAATATTATTACTTTTTCAGAAGTCTTGAAAACAATTCTTAAGTTTCTGGATCAAAATCATGGGTGTATATTTGTTTCCTGCTCACAGGACTGTTATTGGTCAATGTATAAAATTGCATAAAATTGTTTGCCATAGTTCGATATTGCGTCTAAAATCGATCTTGCGATTTCGTCTAAAACATTGCACAGATAAGATTATTTCCCCCTTGAGGATGCATGTTTACTCCTTCAATGAGTGGGAAATCCTAATAAAAAGCTAGATTTGTGTATCCCGATTCCTCTTCAAGTTCCTCTCAAATTTTCTTTTTGGTTCTATAAATTAATTGCTTTATTTCCCAAACCATAAAATTATTACAGCATTGAGTGAACCACCTTACTTCAGAGAAGTTAATGATGTCCCTTTAATCAGCATCCATACTTATAAGGTACTCCTGTGATTAGGAAATTCCGGTTTTTTTCATAGACAAATTAAAATTATAAATGGCACGCTTTCCGTACGTTGCTTAATAGACTCTCCATTAGTAAAAAGGTTTAATTTTTTGCAATAATATTTTCCACTACATTACATAGTGTAGGAGGAGGGGTAGAAATAATCTTCTTACGCACTCAACGATCGAGTACAGCGCACTAGATTCATGAAAGATATTACTAAAAATCGCATTAAAAGTTTACGATCTTGTGAGAGCCGCATTGCCAGCCGTTCAGGACCTCGGAGGGACAAGCCTACTTTAGTGTAATAGTTGACAAATTCCGAACTTACTTGGACAATTTAAATTTAATATTTTTTTAGACTGAATCGGCCTTGAATATTTTTAGAATATGTTCTCGGAAGTCAAAACAATTTGATAACGAATGGATGATATTAATTTTTACCGAAGAATTTTACGACACTTGAATATTGGAGAAGATTACGCACATTTTTAAGTTTGATTCGGCTTTGAAATTAATATCTTCTGTCATTTTAACTGACAGACATTTTGTAAATACCTATTTTTAACCGAAACGGGTTTATTGACGCATTTATCATTTGGATGAAGGTACGAATGGAATTAGTGATTGAAATAATAAATAAGTGAAAGTGTCTTCACCATCTGTATTTGACGAGTCGTTTACTTTTTCGCGGTCAAATTGGCCATCATCAGTTTAGAATAAGATGTCTTCAATTTCAAAGTGTTTTTATCAACTCTCTAACTCTCTCTCTCTCTCTCGCTCGCTCTTCCGAACATTCTTCATTTATATAATTTATTTCTTCCAATAACTTCCTGTCTTTCAAAATCCTAGGCGTCCTTGAGATTAGAAATAGTGAATTAACTAAAATTATATATAAAACTAACTTACTTTAAACTAACAAGTAGTTTTTTACTACTTCTTACCCTAAAATGCTACATTCAGCATTATAATTTTAACAATAAACAGTATAATCACTGTAGTGATCTATATTAAACTGCTGCAATTGCAATGTGATATTCATATAGATATCCGAATAAAATATGATACCGTAGAATACCCAAATTATTTTTAGAACTGAGATGGTGGTGTGTTATGGTGTTGATGTCAATGTTGTGGAAATTATAGGCACAGATGTATGTGTACAAAATGTTTTGAATGGAATTGATTATTTGTACTGTTGTGATCTCAAATTGGTATCATTGCTTCTGTTCAGAAGAAAAAATTTGAAGTTGATATGTTTTATTATTGCTAAGATGCTTAGTTTTGCATCGCAACGATAATAATATCTGAAGCTCTTTACAGTAGTGCGTGTGCTCATTATTTTGCACACAGCACTGCATATGGAATAGTTTTAGAGTTGACAATGTGGTAAAAACACAAATTATTAAACCGTTCAAATGACCCGTCACGCTAAAAATAGGTATAACTTAACCGTATGTCTCAGATGCCAGGGAGTGAAGAGAACTCCGTATTTCTCTCTTCGGGAAAAGTTGTGAAGGTAATTCAGTAAAAGCGATAAAACTTAAAAAGTAATATTTTAAGCCAAAAGTTTATAGCGGGTCGTTTGACCCATTTGGTAAATTTATTGTTAGGGGGCATTTAGTTCCCCAGTGTTTTTAAAAATGACTGCTTCAACTTCAAAAATTTCTCAAGCTTAGATTTTTGCGTTTTAAATTTATGTTTTGTTTTTTACTTCATACTGAAGTTCTATTTATTTCTCTAAATGAATATTAAAAATACATTTCACTGTTTTAAGAAATGTAGATCTCTAATAAGGGAATAAAAATTGTCACTAATATTGAAATCGAAACTAAAATTTATGAAACAGTGTAAAGTCGAGGCCGAATGCTGAGTAAAAGCCAGCCGCATACATTTAAATTAATCTATTTGTATAAAAATTAACTTAATTATTACGTGTATAAAAATTAAAATGTAGCTAGAAGAGCTATCTCTACTTCTAACATCTCGTTTGCACTTCTCTCCGTCTCTGTTTATATCAATCCTATGACAACATACCCTTCGGTTTCAAGCCTCCCTCAAAGGGTCAAATTACCAAACATTCAAAGTTAACCTCTGCAGCGTCTACCAAAGAACATTGTAACTTATCTATACAGATTTTAATGAGTTATTTAAACTAGTAATTTGTAACTGAAACATTTTAACTCTCCTAATGGTTATCTCAACGAGGTACTTCTCCATTAACAAAGCTGACCAGATCTTGATGGGCGAGATATCTCGTCATTAGAAGGAAATAGACCTTATCTTAATGGACGAGATCTCTTCATTAAAAGGAAACTGACTAGATCTTGATGGACAAGATACCTCGTCATTAGAATAAAACTGACCAGATCTTGATGGACGAGATATCTCGTCATTAGAAGTAAACTGACCAGATCTTGATTTCATCAACATAAAAAAATTGGCGATATCTTGATGACTAGGAATGTTGTTATTAGTAAAATTGCTCAGACCTTGATGGACGAGATATCTCGTCGAAACCACTTGGAGGGTTAAAATCTTTGTTCAGAGAATCGTTCTTAGCTCCGGATAACTCGTAATCCCAAACTCAAGTACAGTAGTATCTTTCATCACCGTCCATCCAAATGTTTCATGAATGACAACTTCAAAAATTTTTGTGAACACTTTGCATTTATGTGCCGCTTTTTTCCCCGAAATGACGAATCAAAAGTGAATTGTTTCGATTGCGCGGAAAAATAAGCAGATTTATCGCTTTATATTAAATGCTTTTACTGGCTGTAAATGAAATTGGTGTAGTTTCCTTATAACATTGAACTGTCATAGAGAGTCGACATTTATTTTGATATTGTTAAAAGGAAATGCTGCTGTTTTGTAAACGCCCCGACATGTATTTGAATTATTTTGTGACAAGAATTTTGACAGATTTTAAAATTTTTTACGTTTTATGATCAATTATTTTTATTTGCTCTAATGAGCTAGTTTGGAATACTAACAATCTTTATTTGTTCACGCACAGGTTAACTGTTATTAATATTTTAATAAAACTTATTTTTGGCAATATATTTTTAATTTTTCGAATTTTACATTTCTGCACACCGAAATATGAAAGCATTATCTATATTTTTAAAGAAGGCTATCAACTAAATTATATCATTAATCTCTATAATTTGTCAATTTGTTTACAATTTTGTCAAAATTAATAAAATTTAATTGTGCTCAAATTATTTATGATTGAAAATGAAAATAATTCGTGGGTATCATAAAAGAAAATCCACTGTTAAATATGAGACCTAAAGTTAGAGAGAGGAGCAAAGGGAGAAACGATCTAAGAAAAATGACAAAATGAAGTTTATAAATCCAATTTTTGATTTATTCAAACTTAATAGAAAATATCAATATTCGAAATCTTCAATATAACTTGTCTCAATTCTTACATACTCAGTCAATATAAAATTTATTGAACTCTAATGACAAACTAAATTTTAGGTCGTTTCGGTTTATTATGTCACATTATTTCCTTTTTATTTCATTCTGTTCTGTAAAAATTGAATTGATGAGAAAACTAACACTCACAGAAAATTGAGTACATCTTTCAATAAAACTAAATACTTCAATTTTGAAAATTTAAAACAGATGAGAATTTATTAATTTTAATCATTTTATAAGGGACATTGAAGTTTTAAAAAATATTTGATAGTCTATCTACATATGATTAGCTTTCCTCATTCTTTTTCATAAAAGCTTTTGCCTTTTGCATAAATTATTTTTCTTTCTATGCAAATACTTGTTAACGTAGGACTTGTAAGGGATATTAGTCAAATTACATAATGTATAAACGTATTTCAAAGAAATGAACAAAAATTATATTAGAATTGTTTCAATGATGATATATTACTGTAAAAAGAACAAATGCTCTAGAAAAATTATTTTCCCTGAAATATAAAGCTAAGATTTATTTATCTTAATTTTCCGCATTTTTTTGAAAAGTCTTGAGTAGATCCATTTTTTTTTCTATCAAACTTTTATTACCCTTAATTTTTTTAAGAAAACTAAAACAAAAGGCTAAAACGTGAAAAAATTGGTTAAAATTTTAATTTGTTTGCTTTCGGTTGGTAAAATATTTTCCTTTTCGAACTACCTGAAAATAAATTATTTTTCATCGTGCTTTTTTAAATGGTTCTGATTTTGGCATTATTAAACGTTTCGATTGATACCAAAAGTATAAAAAAGCATGTGATCTTTCATTTCCTTCCAGATGGGTCTCATAGAGAAAATCTACAAACAGTCTCTCACTCCCTTCGGAGTATCGTGATTGCCACCATGAATAAAATATCGTAGATCACGGATTTTGGAAAAAGGGTAGATCCCGGATTGTATTTGGTGAAAGAAACTAGATGAGTCGTTTGGAACATGTTTTGAAGTAAAAACGAAACTGTGGATGAAATATTGTAACTTGAAAATGTTTCAACAGAAGTGTGATTAAAACTGGGGATAGCATTACTCTAAAAAAACGATTAGTCAAAAATCAAAATACCGTAAAAAATTATCTAAAACTACATTTCTAGAACCAAGAAATTGCGAACGGAATTTCTGTCTACACAGCACAGACAAAAAATTATCTGTCAACAAAATATGGGCCCTGCTTATTGTATTTAGTATACTTGTCTCTATAAGAAACAAAAATAAAAAAGTGCACTTATTCTTTCATTGTAAAAGTACTTCTGAACTGAAGTCGTAAAGATTTGTTTAAGGACAAATTGAGCCCTGTGTTTGTATATTGATTGTTACATACTTACATTGGCTAAGTACGACTGAAGCAAGGTAAGCTTTAAGCAATATACTAGAAATTATGATTTCTTCTAAAAAGACTAAAACTCTAATAGTTTGCGGGACTGAAAATGCACAGCACAAAACCGACTTTATCCATAAAAATTTCCTCTTTTCCTAGATGCATAGATGTTAGTGCTACTTGTATGGAAGACTGTAAAGATGCCTCGAAGCATATGAAGCATATGAACTTGGTACCCTTACCTTATGCAACGCATCTACCAAGAACTACGAAAAGTAAATTTATTTTTACAAATTGCATTCATTTTATATAAATTTCCCTCAAATTCAAGCATTCAAGCTTTCATTTGTTTCATCGTGATTTTTCTTCAAGCTAACCGATAAAAATATTCAAACATACTGTTTTATTTGAGCGAAAATGTACATTAGAATTCTCAAGAATGTATGCAGTTTTGTGTATTTTAAAGCATTTATACCCCAATAGCCCTTGTTTCTTTCGAAATCGGGTGTTTCATATTATCTTTGTTTTTCTCTTAACTTGATAATACTAATACAGGGTGTATTTGAAATCCAACGACAAACTTAGAGGGGTGAGAGTACGACGTATCTAGACAAACAAAAATTGCAATGGAACATGAGGTCGCAAATGACGTTAAGTGGGTGAAAACCGTGAAAATGCGTCGGCAAAGTATGACGGCGAAGAAACAACAAATATGTTCTGAAAACATTTAATGAACAGCATAGGTACAGCTTTTACAGAACAAACAAAATTGCTACAATAATTGTTCATCGTGGCGCCCGCGGACGTCATTGCATAGGGCACAACGACGTAGAAACGACTGGCATACACGCTCGAAGGTTCTGGGTATTTCATGGATTTCTGCCGCAGCGGTTAAGCTCCTCGCTATCAGGCGAGTGATTTCAGGTGACCCTAGAAGAAGTTCGAGGGGATAAGGTCCGGCGAGCGTGGAGGCCAAGCAACTGCTCTTCTACGTCCGATCCATCTTGTGGGAAAAGTGGGGACGAGCACCATTGTGCATGAAACACATTTCCCGCTATACGTAGATAGGTGAACTATACCGGGACCGCGCCGATGGTCTTCGACACGTGTCCTGTTGGTTTTGGATGTAGGTGATTTTAATCGATTTCCTGAAAAATCTGGACACAGGGACATAATTCTTTGTAAAATAAACGAAAAGTTATGGTAAATTAGACTGTTTTGTTGTGTTGGCAGGCACACCAATTGGCTCACTTCGTTACAGGGGTGCGCCAACCGACGACTGACGTACGCAATCCACGGCCAGCCGCCTGACGACTCCTAACGACGCGACGTCACACTTTGGAGACGCATTTTCGCGATTTTTACCCACTCAATGTCATTTGCGACCCTATGTTCCATTGCATGTTTTGTTCGTCTTAATGCGTACTATCGCCTCTCCAAGTTTGTCTGTGGAGTTCAAAAACACCCTGTACGTAACAGTCATACACAACACACGTCATCTGACCGTGGTTCAAAATGCGTGGTGTTGTCCTTGGTTCTTTCACTTAGGGATCTATCCCCGTCCGCCCCACTAGCTCTAGTACGACGTTAATTAAATACCATACACAAAAACACGGCTTACATTCACAAAATTGGTAGATTTCTTTAGTCTTGTTTTAGAGATCCCTTTCATTTTAATATACAATATTGATATTAGGCATTTTTTACACTACACCTAAATTTCTATAGTTAACTTTGAAAAAACAACTCTGTGGTCAAGGGGAATATTCAGGAGATTTGTCCTTTTCTTGTAAATCGAGTTTTTGTAATAATTTTATTTTGATTGCATTCTTTGTTACTCTTTTTCATCACATTACTAATCCACTTCTTCACGACGCGTAAGGCCCACAGACAAATCTTCCAGCAGAGGAACTTATCTCCTTTTTGCCAAATTTCGATTTATCCAGTTATTTCCCCTGACCACAGAATTTATTGCAAGGGTTTACTAAATTAGGTTTTAATTTAATTTTAACCCACCTGGTGGCTGTCTCGATGAGGTATCTCGCCACTGACCTGATCTCGTCATATCTCGTTGATCTCGAGATATCTCGTTGAGATAAAAAAGACAACACCATCAGTAGGAGAAAATCGACCAGATCCTGATCCCGCGATCATAAAAAAATTGGCAATATCTTTATGAGTATATTTCTTGTCATTAACAAAGTTGGTCATACCTTGATGGACGAGATATCTCGTAGAATTCACATGGAGGATTAATGTTGGAAAGTCGCTTTACAAATGATTATGAACTGTGTATTCTCAGTATACGAACACCTCTTACCAAATCTGCGCGTTCTCCCATAAAGGGCGAAAAGTTATTAAGTGATATATCATTCAAGTGCTGGACACGCATTTTCATATGCTAGACACACAAAGGAGGATCTTAAGAAATATTTCCGGTTAAGAACTAATTTGATTTATTGCCGAGTTTCGCTTGAACATTAACATAAGCAACGTGTCTGAAAATCTAGTATTGTTCCAAGTTACGACAGTTACCCAAACACTAACGCCCTCTGTATCGAGAGAAAACCCTCTCATAAAACGCAGCATTAACCGCTGGCAGTTCGTATTGAAAAACTCTTTCCTTGATCTCAAAAAAGACGTGTATGGGTGGCTGTGGAAACTAATAAAAGCGATTCATTTAAATTTGAACACATTTATTTCACCTCCGAAAAAGTCCCTTTCTAGTAATTATTTTTCGTAAACAGCTATTCAGATTCTATCAAGACCTGGGCGATTTATTGACGATGACGAGATACATCGTTCATCAAGATCTGGTCAGTTCTTTCAAGGACGAGATATCTAGTACATAAGGATCTGGTAAGTTTTGCCAATAACCTAGTCGAGACAACCACCAGAAGGGTTAACCTATTCCCCAGATTACAACCCCCGAATCAAGTGAGTCTCGTTTGATACACATGTTCGAATTGGATTAACTGAACACGCGAGATTCAAATGCCCTTCTGAAAAGCACTTTGAAGGACTGCATCCTCTTTCCATCTCCAACATTTGCCCCCAGAAATAACATCCACCACTTATCCCTGCTTTAAGGGACAGTGGACTTCTAAAACCAGCTTTTGCAGTTAGTATCCAGTTGTTATGAAATTTGCACGGACGGCTTTCTACTAAAAAGTCACTAAGATAGAGTTTGATCCAAAATTAACAAGTCATTTTAAAGTCATTACATAAATGGTGGTAAAAATGTTAACAAATTAGTAAAATTAATTTTTTATGTATTCTCAAACTTTCAATTGACGTAAAAATGAAGTTTTTATGAAGTATAAGTAAAAATGAAGTTTTTATGCATATAAATCAAATTAATTCCAATTTGTTAATGTAGGGGAACCCGGGCAGAATGGAACACTTAATATTTAACAAGTTGTAAAAAATAAAATATGTTTTCATGATTCACTCTAGACTGAGTGAAAAACGAACTCATACACAAAACTCCAAAATTTCACTCACAAAAACTTTAATTCGAACATCTTAACAAAAACGGTTTTCACAGACGACCACACACATAGAGCACGCCACAAGGAATGACACAGCATATTTCGGACGGTCAGAAGACACCCAGCAAACCCCCCCCCCCCCCCAGTTGGGAGTCGACGGAAAAACCACCACAGATTGCATCAGGGTGATGACCCGAGTGACTTTCAAATGTTGTCTTTACCGCAATACAATTTAGGCAGGAGTAAACAAAACATAAAACAGCATGTGCTGAAACTGAAGAAACACGTGCTTTCAATTCTTGTTTCTTAAGTAGTAAGATTCATTCCTGAAAAAAAATAATATGAAAAAAATAATAAAAAAATCCTAAGAAAGTCAAAATGGTCCATTATGGTCCAGGTCCGGGGTAGAACGGAACCACAATATGTGCACAAATAAAAGTTATTTTTGGTATTTTAACTTCTCTTTTTTTCACTCCTATAACTTCTATATCAGATCGAAGATCAACCTCGAGTAGTCACCTGTGCAGATGCGAATGCCGTCGCCAGGCGAAGGACCTACAACCAGCATTTTAGTAAGGCAACAATCCCCGATCTAAACTGCCCAAGAAACCTCTCCTCTACAATAGCTAGGCTACGTACTGGACATTTCAAAGGCATGAAGATTTCACGAACTAATATAAAATCCTATCCCATCTGCAGGTACTGTCCCCAATCGCAACTAATTCCAGATCATATTTTTGACTGCCAGGCCATTATCGGTTCCCTCTTTCAACTTGGAGCAACCCCAATCGAAATCCTCTATAGCCATCGAGCTCCAGAACTTGCAGATCTTGTCACCAAAGCTTTTGGAGGACTCTAAACTTTTGCTCTAATACTGAATGCATAGACACGACAACAACAACAACAACATTTTTACCTGTAAAACATATTTAAGTAAAATTTGGTTTAAAGGTGCACCAGATAAAGTTTAGTCGATTTTTTTCTTATTTTCACACATTGATTTTTAAAAATATTCTTAAAAATTAATTTTAATTATTAAGAATAAAAATTAATTTGATTATTAGGAAATTAAATTAAAGCAATTAGCTTAGATTTACTTTAGTTGAAAAGTTTTTACAGATTTAAAATTGGATAGATTAATTAATAGATGGAACCTTAGACCATTCCACCCCAGGCTTCGTACTCAAGAAAACAGCAACCATTTTGGGAATGCAAGGTAATTGGACCTTAATATACACCTAAATCTATATATTTTAACCTGCATAAAGAAAATGATCCGGCTTGCTTTACACGTTGAAGTATCAAAGAAATTACAAAAAAAAGATGAAATCTTGCAGAAACACGATAAATCTACGACACGGTAATCTCAAAATGTCGAAAAAGGTTTGAAGCCACATCCTTCCTGTTGTATATTAGTTTCAAAGCGTCTCACTAGTGAGCACAATCGTACAGCGGAAATAAAGGGGGTGGGTTCCGTTCTGCCCCGGGTTCCCCTATCGCTCAATTGCAAAGTAAAATATTTTGTACAAAAACACCTAAAATATGGTAAAATAGCATAGGTTAAGCAACATTTAAACCAAACTTTCGATATTTGGAAGCATGATGAATCTTTCTTTTGCACTTAGCAGTAAATTGCAAGGATTTTCCGAAAATAAATTCAAGAAAATGAATCAAAACCAGATGGGGAAGCAAGGAACATTTTGAAATCAGAAGAATATCAAAAAATGTCAATCGGGGAAAAGCGCGTTTTTGTAGTAGACTTAAGATACTTATCTACTATATCTTTGATGTTGTATACATAACTCTATCAAAAATTATTGAAATTGAAAATTTATTTTTTGTTAACCACAGAATTAGGTATCAATTAACTTTTAAAGCTAAAATTAAAAAATAGTTTCTATTAATTTTGAAAGTTCACTGTCCCTTTAAAATAAAAGTTCCATGATTCCTAAAGTGACCTCTACCACCCACATTCCTAGTAAATGGATAGTAGAATTTCCATCGGCATGTGTGTGAGAAATCCATCTACACGTGTGAGACTCGTAAGTCCCTCACTTTCTAAATGAGTGCTCAGCTACTGTGGTAATCAGGGAAAGATGATGCAATTGGTTTATATGAAGTGAGTTTAAACAGACACACTTCTCTGCATGTACCTAAACATTATGAAATGCTGTAACGTAGTGGGGCGAGTGGTGTTCCATAAATCGACGACACAGTCCAAATACGATCAGAGTAATTCTTTACTTAAACACAGGAATCTACACTTGATACAGGAAT
Organism: Metellina segmentata; assembly: GCA_947359465.1. Classification (NCBI taxonomy): domain Eukaryota; kingdom Metazoa; phylum Arthropoda; class Arachnida; order Araneae; family Tetragnathidae; genus Metellina; species Metellina segmentata. Next base: position 46,947,992 of record OX375872.1, on the reverse strand, counting down.
TTGTGTCCCTTGGAAGTGGGTAAAGGAAAATATGTATACGGTCAAAACGGCCGGCGACTACGCGCTAAAAATACCAGCGCACATTTGAGTGTTGGAAATCTTCTCTTCTGTCGTTATTCCAGTTGACACTGGGGAATATTTAAGTCAGAGAGGCCATCATGCACCCTTTAAAACCATATGGACGGGAAGGAGATCTTCCCGATATACACCAGGCCTCGAAATATATTTTTTAATACAGGTGCACAAGGTGCACCTAAGTTTTTAATTTAGGTGCACAGGTGCGCCTAGCGGGAAAAAATTAGGTACACAATTTTATTTTCATGTGCACAGTGCACCTGTGCACCCGGGTATTTCGAGCCCTGATATACACTATGTGGACAAAAGTATTTGGACACTGCAGAAATTCGGAGGAGGAATCCATCTTAGTGTGGGGTTGTTTTTCCTGGTTTGGACTCGACCCATTGATTTATGTACCGGGTACCATGAACGCTGACGTGTACCTCGACGTTCTGGATATTTCGGCCTTGCCTACACTATTTCAATACTATGGCGAGGATGGTTGTTTCTTCCAACAGGATCGAACTCCATGTGTGTTGGACTGGTTTCCTTAAAATGAGGTAAATTTGCTTGACTGGCCTATTCAGAGCCCCGATCTCAATCCGATCGAGCAATTGTGGAACAAACTGGAGCGACGAGCACGAAACCTGCATGCACGCCCATCTTCACAACAATCTCTTCCTTGTCCACAGCCTTACAAGAGGTATGGCAAGCTATTCCTGCCCAGACTTACAGAGAACTTGTGTAAAGTATGCATCGACGTGTTGCAGCTGTAATACAAACAAAAGGAGGACCTGCCCGTTACTAAATAGAATAATAAAGCACTTTTTCTGAAAAACATGCAGTGTCCAAAGACTTTTGTCCATATAGAGTACATGACGAGATTTACGATTGGCGGTCAGTAGTGTAGACCTCTTACTCCGAACCGTTACTGCGGTCGTTTAAAGTGCCCTAAAATCATTGCTGTTCGTTTCTCTTCAGAACTTACTCGACATTTTATATTCTTATTGTTATTGCTTTTGACTCATTTTTGAACACTATTATTGATAGCATCATTTTATTTATAATGTTTTATCACCCAGGTCATCCATTAGTTGTTTACACAGAGATCTATCTTGAAGATTTGAATTCGTTTAGACCAGTAACAATGGTAAGGTTCCAGAATTTTCATTTTCTTCATTTTTAATCGTAATGTTATAATGGTTTTTAATGGTCATCCTTTTTAATGGTTTTAATGATCGTATCAGACAATATTTTAAATTAATGGAACTGTACTGCTTCGATAAAAAATTGAACCACCATTCCTTATTCCCCGAGTAATCTCTCATAGTAGAGAAAAATTCAAAGGTACCATTCGACAGGGTATGCCATCTATAAATTCAAATGGATGAGAGGCCGTCTTCATATCAAAAAAGCATACTTCATAGATTCGAGGAGCAATACCACATTATGATGCCGAATTTCGAGTTTGACAACAGAAGCTTATTCCAGGACAAGTTTCAGCTCAATTGGTCTAGTCGTTTCAAGACATTTAATTATGCCTCAAGTGTTAAATTAGTTCCTCATTCATTCCCGTACCTTCAATAATAACGTATAGAGTGGTTATAGTTAAAGTATCCCTGTTTAGAGCACTGTCGTGAAAAAACCAGTGGTCATATGAACGTCAAATCTGCGTGGTATTCAGAGCATGGGGAAACGAATGGCGAAAAAAATGTTTAGTTCCGAAAATGACCTTTAGGGGAAGAAATGGCGTTGCGAACAGTCCGTATTAAAAGCATAATTCAATAAAATGGCTTCGCAGTCGTGATGCACATTAATTACGAATTATAAGTGGTATAAGTGACCATCAACTGTCATTAACCTTGAATATGAAATTTAAGTAAGATTTTGAAAATGTTCCATACAGCATCAACAAAAGAAGACGTCGCTTTATGCAAATTGTTTAAACACAATTTGTTGTAAAACACGTTCAAAGCTGTGTGGAAGCATTCGACGTTTCATTCGCTAAAGAAAAAATTTCGCGGCGGAAATTGACGAGTGGAAATTTTGTGCCATGAATTAACACGCTATTAACTAAATTAGTTATTATTTAAGGAGCGGACCAGCTATGATGGCAGTGAACCAGTATATTTTCGTATACACTGGTAATTGGGACCAGTCACTTTTCCTTTTATTTTCTAACGCTGCATATGTATAAACTACCTTACACTTATGGACCGGACGCCAGAAGATTTGCATAAAATCCAGTGTTCGCATGTGACCTGTTAAGGTTAAATACGATACATAAAGTGGTAACTTCGTTACTTGTGTGAAATTGTGACAATATGTCGAAACGAAAGGAACTTAGTGACTTTGAAAGATGTGTTATAGTTGGTTGTCACAAATGTCAAGTCTATTCGCGCAATTGCGGCAGGATTATCACAGCCACGGTCAACTGTTGGTGATGTCGTGAAGAAGTGGAAGAACTACGGGAGTTGGGACACGAACTGCACACGTTGGTCGTTCCCGTAAACTGACCGAACGAGATCGTCTTCCCTGGCCTGCTCAGAGTCCCGACCTAAGCCGCATAGAACATTTGTGGGACGAATTAAAGCGACGCTTTCTTACCATAAAGCCACGTCCGAAATCTACAGCTTAGCTGGTGACATTCTTGAAACAGGAACGGACACAAATACCCACAGCTGTGTATCACACCCTTGTTGAAAGTTAGCCCAGATGGGCTGTTAGTGTAATTGCAGTACGTGAGGGACCATCCCCCTAAAAGTGTATCAAATTTCGTACATTTATACTTCGGAGCCCTGAGGTTACGATGGACAAAGTCTTAACCCCGTTCAATTTGTCCTGGATGTGCAGAAAAGGGCAAAAAAGAATTTTAAATCGCCATAGAAATAATATTGAGTATAAAATGATTGCTGATCTCTCTCTTCTCAGATCGTTTTACCAGTACTGATCGAAAAACAATTTTTTCCAAAGCAAAAAAATTATAATATTTATGTTTGAACTCACTTTTTATTTCTTCTCACAATGTAAATAACTGGTAAACACTTGATAGATGAAAAAGAATATTTCCAGAAAAATAGTCCTAGGATGTGCTGCAGAAACTTGATCACATCATTAACCTACATTCGACCGTTACCTTTGTTTGACTTGCCACAAAGAGCTAATGGAGTTACAAAAGGGCATCATCATAGGTTGCTTAATTATAGGTACGAGTGTGAAAATCATTTCTGTGTGATGATAGAAAAAGGCTCCCAAATTTCCTAACCGTAGTATCCAAGTAAGTATTGTATATTAGTGGATTGGCAGTATGATAGTTGCGAGTTCGAAACTCGATCCAACCAAAGACCGTCGTGTACATGGGAACTGGTGCACGTTAAATCTGTCGTGGTCTCAAAATTCCTCACTCTGGCGTGGTGTGAAAGTTTGGAGAGTGGAGTGGTAGCGCAGGTGTTGATATTACGAAGCTTTGTCCTTCGTATCGATCCCGGACCGCCGTCAATAGCCCGTCGCCAAAAGCTCTAGTTCAGTGGGCGGCGAACCGCGGCTCGCGAGCCGCATTCGGCTCTTTAGCCACTTGACTGCGGCTCAAGTAAGAAATCTTAAAAAATCAAGGCAGAAATTCTTTAAAAAATTAAAAAGTTATCTTTGTTTGCTAAAACAGTAAAAGACAGAACAGCTAAATGTCTTCGAATATAACCAATCAGCAAATCGAAGATCTTAATTATATTTCAGCTTTTTCAATAGCTTTTGACAAATCTAGTGACATAAATGACGCAGCGCGAGTTTCACTTTTTGTTTGATTTATTTCGTCTTCGGGTCCAAAAGAACTTTTAGGATTATTGCCCCTGAAAGGTCAAACATGTGGCGAGGGTATTGCAAATGCTGTCATTGAATGCATAGAGAAACATCATATTCCACTCGATAAAAATGTTTCAATTTCAACAGAGTACAAAAAGGAAGCTTTTTAACGGAGGTTTCATTAATTCAGAAATAGCATAGCGACGTTAGCCTTTGTTAAAAAACCTCAGTGCTGACGAAACAGAATTGAATTTTTCTCACTTTAATATTGACATTGGCGCTTTTGAAATGCAATTACTGGAGTTAAAAACAAAGAATTATAGATCTCCAAATTGGAATGCCTTAATGCTGATATGGAAAAATTGGAGAAAAAGAAATACGATATGAAAAAATGGTCTGCTTTGAAAGACCTGGAGATGGAAGACAAGATACTTTTCAACACCTGGAATAGTATTCCTGACTCATATGATCAGTTAAAAAAGACTAGCATTTGCTGTTCTTTCACTCTATGGTTCTACATATTCCTGCGAACAATCTTTTTCAAGCATGAACCTTATCAAAAGTACATTGAGAAATCATCTTATTGATGAGAACCTAGAATCCTGCTTGTGTGTGTGTGTGAAATTAAAAACAACGACATACAAACCTGACTTATACAAACTTTCCAAGGAAATTTCAAGGTCATTGTTCACATTAAATGTGTGTTTTATCATATTTTTATTGTAATGTAAAAAGTACTTTTTTATCAATAAATAAGATTATTATTATTATTATACCTGATTTTACTTAATGTTAGTAGCTAGTTTAAATCGACTCCTAAAATCATGGTTCTTGAAAAAAAATCTCAATCGTTGTACTGCTGATCTTTGGCTCTTTTGACTAATAAGTTTGTCGACCACTTCTCTTGTGGAACGTTATTTAACTGACTATCTACCTACCTTGAATTCACGGGCAGCGGTAGCATAGTTGGGAGAGCAACGGATTAGTAACCGAAAAGTTGCAAGTTGGAAACTAGGTCCAGCCAAAGACGGATTTGTACGTAGGGGCTGGTGTAGGGTTAAATCTGTTTTGGCCTCAAATTTGACCCACTCTTTGGTGTGGAGGTTTGGAGAGTGGGGTGCCAGCTTAGGTACTGACCTCCTCATCTGACAGTGGTTCAAAATTACGAGATATTGTCTTCGAAAATATCCCTTCAGGATTGATCCTGGACCGTTGCCAATAGCCCGATGTGATGGTCCAGTGAGACGTTGATTCAACTACCTGCCTAAATCTTGCGTCATCAATCTATGGAAGAAGAAAGATCACTACAGGAACACATCTTGCTCTGGAAGGCCCCAAATCGTAACCCAGAAAACAGCAAAAAATACGATATTTATTCATATTTTTAGCGAATATTAATTGTATAATTCCATTGAATGCGAAAAACGTATTTACACACACAGCTTCACAGATGAACTGCTCAAGCATTTGAGGATTCTTACTTATGTAATTCAAATAGCCCCAGAGAAAAAAGTCGCATGGATTGAGATCCGGGGAGTATGGAGGCCAATTTATTCCGGTGCCGGTCTCATTGGTATAATTTAGAGCAATGACTCTGTCACTGAAGTATTCGCCAATGAAGGTGAAACACTGCAGATGTACGGTGTGGTCGGGCACCATCTTGCACAAACCTCGAAGTGTCTGGTGCATCCTCTAATCCTTGAAGTGTTTCGACAAACTTGCAAAATCGCAATATACCGGGATGAGGTCACAGTTTCTCATGAGAAACGCTCTGCATAGCTTTACCGGAGACTGAAGCGCCATCTAATAGCCAAAATTGTAACTAATTTTGTAAACCGGTCTCTTTGAAATTTCAGGCCTGCTCATAAAATATACCACGTGTTTCATCTTTCTATCTATCACTGTTTCGTAGTTATTAGATTTCAAAGTTAGAGAATCCTTTCTGAAACACCCTGTATCTACGCTTTGAGGCTTCAATTCTGTTAGTAAACAGAAAAGGATTTGAAATCCTGATTCTGTATAAGGATAGAAAACCAACCTCGAAACTTGGTAAAAAAACTACATCCAACATCTATAACTGCCTTGAGCAACTAGAGACAATTTTTTCAAAGTTGTCTGAATAAATTTTAGTCTATAAACTAGTTTCATCTCAGTGTAGCTAATACAAGTTATAAAGTCTTATACTTATAGTAAATGGTCCATAATGTGTACATTTTAATTCTAAAAGCATACATAAGGGGGACGAGGTAGCCTAGCTGGTAGATTCGCCTATTAGCATCCGGAGGGTTGCTAGACCGTTGTGTAAAACTGAGGGTGCTCGTTAAATCTGCTGTGGCCTCAAATGTCCACATGTTGGCGTGCCATGGAAGTTTGTAGATTGAGATGTCAGTTCAAGCGTTGACCCAGTCATATGACCGTGGTTTAAAATTACGAGGTGTTGTCCTCGGCTCTTTCCCTTTAGGATTTATCTCGGACCTTCGTCAATATCTCGTTGTGTTGCTCCATTGCGACGTAAATTCAACTACTTACTAAATGCCATGACTTAGAAAGCTTTCAGGCCATTGAAATTTTCTGTCAGCTTCTTCTTGTAATTCAGATATTTTTATTGGAGACATTGTGTGAAACATCTTTTGCTTCACACTGTACGATCACACTAAGCGATAAGTTTCTCATTTATGGAAAACATTTATTGATAAATGTAGCACAGAAAAAGTCTTAGCACAAAATATTATTATTTACCAGTAGAACCTTCTACCCCACAAAGACTAATTAATGTAGACATTCAAACTGATCCTAGATTATTCGCCTTAAATTCTTTGAGTTGTATACAGTAGTTGGAATTTCAATGAGCTTTTTATGTCGGGAAACATTTAAAACAAATATGCGAATAATTCCCAGATTATAATTTTTGTTATTTTTAGTTACTAAAAGGTATAGGAGACTACAAACTTTGAATTTCTAATAGGAAAAATATGCATACATCTTCCTAAAATTTAAGAAAATGCTTCATTATGTGAAATCTTTTAACACTAATCAAATATACATTGTATAAAATTAAATTGAAATTATAAATTTTATTAAATTGATTTCTGAAATTTTATGTATCTTGTGTTCAAGAGAAAATGGTCAATAACATTTAAGCACTTATATTTAGTGAGTTTTAAAATATTTAATAATAAAATTAATACATTATAGAACCTTATTTACATGTGATATCTTCTCTCAGAGTATGGCATTAATTTTAAATGAATTTCCCACATTATTGATTCTATTTCACACATTTTACAGAGTTAAGCTCTAAATTCCTTTTTTTAATTTGGTGAATTTATATTTTCTCGTAAATTAATCCAAATGTTCTTAATAAGAATGAGGTATCAACTTTGCACATTTGGATTTTCAGACAATTGTGTAAGGTCACAAATCTATAAAATGGTCATTATTCTTCGGACTATTGCACAAAAAATCAATCCAATTTACACTTACAACACCAAGAAAGAAAGCACTCCTAACAGCCCAAGACAATCTGCTTCCATCAATGTTTCACTGAAATTGCAAACATTTTCAGTTCATGTCAGTATTTTCCTTTCTACACACTGAGCTTTCTCTAACTTTCATAAATACTGACATTTACAAATGTAATAGAATTCCAGAGTTCTTGAGGCTTATTAATGTAGCGAATTTTCTTTTCTCTGCGTAAGTCCATTGATTTTCCTTTATTTATGACTAACCTTCTAGACCAAGAAAGTCTTATTTTAGCATTTGTCCCTTTAACTTCATTGGTTTTAATTATACAATTAGAGAGAATATTTCTAAGAATTTAATTTAAAATCTTAATTTTAAATTTGACCTTAACCTTACATTTGGTTCAATTCGTTTTGCCTCCCGATTCTTGAAAATTATGTTATAAATAGTAGATTTTCTACATTTCACTGAATTTTTCTCAGAACTTTACCATCCCAAAGAAATATTATACGTTTCGAATGCGAAAGAAACCGTGAATTTTTTGAACCAATACTTTCAAATTTCTTATAAATACTTGATCTCAACAATTTCCAATCATTTAAAATAGTTTAATAAATATTTCCTAGATATTTAAAGATTTGTACTTTTCCAGAATGTCACAGTACTTTTTTGAACACTACCTTCATTTTGAACACCAGAAAGTGTGAAAGATCTATATTTCGGTATCCATTTTCTGTATTTCTATTTAGCACAGTGCTAAGATAATGAATGAACTGAAAAAGTTTTTAGTTTTGATGTAAAGTACTTATTTGTATTAAATGTTTGAATATTTGAGATGTGCCTCCAGACTTTTTTTAAAGTCTTTGTAGAGAAGGGACGCCGTGTCAAAAAACTGCCTAGTGGAACCATAAGAAAGCTCATTCATAGTATATTTCGATTACAAATTAGTTCATCCAAACAAGAAATGAGTCTCATACGAGTGCTTGCTGCATCTACTGTTTTAAAACTAAGATTCATTATGATATTCTAAACCCTTCTTTAATCAAATTTAAACTCGAAAGCAAACATCATCACTTTCGAGAATGGTGTTCAAATACGGTGTGAGAATGATGCATTGCCGATTTATCCCATAGTTCATGCTGAAGTATAAGCTATAACTGACTGATGAAGACGTTATTTATAAACATGTTTTACAAAAACAATGGGAAACCAGCCAGATTTTTGTCCAAATACAGATACCTCAAAGACACGTGTAATCAGAGTTTAGGGATCTCGTCCATGTCTGGAACTGTCAAAGACATATAGGCTTGACTTTTGCTGTTACGATTTCAAAACTGGATTCTACTAGACTGCTCTGAAGGAAAATAACTTTCATATCAGAGATATCTAGTAAAAAATTCACTCACAGGTAACATTGTTTTACTTTTCTTAACGATTATAGAGCTCCTAGCAGCATTACCATTAGACATTACTTTAAAGACTGGTAACTACTTAGAGGACTACTTAAAAGAAGTTTTTAATAAGTTATCTTCATTTTAATGGAGAGTGTACCATTTTATGCATCTTAAATTTTAGCTGCCCAAAATACATAAGAAAATAGGAAATTAAAACATAAAAATGTAAAAAAATTGAAGACTAGTGTAGGTTGCGCTTTTTTGCGCAGCCTGAGTTTCTAACTCATTTTTGGCGGAATTAACCACTCCAATCCAAACTCCCCGCACATTTCTATTGCATAGGAAAAGCTTCAATTGTTATATTATTTTTGATGTTAGAATAAAACTTTTGGTAGAAGTAAATTGCAATGACGTCATTAAAATGCTATGAAACTTTGGAAGCGGTGTTACACTACTTAATTTCGACCGAGAGGCATGGCCATCATAAATTTTCCACTGATGTCAACTAAAGCACTTCAGGCTGTAACATAAAAATTAGCAGCTGAATCCCAGAAAAAAATGTATATCAATTGTGTATAAGTTTCAGAAAGAAGTTTTCATCATTTTGGTTTTAGAGAAAACCGCATATGTACACTGCCTTTTATGAACATTTTGGCGTCTTGAAATATTTGGATAGTTAAAAATTTCCTAAAACAAAATAAAGAAAATTCAGCAGAAAAATCTGCACAAAGAGCAACAAAACCATAACTTTACGCCATGCCACAACATCCTTTTAAACTTGAAAAGCAGTTGGGAGAAATGCAAATAAAATGGAAGATTCATTTTTTTAAACAAATCTGAAAACTTTACGAAACTAATTTCAATGTGGAAAAAGATCTTCTGACATCTTTCCTCGGCTATTTGAAACTCGGATTGGCTAGATTTAATATTTAAGGGTTCTAATCCCTCCTGGTGATTGTCTTGACGAGGTATCTCGTCATTAGCAAAGCTGACCAGATCTTGTTCTCGTCATAGTCAAAGAGTCGCCACTATCTTGATGACGATAGAACCCTTCATTAGCAAAATTAGTCAGATCTGATGGACGAGATATCTCGTCAAAATCACTTGGAGGATTAAAAACGATTCGAAGACTAGTTTTCCAAGTTCTAAGGTTCGCTCGTTATTTTTTGTTCTATCACAATGCTGTGTTTTTCCAATGAACTTTCGGTTCTCTTAGGATTTCAGGCTGGATTTCTTCTTGAAGCATCACTGGGCAGTTTCGATAGAGACCTGCTCCATTCACCTGGATGAAGAGCGAAACTTTCTGACCCCCACGGGTAACTACGCAGAAGAAACGGACAGGTCCATCATCATCCAGGCGAAGGAAGTTAAGCACCTGTGGCTTCCTGACACCTACATCGGAAACTCCAAAGTAGTCGAAACACCAGCCAAAGATTCCTCGACCAGCTTTATAATAGTGAAGAGGAAAGGGCAGCAATGTGCCATTGAATATACCTTGAGGTAGGCATCCTCAAATCAAATAGTAAACACAATCTTTCGACGATATTATTCAACAGAAAATTATATTTCAAATAATTACTAGTTTTTCGAATCCTAATCAGCTCTTAAAATCATTCACAAAACTCAGTTACCAACTCTAAGAATCTATTCATAAAAATGATTACTAACTCTCTGAGAATAAATTAGTAATTATTTTCAAAATTCTCTTTAACAAACTTTTAGAAAACCCTTGTCAAAACTTTTAAGTCTGAAATTGAATTATTGACTTTCAGTTATTGTGCCTTTTGGTTATTGTAATAAGAATTAACAAGTATTTTTAATTATGAAATCAAATCTGATTTATTCGTGTTACTTGGTTTGATTGGTTGGTTTGGGGTTTTATGGTGCAAGGGCCATATTTGGCCAAACTGCACCAAACAGAAGACAGACAACGCCTTGTTTAGGGCTCAGGTAACATTAACATTTGTTTGCTTCGAGTCTTCTTTCTTTTTAAGATAATTTGAGGTTAGATCATTGTTTCGTATTCTACTTTTTAATAAAAAATGTTATTTTAATTACACGTTTGTCAATGGAGGTTCAATGAGCTGTTTCTGCTTTAATTCCGTTCTTTTTCTGTCCCTTCTTCAGTAACACAATTCGAAATTTATAAAAATCCAAATTATTTCTGTTTAATTAACCCAAAGTAAGTTCAAGTTAATTATTGACCAGATATGTATACAAGACACTAGAATCTAAATTCATAAGAATATAGGACGATGAGACAGGAATTTGACTTAAAGATAAGCAATCTACTATTTAACAAGGAAGGTCAAATGACAAACGACCATGTAAAGTGAAAAGTAGTTCAATTAATAAGAAAAATGTTTTTAATTTACTTTTGATAATGTGTGGCATTCCCCAACATAATGCATCCAGTGACTCGTTTGGGGCATTGAGGGGAAGATTAAACGAGCTGTAAAAAGTAATTTATCTAGATAGACACGGAATGTTTCTCTTATACAATTATCAAAGTTCGGTTCGATATTTAACCAATAACTTAGTTACACTAAAACACGGGCCCTTGACTTTTATTTCCATTATTGTACTTAACTATTGATCTATGAATCATTATGTGTTAAGGTAAATCGGAGAATAGAACTACTAAAAAACAATTTTTGCGATGTTTGGTTTTTAATAACATAGTTTTCAAGCTTTAGAATGTGTATAAATTTTCCTTGTAGCTCGGATAGATTTTGTGACTTGGCTACTTTGTAGCTTTGTATTTCGAGGGCATTTTTTAAATTTTTTTAACTTAAACATTCCCATCTGGAGCCTTTTAAATGCACTTTAATGGAAGATTTCGCAAAAGTAACTTTTTTGCCACAGAATGTATCTCTTGTAGTGTAATGCAGCTTTATATTTCTCGATCAAAGGTAAACATTTTAAATTTTTATGAAGTATTCTTAGAACTTTGATAAATAAATACCTGACGTGTGTACCTCCCCCCCTTTTCAGTTTCATAAAGCAAATTTAATTGAAGCGATAAATAATTTAGTAAATTTAGCAAACAGACTGCGCGTTCAGTGCAAAAAAAACTTCACGTTCCATGTGATACGAGATACAGGCGAACCCTTTTCAAAAAGGACTACAAAGTTGAGAAATATGCTCAAAACCTGGGTTTTTTTTTTTTTTTAATCTAAGGTCAAAAGCAGTTAACAAGTTAACGAATAGCTTGTATAAAAGGTCTAAGACTTCGTTTCAACAAGAAAAAATGGAATAGATTTTACATTGTTTGAAAGTCGAGAGCAATCAATCCATAACTGAATTCTAACTGATAATAATCAGCATAAATGCGATGGTGATAAATTCAGCATGTACCTGGGGTACTGCTCAGTGTACATAAATCACGAGGGTACTGTGTGCTACTACAGATCTAGATTCAGAGCTTTAGTATACATTTCAAAATAGCTCTTTATCTCTAAGTAAGGTTGTCAAACTGAATTCATTATTAAAACAATATTATACCGATTATTGTATTAAAGCTTTATTATCAGTCAAAAATATTCAAAAGTTCCACAGATTTTCTAAGCAAAATATTGTCACTAAATGGAAAGCACTCGTTAACATTTCCTTTGACTTGTTACTTTTGAAATCTAATGTTTGAAGTGCCCAAATACATATACATATATTTACTTAAGTTGCATTCCCTTTACAGACTAGCTGCTATTTTGTCTTGCCAAATGGATTTCAAATATTATCCAGTAGATATTCAAGTATGTCCGTTCAATCTAAGAAGCTGTAAGTAGGTTCTTGCTCTTATATAAACTTGGATAATTTTCCTTATTAATACACCATACTAAATATTTTTATAAAAATTAAGGAACAGATATGAGTTTGTGTAAGTATTTTTGCAATACAAATTATAAATATGACATAAAAAAGTTTCAGATAAATTACAATTGAAAAATCTAATGATTCAAATATTTTGGTGTTTTGAAAGGCGAATTGTGTTAACTCTACCACTATTTATCAACCTTACGAAAGCAAGGGCTATTTATACATTATTGTTATTCTTCAGAACATAAAGTATCTCATATTTACTATACTGCCCTCAATCTAGTGTAGTAAATATTTACCTAAACTTTGGTTGATTTGACTTTTTACACTCGGGTCATTTTTTTGCAATAGTAAGACTAATAAGACTTGGACCTTCAATTTAAAGTGGTTTCAGCAACATCGTTTCATTTGGTGCCTTAAAAATGACAGTCATGAAATGAGACATGAGAGCAATCACTAAAAAATTCTAGGCCCTATTAATGACGATTGACTGTAAAGTAATGAACATTCAAATTCATAAGTCATTAGGTGTTGCTGACCCCGAGGCTCTAGATATGTTTTTATAGAAGCCATCTAAACTTGCGGTTATAGAAAGGATATGACAAATCAGATCCAAATCGTTTAAAATGAAATTATTTTCTTAAGCATGTGTTCTAAAAAAAGCTCGAGATAGTGGGGTTTTTTTTGTATTTTTGTTTCTACCAGGTTGCAAAACTGTCTACTCCAAATGTGTTTAATGCCCGACCACTGGTCTTTCATTGAAAAGAGGGGATTCACATTTTAATTTTTTAATTACTTCCTGCTTTTCTTAAATGCATCTTAAATTGTTAACGAATTTTCATGGTTTTTTTTAAGTATTACTTAAATTTTAGTTCCATTTCAATAACGCATAAAAATAAAATTCTGATTTCTGGATTCTTTGAATGAGAACCACTTGAACGCAATTTAACTTGTCGAATCAACACAAACATTAATCTTCTGTGTTGCTTGATGTGCAGACCATATATCTTTAAATCCTTTAAAACATTGATACTAAGCACTGTCTTGTTTCTTTATGTTAAGTACATTTATCTTGATAAAACCGAAGCCGGAATCTAAAACTGGTTCGAAATTTTGCTTTATGGATATGTTCCTTTTTTTCAGTTTCCTATCCGAAAGAAATGGTAGTGTATGTGTGGGATCAGGAGGGTCCACCCCCCGTCAACCCAGAAATGAGAATGTTGAGACACAGAGTCGCAATAAGTAAAGGAAAATCGGAAATCCATATGCTCAACAGTAAGTCCACTACTCATGTCTTGGCACAAAATGTTTCTTTTAGGTGCTTGGAATTCATCGAAATTCTGCAAAAGAACATCAACACTCGCAGTACACGTTTATCGCTCTCGCCATTCACTAGTGGACGAAACGAAAATGCACTTTGCCACTTTACTTCACAGAGGGCTAGAGGTCAGATACAGTTTATGAAAGGTATGGACGATACACTTGCAATGTGTTCCCATTTCTTTATACAGTTGTACACGGAGGTGAACAGTAAAAAAAAATTCGAGATCGTAACACAATCGTTGACCGAAAGCTGCTGTCTGATAGATGGGGTGCCAATGTTTAAAAAATATTCCTTTGCGTTGAAGTCTCTGCCAGGTAGGAAAGTTCGTTCCCAAAATTTACTTATCTAAGAGTTTCAGAACGGAATATTTAACTTCTTACCTCAATTTTGGTTAATCATACTAACCTAATATTATGTGACCTAACATATGAAGGTGTAAAATCGTATTTTTGAACGCAAGCCTAAAATGGTACTTCGTCATCTGGAAAGGAAAAATGAGAGCAGGTTTTTTTAGCGGAACAGCGGTTCTTATATTAGGGATATTTTTCTCATTTTCAATCTAATTTAAATTCGATTAAATCTTTAAAATATTCATTTTCTAATTAGTACTTTTATCTGTCACTGACGATTTAACGTCAAGAAATTAGACTTAAGTAGATTATAATATTTGATTATTTTGATATAATGTTGGTAAAGATCACTGATATATTTGGATCACCCCTATGAATTTGCATAACCCCCATGATTAAGATTTAAAAATATAATTTTACATTGATCATGCTTCATCATGCCGGTGATGAACCAACTAGGGGAAGGTGGGGCACAGTGTTACAGAGAATTTCATATTAAAGTGGTAGCAAAATTAGCTGAAATTTGCTTACAATATTGTTAGCCATCTTATTTTCCAGATGTCCATGTGTTTTGGAAGATAATTTACACCATTAGTTATATTTCTGTAAGCAAATCTCTATTTTTGTATGTTAAAAGTAAAATTTTGTGTTTGTAATTACATTCTCTTTATTCATGAGTGGTGTCTATTCTAAAATAAATAATATTTTAGTAGTGAATCCAATTGTGTTTAGGTTCTGTTGAATTAAAATGGATAATCTAAACTCACATTATGTAGTCATAAAAAAATTTTGTTACAAGCTATGTCAGATGGGGTACAGTGTTACAGAATGAAATGGGGCACACTGTTACATACATAATTTGTCCAATTAACACATTACAAACTAGCATATGTTTTACAGTGTAAATTTTATTACACTTATAGCTCTTCATTTTTCATTTTCAGATTTTTAATTATAAAAATGAATGATAATATAAATAAATTGGTTAAATTTTCCTAAAGCTTTTCCTCCATATAGGTTTGCATATTTTTTTATGTGATGTTTACAATCTTTCTTTACATCACTGGCAGTTTTCTTTTTTTTAATTCATTCAAAACATTCACAAGCTAAGAAAATTATGTCTCCTTAAGAAGGAAAGACTTTCCCTCAAGCCCCACCCCAAAAAACTGCAAAATAGATGACGGGTGAAATGTTGGATCTTAACTGATACGCAAGTTAAAAAATATGATTACAGAGGAAATATTGAAGAGGAAAAAAACACTAAACCCTAAAAAGAACGGAATTCCCAAGAAGCGAGCCAAAGTGAACCTGATGCATAAGCCTACCGAAATATCATCAACAGGTGATGAAGATTCACCATCTTATGCTGATAGTGATAACATCTTTTTCAGAATCACAATCAGACATTGCTGCAGATGACAACAATTAACAATGGCGACTACGCTAAGTTGAAGAGAGAGAGAGAGAGAACACCTTAAAAATAATATAAAATTCACTCTATTAGGGAAGTTGTGAATCAGAGCAATGTTGATTTTGGAGTGTTGTATGTCAAAACAATTTTTCCATCTTATAAAATTTCATGAATTTTCATTTGAAAAATCAAAAATAATTGCCAAATCTGCTTTCCCAATTCCATCAGAATGAATCCACAATGAGAAAAGTAGAAATACTAATTTTCCCTGTGGATTTAACTTCCTATCAAAATCTAAAATAAGTTTACAATTTCTTTAATCTTATTTTATCATCTACTTAGTAACTGTAGGCTACAATCATTGCTAATGTTTTCCTCACATTTAAAGCTGTTCAATTATCCGTAAACTAATAAAAAATTGTATTTTATTTTAAGCCTGCTTAAGGAATCATTAGATATCTGTATATTTTAATTAAAATGAATTTCAATAAAAGCCCATTCTTTATATTTACTGTTGCTACTATAACGTAACACTGTATCCCACAGTGTGTCACACTGTACCTCAACAGTGGGACACAGTGTATTACAATATACACTACCAAAAACATTAAATACTGGAAATAAATGTTACTCTTTTTAATTTTAATGATTTGTAAGATGTAAGAGATCAAAGATCATCTTAAGAGCTTTGTTTGCTTCATATAGCATACCTTGATGCCGCAGCTGAAAATTAAAAAAAAATGTAACATTGTGCCCCACCTTCCCCTAATATGAACAATCGTATGCTATCCTGTCATAATTCATCCTTACAGAGCAGCCACGCCATCAAGCACAAAGTTTTGCCAGCTAGCTTGGCCGGGAAGGTGGAAGTACCAGTCTATCAGCAGCAGTCGTACAGATAGTATGTGAACGTTCTGCTAGCAGTTAAACGCAGTCGTAGCAAAATATGAAACCACCTTTAGTCCTGCATAGGAAGATCAAAGCAGTGTAATATTTCAGTGTGGCTGGACGGTTTGAGAGTGCATGGAAAACCTGGGTCTATGTATCCCCCATCTCCTGTGAAATTTGTAGCTTGACAGAACAGAAGTGAGTTTGTCGGAGCCTTTATAGAGTTTTGCTGGGACTTGGAGGAGACGGGTAGCGGGTGGGGTTGAGGCACCAATCAAGAAGATTGCTTCTTTTTCAGTAGGTGGAGCTTGAAGTTCCTATGAGGAAGCTTGAAGTTCCTATGAGGGAGCTTGAAGTTCCTATGAGGGAGCTTGAAGTTGCAATGTGTGGAGCTTGTAGTCACAACAAAGCTGGTCATTGTTTATTGAGGAGAGATGTAGTCGCATCAGTTACGGAGACTAAACACGTTAGATTTTAAGAGTTTGTTTAAGTTAATAATTGAGAATAGCTCTAGATCGTTTTCTGTTTGATGGATGACGAAAGTCATACCTGGAAATTTGCTTTCATAGAATCATTAACAATATTCTCAAGCTAGTTGAAAAATTTAAGGGCTTATCTCAGCATTCTGGGTGATCATCTCTATCCTATGTTTCAAACTCTGTTCCCAAGCAAACTAGTGTTCCAAGACGACAATCCACTGTTCGCACTACTAAATCTGCTCAAGCATGATTCCATGAGCTAGAGGATGGTGTAGAACTTCTAGTCTGACTTCCTCAGTCCCTTAATCTTAACAGAATTGAACCTTTGTGGATTATTTTGGAGGTGGAAGTGCAAGCTAGTTTCACCCTCAGTCACACTTTCTGAACAAGAGACCACTCTGCACGAGGAATGGATACGTATTCCCTTGAACATTGTGCCTGTATTTGTCCATCCCACATTGAATACGAGCTGAAACTCCCGTCAAGGGTAGGCCAACACATTACTAATAAACATCTCGTTTCGTGTCACATGTGTTCGCATAATTTTGTCCACCACTTACATAGTCTTGTAGAGAAACACTATATTTGAATTTAAAAATTAAAGATATAAGAAAAACTAAGTGTCGTTTGTGTACACACAAGTGCGCGAGCGCTTTTACCTATATCAAAATATATTTATAATTTGTAAACTGTAAGGGTCATTTTACTGTTGAAAGGCAATCTACTTCTTCGAAAAATAAATTATGGAATGGATCTGTCTGAGAGGTCTGCACCTTACACTATTTTAACTTCATTTCCTATTTCAGTGACTTATTCAATGCTATACGTCAACTTGACCTTCGAGAGGGACTTGGCTCATCACTTGATACAAGTATTTACGCCAAGTGCTCTGATTGTCATGCTGTCGTGGTTGTCTTTTTGGCTTGGTTTGGAAGCGACTGCGGGGAGGATCACCCTCTGCGTCACCAGTCTCTTAGCACTAATCACCCAATTCTCCAGCATTCGAAGAGACCTCCCGCCTCTTTCTTATATACACGTACGTATTTCCTTCCCTTCCAATGGAATATGGAAGTAAGAGTAACAGCTTCAGTTTATAGTACAACGAGTGGTTTCAAAAACTCCAACCTCACAGGATGTGCTAGACGTATAGATATGAAAGAGGACGTGAATATAACATTTTAACTGGCCTTTTTATGTTTATAGTTTGACAGACAGTAGTTGGCAAATTCCCCCTTATCCTGAATAGCACCCAGGAAAAATTCTTGGTCAATCCTTGGTTTACAATGGGCTGTGCGGTAGCTTTGTTGGAAGAGCAAGGGATTAGCAACCGGAGAGTTGCGAGTTCGAAACTCGGTCCAAATAAAGACCGTCGCGACCATCTGAACATGAGGTTGGTGCACGTTAAATCTGCCGTGGCCTCAAATGTCCTCACGTTGGCGGGTGTGGAAGTTTGGAGAGTGGGTTGCCTGCTCATGTGTTAACCAAGCTATCTGACCGTGGTTCAAAATGACGAGGCCTTGTACTTGGTCCTGGATCAATCCTGAACGGAAAAATCCAAGAGCGACGTCTCGCCATTTTATCTGCATACATTTTTTGGGGTTATTCAACAATTTAATTTAACATAATAATTACTTTGATAAGCTGGGATTGTTTTCGAAAGGTATAAAAAATAATCGAAACACTTATTTAACAGCAGAAGCTCTGAATTCAACCACTAGTAACATATTATGGATTTGAACCAAAAAAAATATATTTAATATGAATTCTGACTATTTTGATCTAAAAAATCAGAATCTACTTTTTTTTTTAAATTTAATATGAAGACGAACCCTTATGCAAATTAAATCAGTATTTATTTATAATAGATATTATTCCAAGTTAAATGACACTTTGTTTGATTGTACGACTCAAGTGCCTACTTCAGGGACGCGAATAACAAGAGATCGGATACTTTTTTGACCGGCTGTACCTTAATTTATGGAAACTAGTGTACTTCCTGCTGTTTTGGACGGCAGATGTTTATTGCTCACATTTCCTTTCTACAGTGATATCTATAATTGGGACTTTCGGAGAAAGCGGTGAATGACAGTGTAGTAGGGAAAGGACTCCTACTGTTACTGAGTCCTGTGTGTGGTCATCCATTCATTGTCTCCTGACTAAAACGCGATTTTATCTTTGCTATCGGAAAGAAGTCATTTGCGGAATGAGAAAAGATTTTGTGGAGTTCCTGGGCATAAATGAAGTGGTTGTTAACGGAAAAATTATTCATTCAATGGAGATTGCATTCAATACTTGGTATTTCAAGGTCCTCACGAAAAAGTACTTTAATTAGTAACACATATTCGTTACATACAAAACAAAATGTTTCTTTATCGATTCAACTCATAACAGTTTCTCTAAAATTTATGCTTTCAGAATCTTAAGCTTAATATCACACTCTTTCTCATAAATATTCAGAAGAAAATAAGCATGCACACAATACAAAATTGAAATTTAGATTCGTCGATTCATTTAGTTTCGATTTTAAGCATATTATAATATTTTTTAAGTATTGATGCACTTGACTCCTTTGGACTCATTAAAAGTCAGCGTAACCCCTTTTGCCCTGTCACAAAAGAAAAGGCTACAATTAAGACTAAAAATTAAGAAAATAATTGTTAAAGTAAATTTCATAATGTTAATAAATGTTGCTCTAGTACGACGTTAACTAAAATTACCATTACCCATGATGTAGCTTAGTTTAATTTAGCAGGTTGAGAATCCAATTTACAGTAACTTTTCTGTACACCGCGGTTTTTCAATACTTTCAAAGGTAATTGGTAATTATTAGTTAACGTCGTACTAAGGCAACACAACGGACTATTGACGACCTTCCGGGATCAATCACTTAAGGGAAAGATCCGAGGACAACACCTCGTAATTTTGAACCACGGTCAGATGACGAAGCAACACCTGAGCTGGCACCCCACTCTCCAAACTTCCACGCCAACCCAGCGTGAGGACTTTAGGCCACGGCAGATTTAAGGTGCACCAGCCGCCTCTACACCATGCGATTACAAACATCCATGCCCGGACCCGAAGCAGGAACCTTCCGATCTAGAGGCTAACACCTTAACCACTATACCAGTTGGTCGGCAATACTTTCAAAGGAGCCAGTGAGTTGCGAGGATTTTATTTTGGACTGACCCAAAGTTAAAAATGGTAGGTAGGTATTTAATTAACGTCGCACCGGAGCAACATAATGGGCTATAGTTAAAAATGAAATTTTTATATGCAAGTAAAATTCTTTGGAGCTTTTTTTACAACTAAGATCACATTTTCAAAGTTGTTTGAAATTGTTTTCGGTTCCAAGACTGTCTTTTACGGATGCAGACCGGGAAGCTTACCTAGAGGGTGTAAGGGCGACCTGGGAACTCAACCCAGGTAGCTCTTTTCTTCGCGATTTGGCTCGCTACCTGTGTGGCGCGTTCCGAACTTTTCAGTCGGGTTTCTTCCCTGTCAGAAAGAAAAAGCTCACCAGGTCTCGCTGCTCAGGTCGTCCCATGTGTCATCCACTGAAGAAAATGATAAGATGGCAAGGTAGCTTGACATGTAAATCGCGGATGACTCGCGCAAGATTTGTTGAGCCTGTGTGACCAGATTAGTGGAAATACAGTCATCTCCCAGGTCGGGCAACCCAGCTAAAGATACTAGAGTTGCCGTCGGAAGGACCTCAGCCCAGTTCAAATCATAATCATTAAATATAAATAAGACTCAAAAGGTAAAGAAGATGGATTAACAATGTGGTTAAACCCTTAAAATTGTTTTTAATTTATCAGACTGCAGAGAAAGAAATTTAATTTTTAACCACATTATATTTTGCCATGTATGTTTGAAATTACCATTAGGTTCTATTAAATTAATGTTTTCAGTGGTTGGTTGGTTTTGGATTTTATGACGCAAGGGCCATATTTGGCCAAGCTGCGTCAAACACAAGATAGACAACACAAAGAGGAGGAAGAAAAAACAGAAAGCAGAATTGTAGGCGAGGGTAAAAATGAAAGCGAGGAAAGATCACTCGGGAACCTCAGAACTATGACGACCGTACTTAAGATTAGACCCAGGGGTCGATGTTTCCAGTGTATTTACATGTAAATAGGGATCCTCGTCACCAATTATAACACATGGACATATTAATGACGGATTTTTTATTTGAAATTTCGGTAAGTAGTAGATAAAGCGACAGTAACCCGTGAGAAAAAAAATTAGTAAACATCTCCCAAGTATGTCGGAAGAATTTCAAAATTTGTAATTTTCGCAAAAAGAAGATTTATCTATATAAATAAGAATGGAGTGTTTGTTTGTACATTCAATATTTTCGACCCATTTCAAGTTTTCTATCCGTTTTGGACCCTTCTGATGCCGAATCCGCCTTTTTCTCGTTTGGTGTCTGTCTGTCTGTCTGTCTGTCTGTCTGTCTGTCTGTCTGTCTGTCTGTCTGTCTGTCTGTCTGTCTGTATGTATGTATGTATGTTGTGCCCTATACACGTCCACGCGGTTTAAGATATTTTCATGAAAATTTGCATACAATGAGTACTTATCTTCATTTAGTGAGTGGCATTGGTTGCGAAAGTCTGTCTGTCCGTCTTTCTGTTCTATGCTCGATTTTGTGTTTGTGTGTTTGTGTAGACATCACATGAATTGTATTCCAGATATTTGATTGAATGTTATTTTATTTTATACTTTATCTATTAGTTTAGTAAATGCAATATTAAACATTTCTTTATTGTTATATTTAGTTGAGTTTCATGCTAAACCACCTGAGTAAGTATACTTAAATCAACCATAATTTGGTAGTTTTGGAAAAATTGGAATGTCTATTGAATATTACGATTACTTCGATTGCTTTACCAGTACTGCTGAAAAAGTAATTATTCTTCAAAAAATTATTATTTTTTTATGGAATTTCATCTCTGATACTTCATTTATTTCGAGTCTTAATTTTATTCTTTGCGCAATGAAAACGATTTCCGAATATTTGGGACAGACGATATTTTTCAATGAAACGAGAATGAACAAGATCGCGCGAGCAGTGATATTTTTTCAGATTCTTTCGCTCTGAATTAATTTCACATTTCTAAATTTTGTGCACTTTTAATTGTAAGTTGTGGCAACTGTGCGGGATCAAGAGATAAAATTGAATCACAAATTAATATCTTTAGAACAATTTTTTGCGACACCTTTTATTTTGTTTTACTTTGCTGTTTCCTGTTTTTAATATTTATTATTTTAATAAATGTGTTTCCTTCTCATCACACGCAACAGCACCACAAAGTATTAGACTTAAAAATGTTAGGTAAGTCAGTATAAATTTTCAGTAAATTTTAAGTGTAGTTATGCCATTATTGAAAGAATAATTCCGTTATTTAAAGAATAATGCCGTTATTTAAAGAATAATGCCGTTATTGAAAGAATAATAATGTTTTTTAATCCAAACTGGAACTTTTTCCAACATTAAAAAATTCGTTGTAATAATGCCAGGAGAAGATTGCAAAATTTCACAATGTCGCATACCGGAGGCAAGAGTGCCACAAGTAAAAAAATATTGTTTCGTTGACTATGAGTGCGAGAGCACTCGCCGTAAATCGTAATTTTAATTCATTGAGTTGAACATGAAAAGAACTTAAGAAAGGGAGTTCCAAATCTTCCTATAAATCGTCTTTTATAGTAGTAACCTTAGTATCACCTTTCGTCATTTTGTAGCTTTGTCATACAGCAATTGTGCGATGTAAGTGAAATGTATTACATGAATGGATATGCATGTGTAGGATTTGTGTCCAAAGTAAGTTGTAGAAAATATAAAGATGGCGAAAGATGTTAAAATAAATTTTTATTTTACAAAAAACGTAAGTCATTATATATTTTGATTATCTCTTCAATCTAGAGTAAACCAATTCAAACCGAGTAAGGTCGGGTATTTTGCTAGTCTTTCTATAATTCTCGTGGCCTCAAATGTCCTCACGTTGATGTGATGTCCAATTTTTAGGAGTGGAGTGCTAGTTCAGGTGTTGACCTCGTCATCTGACAGTGGTTCAAATTACGAGTTGTCCTCGGATCTCTTTTCCTTCGGGATGGAATTACTTAGCATTGTATGTCGTCTGTTAATTACTTTATATTGTATTGTGTCTGGCTCAACATGGTCAAATATGGCCCTTGCGCCATAAAACCGCCAAACCAACAAACCTTCGGGATGGAGCCCAGACCGTTACCAATAAACCGTTGTGTTGCTCCAGTGTGACGTTAATTAACTACCTGCCCTCTTCCTTTAAATTCGATCACCACCAGTTTACACAATGGTAATGGTAATTTTAGTTAACGTCGTACTAGAGCAACACAACGGGCTATTGACGACGGTCCGGAATCAGTCCCTTAAGGGAAAGATTCGAGGACAACACCTCGTAATTTTGAACCACGGTCAGATGACGAAGCAACATCTGAGCTGGCACCCCACTCTCCAAACTTCCACGCCAACCCAACGTGAGGACTTTCGGCCACGACAGATTTAAGGTGCACCAGCCGCCTCTACACCATACGTTTACAAACACCCATGCCCGGACCCGGATTCGAACCAGGAACCTTCCGATCTAGAGGCTAACACCTTAACCACTATACCGGTTGGTCGGCCCAGTTTACACAAAACCTTTCTAATCGACTAAATAAAAATTAACACAAAAAATTAACCCACTGTAAATAATAAATTATAGCAATTAATAATTAAAATAATTTTTTTAAATAAAAAAGACAAATTACTTTTATAACAATAACATTAAAACTACTTTCAATTCAAAATTTTACATTTTTTGGTACATTAAGGTTAAAACTTTATCTCAGCAACTTTTAGAAGTCAATCCGCCTCAAGTATTTAAGCAGGTATTAAATTGAAGTCGCACTAGAGGAACACATCTAACTAATGGCGACGGTCCGAGATCAATCCCCAAGAAAAATATTCAAGGACAACTCCAAGTAATTTTAAACCACGGTCAGATGATGAGATCAAAATCTGAACTGGCATCCTATTCTCCATATTTCCACTCTACGCCAACATAAGGCCATTCTAGGCCGCTACAGATTTAACGTGCACCATCCCCTGTGTGCCCAATGGTCTTTGGTTGGGCCTAGATTCGAACTCGTAACCCTCCTATTGCTAATCTGTTACTCTTCAATTGGGCTACCGCGGCCCTGTAAGCCTCAGGTAGAAGGGATGTACAGTAGGGTGGAGCGAAAAACACGAATTTCGGAAATTGAAAACGCCTATGGTGGGAATAGTTGGGGACTACCATGCTTATTAACAGTACAAAATATGAGCTAAATCAATTAATATCTTCAGGTGCCCAAATCACTTTGAAATTTCGAAATTTTGCCAATTTTTTCACAAAAATAATAATAACGCATTTAAAAAAATTTAATACATCTTATTTAAAGCCATGGGTGGATGAAATGAACTTCCCTGCGTGTAAAAAAAAAGTTTTACACTTAACATTATCCCGGAAAATAAAAAAATTCCCCTTTTTCTAGAGCGCCATCACGCGCGTCTCCACTCCTCTCAATAGACTCATCTTTGCGACCACGCGTTTACACGGGCGCTTCCCCTTGCAGCTCTTCGCTTTTTTTTAATTATTAAAACAACCCAGAACTTAGCACGAAGAGATGGCTGCATATCGAGTTCCACCGCCCCTCCCTAAAATTTTCAATTTGAGTTGCTAGCTTACACTAAAAAATTAAGTTTAAGTTACTGGCAAGTGGTTTAGCTTAAAAATGGTTGATATTGACTTTTGGTTTCAAATCTGGGTAAAGCAAGTCTAGAAGCAATTCTTGACCGAATAAATCCATCTCGTGCCTCTGTACCACATACTGTACTATATGCTTCAGTTACTAATTTAACGCAACGTTCTACTACTTGTGAATGGCATGGAAAGTTAAACATGTTACTATTGGTTGGAACGTCTAGAACCATAGACTTGAGTTGATCATCAGAAAGAGATACTGTAAGTGGTGGATCTGTAATGGAATCTGATTGCCATTCAATTAAATTTATGTAATCGTCTGCTTCGAAGTTTAACTTGGGAATTTTGAACTCTCGAATATTCTTTTCGACTTTATTTTTTTTTGTCTTAATTTTAAATTTTTCTGAGGCTCAATTCTCTGATGTGTTTTCTATCATCAGCTAACATTGCCAAATTAATATTTTCTGGATGGGCATAATAAGCATTTCTTATCTACAACAATTTTTATATAATCAGGCTAAAATCTCGATTTGTTTAAAATATGGTAAAAATTAGGAATTCCCTTACCGACATGATGACTGACTTTTAATTTTAAACCACACATATGAGTGTACCTTCACAACATACTCTGTTAATATTTTCAAGTTATGGGTTGGATCTTCTGTTGAAACATATAACCTTAAAATTATATTTGTCGTGGTCAACCATCTGGAATGATTCAATTTTCCTGGATTTTTTTGTGACAAGCTTAATGGAATATATTTATTTGATATACCTGTGCACATTTCGTAAATGTATCGTTGATCAGTGATAAGATCCTCTAGGACAATATCTGGCAAAGTTACTTATATCTTTTCAAAGTTTGTCAAAGGCAATTTTTCACAAGATTCAAACATTTTTCCAATTTTTCCGTTGTATCCTTTGGGTCCTGTGGTTTTCCCTTCTAAATGTTGCAACAAATGACGTAAAGGTAGCTGGGTAGCTCATTTGTATGTAATAAACAAATAAACCAATGCACAGGACATCCTAAAAAGAGCTCGATATGTCGAATGACTCCATTTTTCAAATATGTATTTACCACTGTACCATCACAACCAACCACTTGCATCTTAGAAATATCTATATTTTTCTCCAAAAAAGTTAAAATACTTGTTTTAATATTTTGATAAGAGTCAGTTGTAGGAGTGACACGTCCCATATATTTTGATCCTGGTTCTTGTATTAGAACGATATGTTCTTCTGTTACCGTCTTTCTAGAAATCCTTTCTCTTTCTTTAATCATTACTAAAGTTTAATCCTTTCGCTCATCGAAGTATATTCCATATTCTGATAAAGAGGTAGTTTCCTCATTTTTCCTTTTCAGGTAGCTGCGAGTCTTTGTCCTTTCTCTTCTAAGTTTATTACGATCAACTATGTTTGAAGAATCATCCTTGGAAATTTTTCCCATATCCTTCAAAGCAGCATTTATTAGAATTGCTGCTGATCTATCTGAAACGCCAGTTCTATCACAAGCCTGAGCTACATTTGGAAGTTTAGTTCTCGTTTGTGAAGTTGAAGAATAATTATTATCAATGACTGTGTTTATAGTGGCATTAGAATTCTGTAGCAAATTAAAACTTAAAGTAGCTCCCGTAGTATAGGGCGAGAGATTTTGGATTGTTTTCCTTTACAATCTTTGTGAGCTAAACGTTTTGGCTCTCTGCTTCCCTTTCTTTGCGCTACAACCTTTTTTTCAAGTATTCTGCTGGTTTTAATGCCAACATTTCCAATGACCATTTTTCGAAATGTCCTTTGATCTGTTAAAAAAGGTCTTTCAGCAATAGGTACTTTAATTTTGAAAGTACAACTGAGAAAGTTCTTACATTTACATATGCTAATATCAAATAGATTTTTTTTCTGCTGATTCCCTGAAGGACACAACCTTTCGAGAAATATAGTTTGCCAGTATTTTTTAATAGTTTCTTAATATTTCTATATGCTTTATGGTATTTTTTCAGCATATATATTATTTGTTGGTTTATTACAGTTGGAATCGAACTTTTCCCCCATAATCCTTTGAGCTCTTTAATTAAAATTGAACATCCATCAGCCACATACTAGCATCTCTTTTACAATCTTTCTGTATGTAAAGATAATACTTCATAAATCTGCATATGTTGGAAGTGTGTTAGGCTTCATTATTTCAGCCATTCCAAACACGGGACATGCATCTACTGATCGTGTCCTAGGCATTTTGACTAATTCACAGAACCGTGTATCCTTAACAAACAAAACAAACCAAATCCAAACAAAACTGAACTTAAAGATTAAAATTTCTATATAAAAAATATCTAAAATAAGTAAAAATAAGCAGGGGGGGGGACTCGATATGCAGCCATCTTCTCGTGCTAAGTTCTGGGTTGTTTTAATAATTAAAAAAAAACGAAGAGCTGCAAGTAGAAGCGCCCGTGTAAACGCGTGGTCGCAATGATGAGTCTATTGAGAGGAGTGGAGACGCGCGTGATGGCGCTCTAGAAAAAGGGGAAATTTTTTATTTTCCGGGATAATGTTAAGTGTAAAACTTTTTTTTTACACGCAGGGAAGTTCATTTCATCCACCCATGGCTTTGAATAAGATGTATTAAATTTTTTTAAATGCGTTATTATTATTTTTGTGAAAAAATTGGCAAAATTTCGAAATTTCAAAGTGATTTGGGCACCTGAAGATATTAATTGATTTAGCTCATATTTTGTACTGTTAATAAGCATGGTAGTCCCCAACTATTCCCACCATAGGCGTTTTCAATTTCCGAAATTCGTGTTTTTCGCTCCACCCTAATGTACAGGGTCTGTTTACTTTCCTACTAGAAGATTCCTTTCATATGTTTTGATCGTATAATTGAGAGAGATTTGCACGAATAATAAACTTTATTCATACACTCTGTTCTATGCGAATTAGATACACAATTCTCTTAATAACCCTTTTTCTTTTAGCGCGTCGACATTTGGATGGTGACCTGCATGTGCTTTGTTTTTGCCAGTCTTTTGGAATTCACTGTGCTCATTTATTTAGAGAGGCAGACCTCACGAACCAGACTTCAAAAGGAAATGAACATTTTAACAATTGTAAGTTCCATTAGACACTCAGTTTGTCGTCCCTAAACTAAAAAGTCTAAGAAAAAGAAACTGCACGTTAACTCGTCCCGTTGTTTTTTTTTTTTGGTATTATCAGCTTATATAAATAAATATAAAATATATATATATATATATATGTTTTTTTTTTTTTTTTTTTTTTTTTTTTTTTTGTGCTACCGCGGCCCTGTAAGCCTTATGTAGAAGGGATGTACAGGGTTTGTGTTCTTGTAAAAATAGCACTTGAAAGAAACCTCTCGTATACTCCTTCCCACTAGCGGTGAAGAGCGCCACATAGCGAATGAAAAAGTACACACATTAGTCTGCTACTAGCAGTGATAGAAGCCGGAAGCAAAATATATTTCTGTGTTAAAATTGCGTTATGGCTGACCTCTCTGATTTCGAAAGAGGCGTGATTGTTGGGGCCAGTCTTGCTGGAGCTTCAGTAACGATAACGGCCACCCTTCTAGGTTTTGAGAGAAGTACAGTGTCGACAGTGATGATCTGGGGTACGATATCACATCGAGGTCTTGGCCCATTTGTTGTTCTGAATGGCCGTGTTACAGGAGAGGATTATGTCAGTCTTCTGGCTGACCATCTTCACCCAATAGTGCAAACTGTGTTTCCTGATAAACGACCAGTCTTCCAAGATGATAATGCCCCCATTCACACCTGTGGAATTGCCCGAGACTGGTTTTATGAACACGACGATGAAATTGAGCACTTCATCTGGCCCCCTCAGTCCTCTGATCTCAATATATTTGAACCCTTGTGGGGTATTTTGGAAAACAAGCTGCTCAGTCGATCCCCCCCCCCTCCAAGAACACTTTCTGAATTAGGGACTTTTTTGTAATTTGAGTGGGAACGTATCCCTCTGAATGTTGTATGTGACTTGTATTTGTCAATTCTACGTCTGATACAAGCTGTAATTTATGCAAAAGGAGGACCAACGGCCTATTAATTAAAAAAAATCTCTTTTCACAGGTGTTCATATTATTTTGTCCAACCCCTGTATACACTACACTACGATAATGGATCGGACAGCAAGATGTGATGGTATAAAGGAAAGAAAATATGTTTTAATAGGGGGTGGTCCCCCAAGTGCTGAAATTACACTAGCAACCCTTCTGGGCATACTTTCAACAAGGTTTTGACACACAGCTATGGGTATTTGTGTCCATTCCTGCTATAAGAATGTCGCCACCTCAGCTGTAAATTTCGGACGTTGTTCCCTGGTCCGTAAGCGTCGCTCTAACTCGTCCCACAAATGTTCTATGGGGCTTAGGTCTGGACTCTGAGCAAGCCAGGGAAGACATTTTACATCCAGTTCTTGATACCACTGCTTGGCAGAGGCTGCAACATGACATGGAGTGTTGTCATCCTGCAAGTACATTCATCCATTCCATAAAATTTCCAGAGCGTAAGAAGAACCTTGTTGTCCAAAATGTTTAACCAGAGGGCCAGGTTTATAAAAACCACACCTTTATGGAGTCATCACCAGCTTGCACAGTGCCTTCTTGACAACTTGGGTCCATGGCCTCGTGGGGTCTGCGCCACACTCGAACCCTCACATCAACTCTTAAAAACTGGAATCGTGACTCATCTGACCAAGCAACGTTTTTTAGTCATCTAGGGTCCAACCGATTTGTTCACAAGCCCAGCAGCTGAGGGCGTGTTGTTAGTAAGGGCACTCGTATCGGTCCTCAGTTGCCAGTAGGGATACATCAACGCAAAATTTAGCTGCACTGTCCTCACGGACACGTCTGTCGTACGTCCCACATTAATTGTTGCTGTTATTTGATACAGTGTTGCTTGTCTATTAACACTGGCTACTCACGCTCGCGTCGCTAGTCTCGGTCATTAAGTAGACGTGGTCAGTCGCTGCGTTGTCTATGGTGGGAGGTAATGCCTGAAATTATATTTTCTCGGCACATTCTTGAAACTGTAGATCGAGGAATGTTGAATTCTGTAACAATTTTCGAAATGGAATGCCCCATGCGTCTATCTCCAACTAGCATTCCGAGTTCAAATTCTGTTGATTCCCATCGTGTGGCCATAATCACGTGAATCAATTGAGTTTTACATGATTCACTTGAGTACAAATGAAAGCCATTAGAATGCATTGCTCATTTATACATTTCATACAGGACACTACTGCCATCTGTATATTTGCATATTGCTCTCTGTGACTTGTTTTGTTGCTAGGGATAATTAGACTAAATGAATCATGAGAACATGCTTTGGATGAGGGTATGAGATTATGAAAAACACGAAATTTTAATAGAATGCCTCAACTATATTTCTTTATTATTCCTTATACAACCGCTTTGGCCCTTTGTTCAATAGATTTTTGTGTTCGACTATCGGTTGTGGCATGAATGTATGCAGTGGTTCGGAATCCTCTTGAAGCCCTAGATCCTTATATAATTATCAATCGTGTAGCAAAAATGGATCATAGAAAGATAAGCTAACTAATCAACCTCATATACAGGGTGTTTCGAAAATATCTGGCCAAATTGTAAAGGGAGAGGGGACCAAAATAAACATTTTTTGTCAAAGAATATGTGTTCGGAAATGTCACGCTTACCTGATAGAGGGAACCGTTGAGGTCAGTTGATAACATCATTACGTTCCCCACTCGGATTTTCAACGTCAAATTCGCGTGTCGAGATACACGCCGTTGAAAATTCAAGCGGGGAATGAGGCCTTACGCCACATAAACGATGTTATCGACTTACCTAAACGGTGCACCTTATCAGGTAAGCGTAACATTTTCGGACGCATATTTTTTGACAAAAAATGTTTATTTTGGGCCTTTCTACCACGCTTTACAATTTGGCCGTATATTTTTGAAACACCCTGAATATACTTTTCTTTGTTCTTTGTCGGTACAGACACAATAATAAAAAGGTTTCTATGCAAGACATTATCAAAAGGCTTGATTCCATCCACGTTATATATTATGTTTCTTCGTCCTGTAATAAGACAATTTCAATTTAGGAAAAACATTGATCTTAATAAACATCGTTTCAAACAATAATTCAAAACCACTATCTATTTATTCAAACATGAAGACCAACTGAAATATACTGTCCGTGAATTATATTCCCGGACTAGCACTCTGGGGGAGGGACATTTTCACGAGATGCAAAGTCCTAGTTCTTTGGACGAATAATGCAAACGTTGTGTGATCTGCTTACAGTCTTGTGAGGTCTCTACTGAAAATCATGTCAGTCAAACAGCAGCACAAAGTCATGTTGGACAGAACAGAATCGTAGATAGGTAGTGCTGCGAGCTCGCAATGCTTTCTTATCCTCATGGAAATTTCTGATCCGACCAACAAATGCTCATTTTACTTCGCAAATTTAGGAAACATTGGTTAACCCTACTGGCGGTTGTCTTGACGAGTTATCTCGTCATTTTCAAAGCTGACCAGCTTTTGATGGACGAGATATCTCATCAGAAGAAAACTGACCAGATCTTCATCTTGCCATCATAAAAAAATTGACAGTATCTTAATGACGAGATATCTCATCATTGACAAAATGGGTCAGATATTGATGTAGGAGATATCTCGGCAAAACACTTGGGTTTAAAAAAAAACGTCACGCACGATATCGAGAAACAAATGAGGAGATTCAAAAATGATGAAATAATTTAAATCTGATAATTGAAATAAAATTGTCCATTCTTTCATCTTCAAATGGGGAAAAAAGTTGATGCAGCATATATTTTATTACAAAAACCTTATCTCCAGACCATTCAACTTAAAGAACGAACCCAGTCTCAAATGAAGTTTTCTCACACTGCAAACATTGAAATGTACCCCTTTACACTCATTTTCTAGAAGAAAAATTTTCAAAAAAGTTCAATTGATCTCAATAGTTTAATTTAAAACTCCTGGGCTTTTTAAGTATCTTGTATTCATTATTTTTTACCATTTTATTTATTAATTTCTTTATAGAAAACTAGAATATACAGGGGTTGGACAAAATAACGTGAACACCTGTGAAAAGATAATTTTTTTTATTAATAGGCCGTTGGTCCTCCTTTTGCATGAATTACAGCTTGTATCCGACGTGGAATTGACAAATACAAGTCACGTACCACATTAAGAGGGATACGTTCCCATTCAAATTGCAAAAAAATCCCTAATTCAGAAAGTGTACTTGGAGGGGGAATCAATCGACTGCGCAGCTTGTTTTCCAAAATACCCCACAAAGGTTCAATTATATTGAGATCAGAGGACTGAGGGGGCGAGATGCCTCTATTTCATCGTCGTGTTCATAAAACCAGTCTCGGGCAATTAAACAGGTGTGAATGGGGGCATTATCATCTTGGAAGACTGGTCGTTTATCAGGAAACACAATTTGCACCATTGGGTGAAGATGGTCGGCCAGAAGACTGACATAATCCTCTCCTGTAACACGGCCATTCAGAACAACAAATGGGCCAAGATCACGATGTGATATCGCACCCCAGATCATCACTAAACCGCCGCCATGGTTAACCGTAAGCCAAAGACAGTCAACTTGATAGTCTTCTGGTAGCGTTCTACAAACGTAACTACGTCCATTTGTCGGGTATAATGTGAACGACGATTCGTCTGACCATATTACATTCTCCCATTGTTGTTGTGTAAAATTTTTATGCTCGCGACACCATATTTGTCGCTTTAAGGCATTGCATTGTGTAATCAATGGTTTTGAAATAGCCGGTCTACCATGAATATTTGCCATATGCAGTTCACGCCGGATAGTTTTTGATGAAAAAGCGTCTTGTAGATGTGTGTTCATCTCAGATGTTATCTGGGATGCTGTTGTATTTTTTTGCTACAATCCGCTTCAAAACCCTTCTGTCTCTATCATTCAGCTTCGATTTTAGATCACTGTTGTGTTTTTAGATGCTGTTTTTCCCTGTTTCGAGTATGCTGACAGTACAGTCGACACTGTACTTCTCCCAACACCTAAAAGGGTGGCCGTTATCGTTACTGAGGCTACAGCAAGAAGGGCCCCAACAACCATGCCTCTTTCGAAATCAGATAGGTCAGCCATAACGCAATTTTAACACAGAAATATATTTCGCATCCGACTTCTATCACTGCTAATAGCAGACTGATGTGTGTACTTTTTCATCCGCTAGGTGGCACCCTTCATCGCTAGAGGGCAGGAGTATACGAGAGGTTTCTTTCGAGTGTTATTTTTTCACAA
Source organism: Metellina segmentata (assembly GCA_947359465.1). Lineage (NCBI taxonomy): Eukaryota > Metazoa > Arthropoda > Arachnida > Araneae > Tetragnathidae > Metellina > Metellina segmentata. The sequence continues at coordinate 46,914,930 of OX375872.1, read as the reverse complement.
GTGTTCATATTATTTTGTCCAACCTCTGTATTTCCTTGTACAAAGATAATAAAGTTCATTTAGTGTTTTACAATTGCCTCCAAATGCGCAACTATATTTTTAATTGAGTCCCATTTCCTTCCTTTTTCAGGAATCCAACACCCAGGTCAAGACTGCTGATTTGAAGCATGCTCCACCCAAGCCAATTCCAAATGTCCAGTCCTTGCGAGAGCGCTGTTTTTATAATTCTTCCCAACTGTCCCTTTCACCAGACGATCAAGGCCAAAAGTTAAGGGAGTGGGCTCCAACAATCGACAAGGCATCCAGAATTTTCTTTCCTTTAACTTTTCTGTTGTTTAATACTTTCTATTGGCCCATCCTTCTGAGCCGATGATCTTAGGAATTCTGATCATTATTCTAGAATTCTATTTGTACTGTTTTTTAATTTGGTCTTTTACCAAATGCAGAACAATACTTTGTACTGTTTGTTTACTTTAGAAGTGTAATGAAATGTAATTATGTCAACAACCAGTATTTGATGGACACATTTGAGGCACCAATATTAAAGGCACATAATCAATGAATGCCTCTACACTATGGGCATCAAGCGAACAGTCACGGTCAGAACATTAATTCACATCAAAAGTGTCGATTTATTTTGTCATATTCTAAAATTTTGTCCATATTCTAAAATCCTCACTGTGTGAGCAAGTAAATTATTCCTATCCTCTGGAAAATAACAATTACCTGCTGGAAAAGGATCCTAAGAACAGCCAACGTTTTCAGCGTCCTGTACCTCCACCACTTAGTACTCCGGATATTTTTATGTTCAAATATTATTACCAACGAATATGATTCATTGGATGTCTAGATTTTAAAAAAAAGTTTAGTTGTTGCTAAAGCGAGATTCTAACAAGCAGGCAGTCGACCTTGGTTAAATCAATTTTTGAACAGGTATGAAGCTCGTTAGGAAACCACTTCCATACTCAAAATCATGAATGAATATTGCCATGGATAGTCTCCTTCCCCGTTAACGCGTTATCATTGTACTGCTGCTTTCAGCATCGAACAATAAACTTAGATCCAGCATCCGAGCTAAGACGTCATTTGTGGAAACGATTTGTTTACGCTACCACAAATCATATAATTTAACAAATAGATTCGTTCAACACCACGTGCACCGACTGCCAACTCGTGGAACTCGGACTATATATGGATGCCAAACTGCATATATGCCTTAGTTTGTCGTTACATTTGTCGTACATACACTTAGTTTGTCGAAACATAAAATACCATATGATAAATTAGACAGTCAAATCAGTCCATTTTTCAGGTTCGGTGTCTTACAATGCAGTACTAAATACAACAGAGTATGAATCATGAAAGCTCCCACTCTTAAAGCACAAGAAAGTTAGGACATTTCCAAAGCTATTTTTCATTTTTACAACTACATTTAAAGAGCTCTAAAAAAGAACTTTCAGCGTTTACAAAATGAACCATCCCTCTATACATTAAAAGATGTAAAATGTGACAAAATCAATCATTTCTTTCGAAAATCATACTAGGAAAACAGGATTGTTGGTCTAGTCCCTTTTGCAGCAGTACGATTAAGACGTAGAGAGAACTTTTACTTCGTTTTGTTCCATTATCTGTAGAAAATACAATTTTTAGGGTCTAAAGTAGTTTGAGTGGAATACCGTGTTTATTGCCATTTTTCCAGTCGATAAATTCAAACGATGACAGTTAAAGAGTAGAATAAATATTCTGTAATTTTATAATGTAGTCAAACCTCGTTAAAACGAATTTCACGAAGCCGTAAAAAATCGTATTATTCGTTCTTCGTGTTACCTGAATGCAGAAAAAAGTATTATTTCAACAATAAAACAAAATATGAATACATTTATATTACTTTATACAATTTTTGGTTCACGGATTAATAGTATTCTTCATCACAAAGATTTTACAGATAATTCTTATAATCTTGATAGATAATTCTTGATTACCCAGAATCTGTAATATTATAAAAGGAAGTGTTGCTCTGTCTGTTTTTGTTCTGCACGCTTAGTCCTGATGAATCTATGGCACTTACAGTAATGGGGTTTGCCACACAGGTAGTCCAAATTTTTTGCAATTTTTGGGTCGCGGCGAATTTTAAAATTCAATCTAGAACATTTTTAAATGAATTTAATGAAATTTAATTATTACTGTTATCCTTAGAATGCAACAGCATAAAAGATTACACATTCTGAGTTCATTTTTTTTCTTTCCGCTTTCATTTTGCGCGGATGAATGATTTTCCAGCAGAAGATAAAACACAAATAAACTTTTAACTGGAGTTATGTAGTTCTTTTTCTATCTCCTGGACCGTTAAAGATAGAGTAAAAGTTTCAACGGATTTGAAATCTGAGGAAAATTTCACACTAGATCGATACCTAAAAATATGATTTTCTTTAAATAAATAAAATTTTTAAATTGAATATCTCTTATATTTTCGTAAGAGAATGTGACGTCACGCTAACATTCGCGTTCCAAAAATAAACAGATTACCTTTCCTGCTCTCTTACGATTTCAGCGAAGGAAAGCAAAATAATGAAAAAAAACATCTTGACTGGCAATGTTTAGTTCATTTTTGTAAAATCGGGATTGTTAAAGATAGATTAAAAATTTCAACGGATTTGAAATCTGCGAAAAATTTTACATACCTAATACATTTGATTTTCTTCTAATAAATAATTTTTCAATTAAATATTTATATTTTTTCAAGAGATTGTGACGTCACGCTGAATTTCCATTTGGTTTCCGTTATGGCTGTTATCCAATAGGCTACAAATTCCCATTTGGTTTGCGAAGCAAACCAATAACCCCACAAAAGCAATTAGCACGGGCAACGCCGGGCTAGCCACGAAGTGGCTAGTACATGATATGTATATCACATCCTGATAACGCAATTTATGTATTGAAAAAGTTCTGTTATCAATTTTTGTGGTTTATATTTTCTTGACATTCTTTCAGAACATCTTTTATGCGGTCAACGCTGCTTAATTGAGCAGATGAATTTTCACTGCCTAACAAAAAGCGTTCAACAATTTCTAAGCCAGCAGTAGCTTCTTTCGAATAAGTCACACTTATTCCTTTGTCTTCTTCGGAACATTCGTTCTTTCTTTTCACTCCCTTTTCCACAAAAAAAATCTTCTACAATTTCGAGGTCATTTAATGTTTCAAATAATACGATTGAAAAGAATCCGTTTGCCCTTAAGTTTCGAAAATTCGTTCGTCTTAACCACCGATTAGTATAATCCGAATTCTTCTTAAACAGTGATTACAATTGTTTGAATATATATTTTGATAGCGATTTGAATTTAGTTTTCATACTATCAGTAATTCGAAATAAGCAACTTCGTCTTAATGAGGTTTGACTATGATTAACACAATTTTATTTTAACGTATAATTCAAGATGGGGAATTTTGAAATTAAACTTAAAGTGGTCAATTTTCAAAAAATGGACGTGAATCGTTTATTCCCTTGTTCTTCAATTAACATACTGTAGATGTGCATTAAAAACATAAAATGAAATACTCTTCCAACAAAATTTAAAGAACAAAGTGTCACTGTCTGCAGCTTTTAGCGCGCTTGTATGGTTAGTTTTAACTTTCGTTTTCTGGTTGAATACCCCTGCTTTTTATTTTGCTCTTTCGTTTTTTCGGATTTGCCACATTCCGGGACATTTATGACAATATATTCATACATCATCCTCATCATTTTTGTCTCGCGAAAACTATTACCATATAGCCTTTAGTTGAGCAAAATTATTTCCTGTGACCACCTCGATGGCTTTTGCCATGAATTCTTCACCTGACTTGCCGATTTGCTTTTTCAAGCAATTCGATGGCATCGTGCTAAATTTATAAAAAACTTCAATATTATCCTGACATCAAACTTTTAATTATCATTGAGGGCCTTTTCTCTGTTAATAAATCATATTTATTTTAAGTAAATCTTTGTATTTTAGAGTATGAGATGTTGCGTATAGATAAAATGGGACACTGCTTCCCATTTTAGCGGTGGTCTAATTAGCTCCAGTGCAGCAAAATATTACTGTAGAACGACCAACCAAATCCACTTTACCTATTTGAAAACAAGAATATATAACAGCGATGGGATGCCTTTAGAAAGCCTGACCAATGAGCAATGTTTCATCAGAAAAGATACTCTAATCAAACACCTACTTATCTATAAAAAAACACTATACTCTGTATTGGACAAAAGTCACCAGACACCTGAAGTAGAAACAAAACATAGTACTTATATTGGGAGTCTAACTATAAATTTAAATTTTCAATCTCAGAGTCCACATCCACATGGATGACTACAGAACTAACTATTAGTGAGTATAGGCTGAAATTTAAGGAACGAATGTCCTACAGAAATGTGCAAATGTTTTGTATCAAAATCTGAACACAGAAGTAGCAGTCACACTTTATTATCCCTAAATACCCATATTTAGAATTTTAAATACGTACCATTATGAGCACAAGTTCTAAAGGACTGAACCATTTTGGCTAATCAATAACTTTGTGAATGGGCACACCAGCACAGTTCTTCAAGAAAGCATTAAAATTTTAAGTCAACTTATTACTACCTTAAAAAAATAAGAAATCAATCTATAAAGTACTGTATTAGATTGTGAAGATCATTAATTAATCTCGTATAATACCCCCCCCCACACACACACACACACACAGAATATAGGTATTTTACTTAATTTCGTTTTAAAGTTACGTCAACTTAATTTTTTTATTCCAAGAATTTTATATATTCATACAGTGAAAAATATGTATGAACAGGGGTAAGATTTTTACGATTTTGCTTCTATTGACAAGACTGATTTGAGTGCACAGAAAAGTCTCATAAAAACTACTGATCAGTACATTTGATATAAGATATTTCCAGCATTCTTTGCGATTTTTGCGTGAAATGGTATGTTTTTTAATCACCTGGCATATTTTAGTGTTTTCAAGAAATACTCGTATATTCATTTTTCCTAAATCCCTTTTTTATCCCTATTTATAAAAAAAAATTTTCCTTGTTGAAATTTGAGGAGACGGAGTAGTGTAATTGTTTTAAAGTGTGACTCTGTGGTTTCAATAGAAGTGAAAAGGAGCTTCTTCGTGTTTAAACAATTTGCAGGCATGGCATGGAAAATCATTCCCTTTTCAACATCTACAAACGTTTTTCTTTTTGCTTTGCAACTCTAGATTAATGAAATAAAAGCTATCACGGCAATACTTATAGTTAAGTATTTAAATAAATGTTTTTGATAGTAAAATTCAAACTTTCAATGGAAACAAGAACTGTTAAAAAATGTAAGTTTTGAGTTTGTATATTTTCGTTTTCTTTTATAGGGTATATTTTTATAACAATTTTATCATTATTTGAAGAGTAAAGAGAAAACCTGGATTTAAAACTGCAAAAAGAAGCATATTTTAAAAACTTAAAAATTCCCTTTTGTGTTTTAAAAGATTCCAGTTTATACTTAATACATTGTTATACATTCGAACAAATTAAAGAATATCTAAGAATTACAGGACCTAATATAAGAGATAAATAGCATTTTTAAGAAAATTGTAATAACTGCATCAAAAGATCTTTACTTGTTCAAAAAATAATTACATGAATATCTTTGAATTAATTTTTTATCGTGTATCTGATTATCTGTAAAGTCTCTTGAAATATACAAATTAATTTTTAAATTCCATGATTCAAATTTCCTTACATTAATTTTGAATGATGGAAGATCCAGATAAATATATACAATTTCTTAGGTCAGAATCAAGACGTAACATTCTCCTTAAATTGTCGAAATAACTTTAAATACAAACTACTTCTTTCCTTAAAAGTACATTTCCAAGTTGTAATAACCAGACACGTATTACATAGTTACGTTTTTTTAGACTGAAACAAAATTTATGTATTCAAAATGGTATTATTATCTATTAAATCTATAATACACATAAATTATCCCAATTAGGGCCATATTAATTTTCATTAACGAATCATTATTAACGTTTATTATTGGTTACAAATAATTATACTCAAATAACTCTTAGCATAATTTCTATTTGAACCGGTACATTACGTTTGATGAAACGAATTTACATTTGCATGACTTAAAAATAGCTGAACACTAAGCAATTTCAACTAGTGTGTTAAAATTTTGGTCTAAATTCTAAATTGAAAAAAAAAAAAAAGGAAATTCAGAGCATGATATTTGACGTACAATCGGCTGATCTTATTTATTCAACTGAAAGCTCATTTACACGTGAAGCTTATTTCTAAATAAAAATATTCAAATGAAATTTTACGAGAACAATAAAATTATTTTAACAACTTCGATATTGTCAACGGTGGAAACTGGTTTTACACGCTTAATTTGTGTTTTAAAAAACTCACAATTACGACCTATGCTCGATACAGAACTAAAAAATAAACAGAATTTATAATTGAGTTCGGCGACGAATCTCTCTGCAAGCAAATCAATTGTACTCAGCTCTAGTCGTTTTTTTTTTAATCTAATAATTTAATGCACAGCAGATTGTAACAAATTGTGCGTGTGAGCTTAAAGAAATTTTTCTTATTCCGAAATATTTCATTTTAGTTGTTCCTGTTCTTAATAGGAAACGTCAAATGCAATTTTTTAGTTAACGTTGCTGTAAGGGTATTATTTATCTGGAGTTCAAACATGTAACACATCACGAACAAAAAAGTGAAAACTATAAATCTTACCACAAGCTGCTATATTATTGAAACTGAACTCGACTTGAAGACTCCCGAAAATGTACTTATTGGATAATGGACAAGATACGAGGGAGTATCAATAAGTAACGCACATAATGTAAAAAATAATAATAATAAAAGCAATTAGTGACAGTATGAAACAGAAATGATAGTATTACCCATTTATTACTTTTCCACATAATTTCCATGCATGTTGAAGCATTTTCCCCAACGATGGATCAGTTTGAAAATCCTGGTCTCATAGAAACTCCGTCGGCAGCGAGAAGATCCACCTTCGCACGGCCCGTTTGAGTGCCGTCGTCAGAGTCAAACTTCTTACCGTCAAGGAACTTCTTTATGGGTCCAAACAGATGGAAATCGGAGGGTGCTAGGTCCAGGCTGTATGGACGGTGCTCCAAAACTTCCCAACCGAAACCCTGTACTTTTGCACGAACTAGGCGAGACACATGCGTACGAGCGATGTCGTGCAGCAGTCGAATGTGTTGATTTGTCGCACTGCGCTTTGGACCCATAAAGAAGTTCCTTGACGGTAAGAAGTTTGACTGACGACGGCACTCAAACGGGGCGTGCGAAGGTGGCTCTTCTCGCAGCCGACGGAGTTCTATGAGAACGGGATTTTCAAACTGATCCATCGTTGGGGAAAATGTCTCAACATGCATAGAAATTATGTGGAAAAGTAATAAATGGGATAATACTTTCGTTTCTGCTTCCTATTGCCATTAATTGCTTTTATTATTATTATTTTTTACATTATGTGCGTTGCTTATTGATACTCCCTCGTAATTCCCCTTTTTTTATGTATAAAGAAGAATCCTTTGAGGTTTCTAAAGTGTTTTTCTGTGCTGATAAAACACAATTATTTGATCAATCTCTATACCTTAAATGAGTACAATGGTTTATACGTTATTTCAAATGTATAGCGATCAATACTATATCTTTTAGATTGAACTCTCCTTATTAGTGTATCTTTGACTGATAAGTACCCTCCTTGTTAGGTTTAAATTACTTCTGCCATTAGCAATAGCAGAAATCTTTGGATAATTGATTTATAATATAATCATATATTCTATCTCAGATTGAAGTAACTAAGATCTTCCTGTACTAGTGCGTTCGTTTCAATCCCTACTCGGACCTAAAAAGGAGTCACTGGCAAGTTAGATAAACGGAATATAACGGAAGGTTGTCTCTGTGAACATGTCCTCCTACAAAAAAAAATTTCCTTCTCTATTCATACTCTTATCTAAATCGAATTGATCCTCACTGGATACTGTGTACATTTTTTATCATACTATATAAATTACAACTTTATAGTGGAAACGGTTTAATGATACCGACAAAAGAAACTAACACTAATAAAACTGTTCTGAAGTCAGAAAAAAAGAAAAACCTTTTTGCAAGAGAAACAAGACTTTAATATTTCAGATATGCAGTCCCTTTAGACATTAGCCCGCCCTTCGTAACGCCACTGACGTATTCAGAAAATAATTTACGCTGATTAAACTGATTTAATTGTTTATTTATGTAAAATATATATCAGGGTGAGCTCGAGCCACATGGGCACACCCCTTAAACTTGTCCCTGGTAATGGCATTTAATAAAAATGCTAAACGAAATGGGTCGTCGTCAAGTCTTTATCTTGCCCAAAGAAACGTGGAATTACATTCTTTGATCTCAATCTCATAGGCACGAAGAATTTTTCCTTTCTTTAAAAATAGACCTTTCCTTACAACTAATGGGATGACCGTCTTGGCTCAGTGAGTATACCTACCATAAACGTGAAATATAAGTAGACTGGCATTGCTATTAAGATGAGCTTCAAAAAGCGTCACCAACATGTCTGCTAGTAGTCACGTAACTGCTCTGTGAAAAATTAACTGGTTTGGCCGATTTTGTATCTTGTCGCCTCGTTCGGCGATTTACCATCTTATGACAGTGTAGTTGTGTGAATCCGCATTTCTGTAGAATAACGACAAAAGTGGTAAAATTGCCAAAGTCTACTACTATCAGATGATCAATCAATGGTCCCGTGGAACAATCAGGTGATGAATGTTTTGTTCCATCCAGCAAACGAAAGCAGTCTGAGGTCACATGACCTCTAGGTTTAGTCACATGATCCTGAGCACATAAAAAGAATATCATTGCTCACTCTACTTTTATATTCCCTAATGAAGCCCAGAGCGCAAGCAATCTCCGAGGTTTTGGTGGCGCATGTTCGATTTCTCCTTGATGTGTCAGTAAAACTTTCCTTGGGTGTGTACGTTCATTACAGACATTGTTTTGTGTCTGCGCAGCATGATCAAATTTGGCCCTTGCACCATAACCCCCTTACACCAACTTAAACATAGATCAATGACACTTACCTTGGACAAGTATCGCTGATTTTTTTTTTTTTTTTTTTTTTGGCAATGCAGGGAAAATTAAATTATGCATTTATTGAAAAATTAGTTTGACTGTTTTTGCGAAAAAATTTATTTGTCACTTGTAGTTTCTAAATTCTTGCCACTAAATTTGGACTAGAAGTGGAGAATCTTCCAAAACTTCAATAAAAAAAATTATTCCGAATTTCTTGAGTTTGAATTATACATCACATGCTGAGAATGTTAAATGGTTATTTTCCTTCCTATGTAACAAAATCATTGGGTTTTTTTTTTTTAATGAATCAAGTATGTGTTCTAAAATACTTTTTAGTACTCCCTGCATAATCTTTCAAGGTTACAAACAAAAACCAAGTACTCGGCATTCTGCAACGGCATGAGTTTTTCCTGGCTGACTGGACGTACAGCTGCGGAGGGAAATCGCACCTTTTTTTTATTTACGCATAGCACATAATAGAGCAAGTTCAATTTCGGGATTCTCAGTTTAAAATGTAACACTATGCTACTGATACCTATATTAATATTTGGCACAGGTTGTCTGTTTCCATACCTTGCACCAAAATTTAATTTCGAAGAGCTTAGAAGTGAAGTGTAAATTAGTTTTCAGTAGAATAAATCAAATCTGCCTGTTACTTTTGCAGCAAGAAAAATCGGAATAACGTTGCTTAAAAGATTGGCTATAGTGTAGTTTATTACTCACTTTTGTCAAAATATATCAAGTCACAGTTCTGCTAATGCAATGGAAAATAGAATACTTGGTGCATCTTTCACAACATGCATATAATCTGTCTCCCAAAATCGATTTCCTGAAAGTAAATTTGTATGGCACCCAGCAAAATGATTCTATTGCTTTTCCGTCAGTTTTGAAATAGCAATTAACTAACTGCCTTTCACAGTGGGTGAAATCCACTAAATTTTTATTGACAAGATTAGTGGTTTATAGATTCAAGATATTTAACTCTGACAGCTTTTAACTTTTTCTGTTTTTCTCTTTCTAAATCTGATTTTCCAAAAGTTAACTTGCCAAAGGTAAATTGTTCTGGCAACTCACTACCATTCCAAAATTGTTCTATCATGAATTGTCACCAAATGCCAA